>OU612097.1:67790035-67989888 GCA_914767995.1 Thecocarcelia acutangulata
ATAATCATAATCATAATCATAATCATAATCATAATCATAATCATAATCATAATCATAATCATAATCATAATCATAATCATAATCATAATCATAATCATAATCATAATCATAATCATAATCATAATCATAATCATAATCATAATCATAATCATAATCATAATCATAATCATAATCATAATCATAATCATAATCATAATCATAATCATAATCATAATCATAATCATAATCATAATCATAATCATAATCATAATCATAATCATAATCATAATCATAATCATAATCATAATCATAATCATAATCATAATCATAATCATAATCATAATCATAATCATAATCATAATCATAATCATAATCATAATCATAATCATAATCATAATCATAATCATAATCATAATCATAATCATAATCATAATCATAATCATAATCATAATCATAATCATAATCATAATCATAATCATAATCATAATCATAATCATAATCATAATCATAATCATAATCATAATCATAATCATAATCATAATCATAATCATAATCATAATCATAATCATAATCATAATCATAATCATAATCATAATCATAATCATAATCATAATCATAATCATAATCATAATCATAATCATAATCATAATCATAATCATAATCATAATCATAATCATAATCATAATCATAATCATAATCATAATCATAATCATAATCCAAATCATAATCATAATCCAAATCATAATCATAATCATAATCATAATCATAATCATAATCATAATCATAATCATAATCATAATCATAATCATAATCATAATCATAATCATAATCATAATCATAATCATAATCATAATCATAATCATAATCATAATCATAATCATAATCATAATCATAATCATAATCATAATCATAATCATAATCATAATCATAATCATAATCATAATCATAATCATAATCATAATCATAATCATAATCATAATCATAATCATAATCATAATCATAATCATAATCATAATCATAATCATAATCATAATCATAATCATAATCATAATCATAATCATAATCATAATCATAATCATAATCATAATCATAATCATAATCATAATCATAATCATAATCATAATCATAATCATAATCATAATCATAATCATAATCATAATCATAATCATAATCATAATCATAATCATAATCATAATCATAATCATAATCATAATCATAATCATAATCATAATCATAATCATAATCATAATCATAATCATAATCATAATCATAATCATAATCATAATCATAATCATAATCATAATCATAATCATAATCATAATCATAATCATAATCATAATCATAATCATAATCATAATCATAATCATAATCATAATCATAATCATAATCATAATCATAATCATAATCATAATCATAATCATAATCATAATCATAATCATAATCATAATCATAATCATAATCATAATCATAATCATAATCATAATCATAATCATAATCATAATCATAATCATAATCATAATCATAATCATAATCATAATCGTAATCATAATCATAATCATAATCATAATCATAATCATAATCATAATCATAATCATAATCATAATCATAATCATAATCATAATCATAATCATAATCATAATCATAATCATAATCATAATCATAATCATAATCATAATCATAATCATAATCATAATCATAATCATAATCATAATCATAATCATAATCATAATCATAATCATAATCATAATCATAATCATAATCATAATCATAATCATAATCATAATCATAATCATAATCATAATCATAATCATAATCATAATCATAATCATAATCATAATCATAATCATAATCATAATCATAATCATAATCATAATCATAATCATAATCATAATCATAATCATAATCATAATCATAATCATAATCATAATCATAATCATAATCATAATCATAATCATAATCATAATCATAATCATAATCATAATCATAATCATAATCATAATCATAATCATAATCATAATCATAATCATAATCATAATCATAATCATAATCATAATCATAATCATAATCATAATCATAATCATAATCATAATCATAATCATAATCATAATCATAATCATAATCATAATCATAATCATAATCATAATCATAATCATAATCATAATCATAATCATAATCATAATCATAATCATAATCATAATCATAATCATAATCATAATCCTAATCATAATCATAATCATAATCATCATATCATAATCATAATCATAATCATAATCATAATCATAATCATAATCATAATCATAATCATAATCATAATCATAATCATAATCATAATCATAATCATAATCATAATCATAATCATAATCATAATCATAATCATAATCATAATCATAATCATAATCATAATCATAATCATAATCATAATCATAATCATAATCATAATCATAATCATAATCATAATCATAATCATAATCATAATCATAATCATAATCATAATCATAATCATAATCATAATCATAATCATAATCATAATCATAATCATAATCATAATCATAATCATAATCATAATCATAATCATAATCATAATCATAATCATAATCATAATCATAATCATAATCATAATCATAATCATAATCATAATCATAATCATAATCATAATCATAATCATAATCATAATCATAATCATAATCATAATCATAATCATAATCATAATCATAATCATAATCATAATCATAATCATAATCATAATCATAATCATAATCATAATCATAATCATAATCATAATCAAATCATAATCATAATCATAATCATACTCATAATCATAATCATAATCATAATCATAATCATAATCATAATCATAATCATAATCATAATCATAATCATAATCATAATCATAATCATAATCATAATCATAATCATAATCATAATCATAATCATAATCATAATCATAATCATAATCATAATCATAATCATAATCATAATCATAATCATAATCATAATCATAATCATAATCATAATCATAATCATAATCATAATCATAATCATAATCATAATCAATCATAATCATAATCATAATCATAATCATAATCATAATCATAATTCATAATCATAATCATAATCATAATCATAATCATAATCATAATCATAATCATAATCATAATCATAATCATAATCATAATCATAATCATAATCATAATCATAATCATAATCATAATCATAATCATACTCATAATCATAATCATAATCATAATCATAATCATAATCATAATCATAATCATAATCATAATCATAATCATAATCATAATCATAATCATAATCATAATCATAATCATAATCATAATCATAATCATAATCATAATCATAATCATAATCATAATCATAATCATAATCATAATCATAATCATAATCATAATCATAATCATAATCATAATCATAATCATAATCATAATCACTAATCATAATCATAATCATAATCATAATCCAAATCATAATCATAATCATAATCATAATCATAATCATAATCATAATCATAATCATAATCATAATCATAATCATAATCATAATCATAATCATAATCATAATCATAATCATAATCATAATCATAATCATAATCATAATCATAATCATAATCATAATCATAATCATAATCATAATCATAATCATAATCATAATCATAATCATAATCATAATCATAATCATAATCATAATCATAATCATAATCATAATCATAATCATAATCATAATCATAATCCTAATCATAATCATAATCATAATCATAATCATAATCATAATCATAATCATAATCATAATCATAATCATATCATAATCATAATCATAATCATAATCATAATCATAATCATAATCATAATCATAATCATAATCATAATCATAATCATAATCATAATCATAATCATAATCATAATCATAATCATAATCATAATCATAATCATAATCATAATCATAATCATAATCATAATCATAATCATAATCATAATCATAATCATAATCATACTCATAATCATAATCATAATCATAATCATAATCATAATCATAATCATAATCATAATCATAATCATAATCATAATCATAATCATAATCATAATCATAATCATATAATCATAATCATAATCATAATCATAATCATAATCATAATCATAATCATAATCATAATCATAATCATAATCATAATCATAATCATAATCAAATCATAAATCATAATCATAATCATAATCATACTCATAATCATAATCATAATCATAATCATAATCATAATCATAATCATAATCATAATCATAATCATAATCATAATCATACTCATAATCATAATCATAATCATAATCATAATCATAATCATAATCATAATCATAATCATAATCATAATCATAATCATAATCATCATAATCATAATCATAATCATAATCATAATCATAATCATAATCATAATCATAATCATAATCATAATCATAATCATAATCATAATCATAATCATAATCATAATCATAATCATATCATAATCATAATCATAATCATAATCATAATCATAATCATAATCATAATCATAATCATAATCATAATCATAATCATAATCATAATCATAATCATAATCATAATCATAATCATAATCATAATCATAATCATAATCATAATCATAATCATAATCATAATCATAATCATAATCATAATCATAATCATAATCATAATCATAATCATAATCATAATCATAATCATAATCATAATCATAATCATAATCATAATCATAATCATAATCATAATCATAATCATAATCATAATCATAATCATAATCATAATCATACACATAATCATAATCATAATCATAATCATAATCATAATCATAATCATAATCATAATCATAATCATAATCATAATCATAATCATAATCATAATCATAATCATAATCATATAATCATAATCATAATCATATCATAATCATAATCATAATCATAATCATAATCATATCATAATCATATCATAATCATAAATCATAATCATAATCATAATCATAATCATAATCATAATCATAATCATATCATAATCATAATCAAATCATAATCATAATCATAATCATAATCATAATCATAATCATAATCTAATCATAATCATAATCATAATCATAATCATAATCATAATCATAATCATAATCCATAATCATAATCATAATCATAATCATAATCATAATCATAATCATAATCATAATCATAATCATAATCATAATCATAATCATAATCATAATCATAATCATAATCATACTCATAATCATAATCATAATCATAACATAACATAATCATAATCATAATCATAATCATCATAATCATAATCATAATCATAATCATAATCATAATCATAATCATAATCATAATCATAATCATAATCAATCATAATCATAATCATAATCATAATCATAATCATAATCATAATCATAATCATAATCATAATCATAATCATAATCATAATCATAATCATAATCATAATCATAATCATAATCATAATCATAATCATAATCATAATCATAATCATAATCATAATCATAATCATAATCATAATCATAATCATAATCATAATCATAATCATAATCATACTCATAATCATAATCATAATCATAATCATAATCATAATCATAATCATAATCATAATCATAATCATAATCATAATCATAATCATAATCAAAATCATAATCATAATCATAATCATAATCATAATCATAATCCAAATCATAATCATAATCATAATCATAATCATAATCATAATCATAATCATAATCATAATCATAATCATAATCATAATCATACACATAATCATAATCATAATCATAATCATAATCATAATCATAATCATAACATAATCATAATCATAATCATAATCATAATCATAATCATAATCATAATCATAATCATAATCATAATCATAATCATAATCATAATCATAATCATAATCATAATCATAATCATAATCATAATCATAATCATAATCATATCATAATCATAATCATACATAACATAATCATAATCAAATCATAATCATAATCATACTATCATAATCATAATCATAATCATAATCATAATCATAATCATAATCATAATCATAATCATAATCATAATCAAAATCATAATCATAATCATAATCATAATCATAATCATAATCATAATCTCATAATCATAATCATAATCATAATCATAATCATAATCATAATCATAATCATAATCATAATCATAATCATAATCATAATCATAATCAAATCATAATCATAATCATAATCATAATCATAATCATAATCATAATCATAATCATAATCATAATCATAATCATAATCATAATCATAATCATAATCATAATCATAATCATAATCATAATCATAATCATAATCATAATCATAATCATAATCATAATCATAATCATAATCATAATCATAATCATAATCATAATCATAATCATAATCATAATCATAATCATAATCATAATCATAATCATAATCATAATCATAATCATAATCATAATCATAATCATAATCATAATCATAATCATAATCATAATCATAATCATAATCATATCATAATCATAATCATAATCATAATCATAATCATAATCATAATCATAATCATAATCATAATCATAATCATAATCATAATCATAATCATAATCATAATCATAATCATAATCATAATCATAATCATAATCAAAATCATAATCATAATCATAATCATAATCATAATCATATCATAATCATAATCATAATCATAATCATAATCATAATCATAATCATAATCATACATAATCATAATCATAATCATAATCATAATCATAATCATAATCATAATCATAATCATAATCATAATCATAATCATAATCATAATCATAATATAATCATAATCATAATCATAATCATAATCATAATCATAATCATAATCATAATCATAATCATAATCATAATCATAATCATAATCATAATCATAATCATAATCATAATCATAATCATAATCATAATCATAATCATAATCATAATCATAATCATAATCATAATCATAATCATAATCATAATCATAATCATAATCATAATCATAATCATAATCATAATCATAATCATAATCATAATCATAATCATAATCATAATCATAATCATAATCATAATCATAATCATAATCATAATCATAATCATAATCATAATCATAATCATAATCATAATCATAATCATAATCATAATCATAATCATAATCATAATCATAATCATAATCATAATCATAATCATAATCATAATCATAATCATAATCATAATCATAATCATAATCATAATCATAATCATAATCATAATCATAATCATAATCATAATCATAATCATAATCATAATCATAATCATAATCATAATCATAATCATAATCATAATCATAATCATAATCATAATCATAATCATAATCATAATCATAATCATAATCATAATCATAATCATAATCATAATCATAATCATAATCATAATCATAATCATAATCATAATCATAATCATAATCATAATCATAATCATAATCATAATCATAATCATAATCATAATCATAATCATAATCATAATCATAATCATAATCATAATCATAATCATAATCATAATCATAATCATAATCATAATCATAATCATAATCATAATCATAATCATAATCATAATCATAATCATAATCATAATCATAATCATAATCATAATCATAATCATAATCATAATCATAATCATAATCATAATCATAATCATAATCATAATCATAATCATAATCATAATCATAATCATAATCATAATCATAATCATAATCATAATCATAATCATAATCATAATCATAATCATAATCATAATCATAATCATAATCATAATCATAATCATAATCATAATCATAATCATAATCATAATCATAATCATAATCATAATCATAATCATAATCATAATCATAATCATAATCATAATCATAATCATAATCATAATCATAATCATAATCATAATCATAATCATAATCATAATCATAATCATAATCATAATCATAATCATAATCATAATCATAATCATAATCATAATCATAATCATAATCATAATCATAATCATAATCATAATCATAATCATAATCATAATCATAATCATAATCATAATCATAATCATAATCATAATCATAATCATAATCATAATCATAATCATAATCATAATCATAATCATAATCATAATCATAATCATAATCATAATCATAATCATAATCATAATCATAATCATAATCATAATCATAATCATAATCATAATCATAATCATAATCATAATCATAATCATAATCATAATCATAATCATAATCATAATCATAATCATAATCATAATCATAATCATAATCATAATCATAATCATAATCATAATCATAATCATAATCATAATCATAATCATAATCATAATCATAATCATAATCATAATCATAATCATAATCATAATCATAATCATAATCATAATCATAATCATAATCATAATCATAATCATAATCATAATCATAATCATAATCATAATCATAATCATAATCATAATCATAATCATAATCATAATCATAATCATAATCATAATCATAATCATAATCATAATCATAATCATAATCATAATCATAATCATAATCATAATCATAATCATAATCATAATCATAATCATAATCATAATCATAATCATAATCATAATCATAATCATAATCATAATCATAATCATAATCATAATCATAATCATAATCATAATCATAATCATAATCATAATCATAATCATAATCATAATCATAATCATAATCATAATCATAATCATAATCATAATCATAATCATAATCATAATCATAATCATAATCATAATCATAATCATAATCATAATCATGAATCATAATCATAATCATAATCATAATCATAATCATAATCATAATCATAATCATAATCATAATCATAATCATAATCATAATCATAATCATAATCATAATCATAATCATAATCATAATCATAATCATAATCATAATCATAATCATAATCATAATCATAATCATAATCATAATCATAATCATAATCATAATCATAATCATAATCATAATCATAATCATAATCATAATCATAATCATAATCATAATCATAATCATAATCATAATCATAATCATAATCATAATCATAATCATAATCATAATCATAATCATAATCATAATCATAATCATAATCATAATCATAATCATAATCATAATCATAATCATAATCATAATCATAATCATAATCATAATCATAATCATAATCATAATCATAATCATAATCATAATCATAATCATAATCATAATCACAATCATAATCATAATCATAATCATAATCATAATCATAATCATAATCATAATCATAATCATAATCATAATCATAATCATAATCATAATCATAATCATAATCATAATCATAATCATAATCATAATCATAATCATAATCATAATCATAATCATAATCATAATCATAATCATAATCATAATCATAATCATAATCATAATCATAATCATAATCATAATCATAATCATAATCATAATCATAATCATAATCATAATCATAATCATAATCATAATCATAATCATAATCATAATCATAATCATAATCATAATCATAATCATAATCATAATCATAATCATAATCATAATCATAATCATAATCATAATCATAATCATAATCATAATCATAATCATAATCATAATCATAATCATAATCATAATCATAATCATAATCATAATCATAATCATAATCATAATCATAATCATAATCATAATCATAATCATAATCATAATCATAATCATAATCATAATCATAATCATAATCATAATCATAATCATAATCATAATCATAATCATAATCATAATCATAATCATAATCATAATCATAATCATAATCATAATCATAATCATAATCATAATCATAATCATAATCATAATCATAATCATAATCATAATCATAATCATAATCATAATCATAATCATAATCATAATCATAATCATAATCATAATCATAATCATAATCATAATCATAATCATAATCATAATCATAATCATAATCATAATCATAATCATAATCATAATCATAATCATAATCATAATCATAATCATAATCATAATCATAATCATAATCATAATCATAATCATAATCATAATCATAATCATAATCATAATCATAATCATAATCATAATCATAATCATAATCATAATCATAATCATAATCATAATCATAATCATAATCATAATCATAATCATAATCATAATCATAATCATAATCATAATCATAATCATAATCATAATCATAATCATAATCATAATCATAATCATAATCATAATCATAATCATAATCATAATCATAATCATAATCATAATCATAATCATAATCATAATCATAATCATAATCATAATCATAATCATAATCATAATCATAATCATAATCATAATCATAATCATAATCATAATCATAATCATAATCATAATCATAATCATAATCATAATCATAATCATAATCATAATCATAATCATAATCATAATCATAATCATAATCATAATCATAATCATAATCATAATCATAATCATAATCATAATCATAATCATAATCATAATCATAATCATAATCATAATCATAATCATAATCATAATCATAATCATAATCATAATCATAATCATAATCATAATCATAATCATAATCATAATCATAATCATAATCATAATCATAATCATAATCATAATCATAATCATAATCATAATCATAATCATAATCATAATCATAATCATAATCATAATCATAATCATAATCATAATCATAATCATAATCATAATCATAATCATAATCATAATCATAATCATAATCATAATCATAATCATAATCATAATCATAATCATAATCATAATACATAATCATAATCATAATCATAATCATAATCATAATCATAATCATAATCATAATCATAATCATAATCATAATCATAATCATAATCATAATCATAATCATAATCATAATCATAATCATAATCATAATCATAATCATAATCATAATCATAATCATAATCATAATCATAATCATAATCATAATCATAATCATAATCATAATCATAATCATAATCATAATCATAATCATAATCATAATCATAATCATAATCATAATCATAATCATAATCATAATCATAATCATAATCATAATCATAATCATAATCATAATCATAATCATAATCATAATCATAATCATAATCATAATCATAATCATAATCATAATCATAATCATAATCATAATCATAATCATAATCATAATCATAATCATAATCATAATCATAATCATAATCATAATCATAATCATAATCATAATCATAATCATAATCATAATCATAATCATAATCATAATCATAATCATAATCATAATCATAATCATAATCATAATCATAATCATAATCATAATCATAATCATAATCATAATCATAATCATAATCATAATCATAATCATAATCATAATCATAATCATAATCATAATCATAATCATAATCATAATCATAATCATAATCATAATCATAATCATAATCATAATCATAATCATAATCATAATCATAATCATAATCATAATCATAATCATAATCATAATCATAATCATAATCATAATCATAATCATAATCATAATCATAATCATAATCATAATCATAATCATAATCATAATCATAATCATAATCATAATCATAATCATAATCATAATCATAATCATAATCATAATCATAATCATAATCATAATCATAATCATAATCATAATCATAATCATAATCATAATCATAATCATAATCATAATCATAATCATAATCATAATCATAATCATAATCATAATCATAATCATAATCATAATCATAATCATAATCATAATCATAATCATAATCATAATCATAATCATAATCATAATCATAATCATAATCATAATCATAATCATAATCATAATCATAATCATAATCATAATCATAATCATAATCATAATCATAATCATAATCATAATCATAATCATAATCATAATCATAATCATAATCATAATCATAATCATAATCATAATCATAATCATAATCATAATCATAATCATAATCATAATCATAATCATAATCATAATCATAATCATAATCATAATCATAATCATAATCATAATCATAATCATAATCATAATCATAATCATAATCATAATCATAATCATAATCATAATCATAATCATAATCATAATCATAATCATAATCATAATCATAATCATAATCATAATCATAATCATAATCATAATCATAATCATAATCATAATCATAATCATAATCATAATCATAATCATAATCATAATCATAATCATAATCATAATCATAATCATAATCATAATCATAATCATAATCATAATCATAATCATAATCATAATCATAATCATAATCATAATCATAATCATAATCATAATCATAATCATAATCATAATCATAATCATAATCATAATCATAATCATAATCATAATCATAATCATAATCATAATCATAATCATAATCATAATCATAATCATAATCATAATCATAATCATAATCATAATCATAATCATAATCATAATCATAATCATAATCATAATCATAATCATAATCATAATCATAATCATAATCATAATCATAATCATAATCATAATCATAATCATAATCATAATCATAATCATAATCATAATCATAATCATAATCATAATCATAATCATAATCATAATCATAATCATAATCATAATCATAATCATAATCATAATCATAATCATAATCATAATCATAATCATAATCATAATCATAATCATAATCATAATCATAATCATAATCATAATCATAATCATAATCATAATCATAATCATAATCATAATCATAATCATAATCATAATCATAATAATCATAATCATAATCATAATCATAATCATAATCATAATCATAATCATAATCATAATCATAATCATAATCATAATCATAATCATAATCATAATCATAATCATAATCATAATCATAATCATAATCATAATCATAATCATAATCATAATCATAATCATAATCATAATCATAATCATAATCATAATCATAATCATAATCATAATCATAATCATAATCATAATCATAATCATAATCATAATCATAATCATAATCATAATCATAATCATAATCATAATCATAATCATAATCATAATCATAATCATAATCATAATCATAATCATAATCATAATCATAATCATAATCATAATCATAATCATAATCATAATCATAATCATAATCATAATCATAATCATAATCATAATCATAATCATAATCATAATCATAATCATTCATAATCATAATCATAATCATAATCATAATCATAATCATAATCATAATCATAATCATAATCATAATCATAATCATAATCATAATCATAATCATAATCATAATCATAATCATAATCATAATCATAATCATAATCATAATCATAATCATAATCATAATCATAATCATAATCATAATCATAATCATAATCATAATCATAATCATAATCATAATCATAATCATAATCATAATCATAATCATAATCATAATCATAATCATAATCATAATCATAATCATAATCGTAATCATAATCATAATCGTAATCATAATCATAATCATAATCATAATCATAATCATAATCATAATCGTAATCATAATCATAATCATAATCATAATCGTAATCATAATCATAATCATAATCATAATCATAATCATAATCATAATCATAATCATAATCATAATCATAATCATAATCATAATCATAATCATAATCATAATCATAATCATAATCATAATCGTAATCATAATCATAATCATAATCATAATCATAATCATAATCATAATCATAATCATAATCATAATCATAATCATAATCATAATCATAATCATAATCATAATCATAATCATAATCATAATCATAATCATAATCATAATCCATAATCATAATCATAATCATAATCATAATCATAATCATAATCATAATCATAATCGTAATCATAATCATAATCATAATCATAATCATAATCATAATCATAATCATAATCATAATCATAATCATAATCATAATCATAATCATAATCATAATCATAATCATAATCATAATCATAATCATAATCATAATCATAATCATAATCATAATCATAATCATAATCATAATCATAATCATAATCATAATCATAATCGTAATCATAATCATAATCGTAATCATAATCATAATCATAATCATAATCATAATCATAATCATAATCATAATCGTAATCATAATCATAATCATAATCATAATCGTAATCATAATCATAATCATAATCATAATCATAATCATAATCATAATCATAATCATAATCATAATCATAATCATAATCATAATCATAATCATAATCATAATCATAATCATAATCATAATCATAATCATAATCATAATCATAATCATAATCATAATCATAATCATAATCATAATCATAATCATAATCATAATCATAATCATAATCATAATCATAATCATAATCATAATCATAATCATAATCATAATCATAATCATAATCATAATCATAATCATAATCATAATCATAATCATAATCATAATCATAATCATAATCATAATCATAATCATAATCATAATCATAATCATAATCATAATCATAATCACAATCATAATCATAATCATAATCATAATCATAATCATAATCACAATCATAATCATAATCATAATCATAATCATAATCATAATCATAATCATAATCATAATCACAATCATAATCATAATCATAATCATAATCATAATCACAATCATAATCATAATCATAATCATAATCATAATCATAATCATAATCATAATCACAATCATAATCATAATCATAATCATAATCATAATCATAATCATAATCATAATCATAATCACAATCATAATCATAATCATAATCATAATCATAATCATAATCATAATCATAATCATAATCATAATCATAATCATAATCATAATCATAATCATAATCATAATCATAATCATAATCATAATCATAATCATAATCATAATCATAATCATAATCATAATCATAATCATAATCATAATCATAATCATAATCATAATCATAATCATAATCATAATCGTAATCATAATCATAATCGTAATCATAATCATAATCATAATCATAATCATAATCATAATCATAATCGTAATCATAATCATAATCATAATCATAATCGTAATCATAATCATAATCATAATCATAATCATAATCATAATCATAATCATAATCATAATCATAATCATAATCATAATCATAATCATAATCATAATCATAATCATAATCATAAATCATAATCATAATCATAATCATAATCATAATCATAATCATAATCATAATCATAATCATAATCATAATCATAATCATAATCATAATCATAATCATAATCATAATCATAATCATAATCATAATCATAATCATAATCATAATCATAATCATAATCATAATCATAATCATAATCATAATCATAATCATAATCATAATCATAATCATAATCATAATCATAATCATAATCATAATCATAATCATAATCATAATCATAATCATAATCATAATCATAATCATAATCATAATCATAATCATAATCATAATCATAATCATAATCATAATCATAATCATAATCATAATCATAATCATAATCATAATCATAATCATAATCATAATCATAATCATAATCATAATCATAATCATAATCATAATCATAATCATAATCATAATCATAATCATCATAATCATAATCATAATCATAATCATAATCATAATCATAATCATAATCATAATCATAATCATAATCATAATCATAATCATAATCATAATCATAATCATAATCATAATAATGATAATGATAATGATAATGATAATGATAATGATAATGATAATGATAATGATAATGATAATGATAATGATAATGATAATGATAATGATAATGATAATGATAATGATAATGATAATGATAATGATAATGATAATGATAATGATAATGATAATGATAATGATAATGATAATGATAATGATAATGATAATGATAATGATAATGATAATGATAATGATAATGATAATGATAATGATAATGATAATGATAATGATAATGATAATGATAATGATAATGATAATGATAATGATAATGATAATGATAATGATAATGATAATGATAATGATAATGATAATGATAATGATAATGATAATGATAATGATAATGATAATGATAATGATAATGATAATGATAATGATAATGATAATGATAATGATAATGATAATGATAATGATAATGATAATGATAATGATAATGATAATGATAATGATAATGATAATGATAATGATAATGATAATGATAATGATAATGATAATGATAATGATAATGATAATGATAATGATAATGATAATGATAATGATAATGATAATGATAATGATAATGATAATGATAATGATAATGATAATGATAATGATAATGATAATGATAATGATAATGATAATGATAATGATAATGATAATGATAATGATAATGATAATGATAATGATAATGATAATGATAATGATAATGATAATGATAATGATAATGATAATGATAATGATAATGATAATGATAATGATAATGATAATGATAATGATAATGATAATGATAATGATAATGATAATGATAATGATAATGATAATGATAATGATAATGATAATGATAATGATAATGATAATGATAATGATAATGATAATGATAATGATAATGATAATGATAATGATAATGATAATGATAATGATAATGATAATGATAATGATAATGATAATGATAATGATAATGATAATGATAATGATAATGATAATGATAATGATAATGATAATGATAATGATAATGATAATGATAATGATAATGATAATGATAATGATAATGATAATGATAATGATAATGATAATGATAATGATAATGATAATGATAATGATAATGATAATGATAATGATAATGATAATGATAATGATAATGATAATGATAATGATAATGATAATGATAATGATAATGATAATGATAATGATAATGATAATGATAATGATAATGATAATGATAATGATAATGATAATGATAATGATAATGATAATGATAATGATAATGATAATGATAATGATAATGATAATGATAATGATAATGATAATGATAATGATAATGATAATGATAATGATAATGATAATGATAATGATAATGATAATGATAATGATAATGATAATGATAATGATAATGATAATGATAATGATAATGATAATGATAATGATAATGATAATGATAATGATAATGATAATGATAATGATAATGATAATGATAATGATAATGATAATGATAATGATAATGATAATGATAATGATAATGATAATGATAATGATAATGATAATGATAATGATAATGATAATGATAATGATAATGATAATGATAATGATAATGATAATGATAATGATAATGATAATGATAATGATAATGATAATGATAATGATAATGATAATGATAATGATAATGATAATGATAATGATAATGATAATGATAATGATAATGATAATGATAATGATAATGATAATGATAATGATAATGATAATGATAATGATAATGATAATGATAATGATAATGATAATGATAATGATAATGATAATGATAATGATAATGATAATGATAATGATAATGATAATGATAATGATAATGATAATGATAATGATAATGATAATGATAATGATAATGATAATGATAATGATAATGATAATGATAATGATAATGATAATGATAATGATAATGATAATGATAATGATAATGATAATGATAATGATAATGATAATGATAATGATAATGATAATGATAATGATAATGATAATGATAATGATAATGATAATGATAATGATAATGATAATGATAATGATAATGATAATGATAATGATAATGATAATGATAATGATAATGATAATGATAATGATAATGATAATGATAATGATAATGATAATGATAATGATAATGATAATGATAATGATAATGATAATGATAATGATAATGATAATGATAATGATAATGATAATGATAATGATAATGATAATGATAATGATAATGATAATGATAATGATAATGATAATGATAATGATAATGATAATGATAATGATAATGATAATGATAATGATAATGATAATGATAATGATAATGATAATGATAATGATAATGATAATGATAATGATAATGATAATGATAATGATAATGATAATGATAATGATAATGATAATGATAATGATAATGATAATGATAATGATAATGATAATGATAATGATAATGATAATGATAATGATAATGATAATGATAATGATAATGATAATGATAATGATAATGATAATGATAATGATAATGATAATGATAATGATAATGATAATGATAATGATAATGATAATGATAATGATAATGATAATGATAATGATAATGATAATGATAATGATAATAACAAGTAAGAGTGTAGTATATTCGGCTGGGCCGAATCTAAAATACCCTTCACGATAGTCACGAATATGTATAGTATATTAAAAATGTGACCTGAATATGCTCGGTTATATATGAACCGATATCGGAATTTTCTATTTTCTGTATTTTAGTAACCTTTTTTTATAACGAGAATTGCTTTTCAGCAAAAAAAAAATTTTTTTAATGGAAAAATCGGTTTAGGCTATATCTCGGTTATATATGGACCGATATCGAAAATTGTAATTTTCCATATTTATATAACCTTATATCATTACCAGAACTGCTTTTGAGCACAACAAATTGTTTTCATGAAAAACCCGATTTAGGCTATATCTCGGGTATATATGGACCGATATCAGAAATTTTAATATTCTCTATTTTCGTAACCTTCTTTTATAACAAGAACTGCTTTTCAGAAAAAAAAATGTTTTTGGAAAAATCGGTTCAGGCTATATCTCGAGTATATATGGACCGATATCGGATATTTTCTTTTTCAATATTTATATAACCTTATTTCATTACCAGACCTGCTTTTGAGCACAAAAAAGTTGTTTACTCGGCATTTTCATCAAAAAACCTGTTAAGCTATATATCGGGTATATATGAACCGATATCGGAAATTTTAATTTTCCATATTAATATAACCTTATTCTATTACCAGAACTGCTTTAAGGTGAAAAAAGTTGTTTAAGTTCGCTTACGCGGCATTTTCATGAAAACCACGGTTTGGGCTATATCTCAGGTATATACGGACCGATATCGGAAATTTTCATTTTCCATATTTATATAACCTTATTTAATTACCAGAACTGCTTTAAGGGGAAAAAATTGTTTAAGTTCGCTTACGCGGCATTTTCATGAAAACCCCGGTTTAGGCTATATCTCGGGTATATATGGACCGATATCGGAAATTTTTATCTTCCATATTTATATAAACTGATCTTATTACCAGAACTGTTTTTAATCAAAAAAAAAGTTGTTAAAGTTCGCTTACGACACATTTTCATGAAAAACCCGGTTTGGGCTATATCTCGGGTATATATGGACCGATATCTAAAATTTTCATTTTCCATACTTATACAACCTTGTTTTATTACCAGAACTAATTTTAAGCAAAAAAAAGTTGTTTAAGTTCGCTTACGCGGGAATTTCATGAAAACCCCGTTCCAGGCTATATCTGCGGTATATATGAACCGATATTGGAAATTTTCATTTTTCATATTTATCTAAGCTTATTTTGTTACCAGAACCGCGTTTAAGCAAAAAAAGTTGTTTAATTTCGCTGACGCGGCATTTTCATGAAAATCCCGTTCTAGGCTATATCTCGGGTATATATGGACCGATATCGAAAATTTTCATTTTTCATATATATGTAACCTAATTTCATTACCAGAACTGCTTTTGAGCACAAAAAAGTTGTTTAAGTTCGCTTACGCGGCATTTTCATGAAAAACTTGGTTTGGGCTATATCTCGGGTATATATGGACCGATATCGAAAATTTTCATTTTTCATATTTATATGACCCTATTTCATTACCAGAACTGCTTTTGAGTACAAAAAAGTTGTTTAAGTTCGCTTACGCGACATTTTCATGAAAACCCCGAGTTGGGCTATATCTCGGGTATATATGGACCGATATCGGAAATTTTCATTTTCCATATTTGTTTGTTTGTGATTATTTATTTTGAAATCTTCTACAACAAAACTTAAGTCTTAGAGTAGCAGAAGTATACTATTAGTTATTTTAAAGTTTACATTCAAAAATTGTGAAAAAGATAAATATATAACAAAAATCAAAGAATAGAATAAGAAATAAATTTAAGAAATAAATAAAAATGTATAGATGAATCAATAGTAAGTCGTACAAAATATAAACTTTACGAGTAAATTATTGCCATAACACTGTCATTAACTTGTAGCTAAGAATAATATTGAAAAATTTTTCTTTTAAAAAGTAAATCGTTGCTAATTCCCCTAATATCCGGCGGAATAGTATTCCAAAGACGTATCGTGGATATGAAAAACTGCCAATTTGACACTAATGTTTTACTTCTTAGAGGTATTATTGCTTTACTTCTAGCGAACCGACTGAAGCTGAGCCGATTATACAGTTCATCAGGTTGACGGAAAGTCACTATTTTGTGTAATAATATCAGAGCTCTTACTCTCATTAAGTCCTCAAAGTGAACACCAAAAATTTGCCTTGAGTAGTGGTTTATACTATAAAGATTCCCGTAGGACTAAAGCCCAAACACATATCTTGTTATGTTATTAAATGTAACATTAAGCCTTGACTTGCTTTTTGCATCATTCCATTCCATTCTGCTGCTTATATAAATTTGGACATCATCGGCGTGCAATCGAATATTGCAATTTATCAGCTGATTCGGCATATCGTTGATATATATTGTGAAAAGTAAGGGCCCCAAAATTGAACCCTGTGGGACGCCTCTAATGACAGGAAGGGAAGTTGACTTAACTGAAGAGTTGATCTCTACGTACTGCTCGCGGCCACTGAGATAAGTTCTTATTAATTTGTTAGATGTTGACGAGAAGTTCATCATTTTTTCCAATTTTTGCATCAAAATAGTGTGGTCAACGGTATCGAAGGCTTTCGAATGGTCTAGTAAGACCAACAAAACTATGAAACCATCATCCAGCCTAATGCCTTCTGTTATGTCAACGAGAGCCGTCACACAGCTGTTGCCGGCGCGAAAACCAGATTGTTTGCATGTTAGTAGTTTACTATCCTCTAGATATGCTGTTATTTGATTGTGTAGAAGTTTCTCAAAAGCCTTTGATAAATAGGGCAGTATAGTAATTGGACGATAATCTGAGGATGATTTCGGGGTAGGTCTGACTTTTGCAAGTTTCCATACTTTTGGATAAGTGCTAGTTGTGATAACAGAATTGAATATATGTGTTAGAAACGGCAATATATATGGAAGAAGCATTTTTAGGAACGATGGATGAATTTCATCAACTCCTGTAGCCAATGATTTAATGGCAAGGCAGCTTCTCAAAACATCGAAATCGTCAACACAATCAAAGCTGAAAAGCCTTCTTTTTGGCTTGTCATCTTGCAACTTGCTGTAAAACGAGTGATCAGCAGATGGCATTGGAACATCAACAAAATTCTTGTTAACAGTATTTGGGTCTGAGATCGGGCCACCATCAACGTACTTGAAGAAGTGAACAATCCCAATTTCTCTTATGGTCTTCCATGTTTTCTTCACATTTGATGAATTTTCAAATTTGGCTGCATAAAACGATGACTTGGCCTGTCTGATTGCTCTGGTTGTGTTTTTTCTAGTAAGCCGATAGTTTTCATATAATACATTTGTTTTGTATTGCTTCCAGCGTGAGTACGCAGTATCACGTTCTTCAATTAAACGCTTAATGTGCGATGTGAACCACGGCTTCTGCGTACTTTTAATTACCTTTGTTTGTAATGGTATAACGATGTCATACAAGGCCAACACATGGTAGTTCAAAAACGCTAACTGCTCGTCTGCTGTTGAGAAATAATATATCTGGCTCCAATCTATCTTGCATATTTCTTCATCTAATACGTTTTGATTGACTCGCTTGAAGTTACGGTAACTTATTGTGTTCTTGGTGGGATGAATTGGTATGTTATATATCAAAAAAATTAGGTCATGTTTGGAGAAACATGATGCTGATAGTTGCTCATACATCAAAACATTGGACTCAGTAGATACGAAGAACAAATCGAGTAAAGTAGAAGCAGTTGATGAGAAGTGTGTTGGCATGCTTATATTAGTTGGACTAAGACCGAGAAATTTCATATTTTCTGCCAAACTTGAATCAGATAGAAGATTCGAATTGAAATCACCCCCTATTATTACCTCCTCATAAAATGGCGTTAATTATTCCATTGTGTTATAAAAGTAGGATAAGTCAATACGATTATTTGGTCTGTACACACAACCGAGCAGAAATTTTATACCCCCGCACCAAGTCTCTAGAAATAAATGTTCAACCTTATCCCTGGATGTTTTGTTATTTATGCTTTTTATTTTGCAAGCTAGTTCAGATTTTACGTACATTGCCACGCCGCCATATCCATCCTCTCTGTCATTTCGACATTTTGCGTTTGTAATTTTATTCAATTTGTTGCTTGTAAATTTTAACTTCTTTTGTCAAAACATATGATTTTTGTTGACAATTTTCGGCAGTGTTATAAAACACATTTTGTCAGTATTTTGCAACACTGAAGTGATAACTCGACTCGTTACGGAACGAGTCACATCATTAGAAATTTACACGATATCGAAATTATTTTCTACTCGATAGCAATTTCGATCACGAATGACAGAATTAGCCTCCTGTTTTTGTAGTATTATTGTAATTATGCTCTAGTGCTGCCACCGTGTATACGTTAATGCACCTTGTTGGTTTTCTTCTCGACGATTTCAGTATCTTGGAATGTTCCAAAGGAGAAGCTGTGGTGGAAAGAACGCCTTCAGGTGTTACTTTATTAATATGCCTAAGGTTAGCATGTATAATACCAACAATATGGCAGAGGAAATGAATTCGTTGTTCTAGATTATTTGAAAGTATGTGATACCACTTTATTGTTACCCTAAGCCGCCATGGGAGAAAATGAGAATTTCGATAAATGGCGTTTACAACATGATTCGTGCGCAAGTTATTCTTACTCCTATTGTACCTTTATTGGACTTAGAATCAATTAACCCTAAACGTCATTCATCGGCAAAAGTAGCTACTCAGAAATTTATTTCAAAACTACTACTAAAAGGCAAAGTAACGCAATTGGATACTAATCCAGAAGGTGAATTTTGTGGAGTATAGAGAATGTTTTAAATTTGGTAATTATTTAATATTTTTTTGCTTAAATGTCTAGATATAATATGTCGAATTACATTAGACATTACATTTTTTTGCACCCATTCAGTTTTTACCTGCTCATGTATTGGTCAAAAAGTTAAAAAACCGCTTATGCTACGTTAAGTTAGGTATGCAGGCCGCAGTATTCTCCAGCAAGTAACCGGTAACTCCAGCTCACTGGGGTCCTATAGGTCGTTCCCTTTGTGATTGCCTGAAAAAGTTAATAAAGGAAAAATAAAATAAAATTTTTTAGGGTATAGAAGGAGTGAGGAAGAGAGAAGGAAAGGAGGTGGGAAACTATTAGTGTGACATTACTTACTGATTTACTAGTCATCCGCTGCTTCTAATGAAAGAAGCTAACGCAGTCGGTTTGACCGAGGCCAGACATGAAAAGCTATTAAAGCTCTGCTCGCCTAAGTATCATAGACGATGATGCTCCAATGCCGGGCATGTACCGGCATTGTATTCAAATTTAATTTTTAGAACATTACCCTGAGATCCTAAAGAAAATATTTATTGTCACTTAAAAACTAAAATCACAACAAATGAAAATTAATATGTATACATATTGTTATGGAAAAATTTATTGTTTTTTCTTTTCTTCTTTGTGGTTTTCGGTTTTTTCTGGCAGAGATGCCACGTGTTGTTTATATGAATGAACAGAAAAATACAGCTGTTTAGCATCGTTAGAATTAAGTTACAGAATCACTCAATCGTTAGTGCAAGCGATGAAATTTGATGACAAAAGTTGGGATTATCGAATCGTTAAAAGTTAGAGAATCGCACTATAGTACTTGCTTTCAGTCTAATCTAATGTATTAATTTTGAATTTAAATTATTAGAAATTCATTTAATAAAAAAATTACTAGGAATTCTTCCAATAACAATTGGTATAAATCTATGATTTCTCCACAAATTTCTGAACATTCAGGCCTGTTCTAAAAATCACGTGTTTTCAAAGCACATGCCGTTTCAATAGCACAACTGTGATTTGTACCTGTTTTGCAAATCACAATTTTTTGTTATATTCGATGTGATTTGTGCTTTCCGAAAACACAAAAAAACAGCTGCTTTTTGTTTTGATTCATTGGCATTTTTGTTTTAAGGTGAAATTGTTTTAGTCGCGATACAGTTTGCAAATAAAAATTAGTTATTTGTAATAAATATAAATTTAAAAAAAATGGCTGGAGCTATGTTAATAGCGTTAATAGATTGGAGAAAAAGCCAGTTAAAATATGAACGTATAAAAAAGAAGCATCTTCGAGACCTATCAAATCCTATTGAAATGAATGAAACTGAGTAAGTCAGCAATGACGTTGCCGACAGAAAAAGTGAATTAATAAAAAAATTATTTAGTTTTATATAATTTTTTAGGCTGAATAAAGGTCATTCAAAATGATATTGGATAATCTCGCACCGCGGCTAACAAAAGGTTCTATACCCGCAAGTATTCAGGTGGCAGCTGTTCTTAGAATTTTAGCTGTCGGGTCATACCAAGGCGTTATATCTAACGATATAAATTTAAGCATGGGACGTCCCAGCTTCTGCAAAATCATGTGGAACGTAATTCAGCTGTTAGAGGTAAGTTTGTGTGCTTCTTGGATTCAAAGTCATGTTAGTCAACAAGCACAAAATATAACTAAGATGTATTTTTATGAAAAGTTTGGTATACCAGGTGTTATTGGGTGTGTTGATGGCAAACTCATAACAATATTGAAGCCACCATCCGACCATGCTCTATATTTTAGCAGAAAAGGTTTTTTCAGTTTAAATACAATGATAGTTGAGTTTCTGTTATATATGCACACAAGTACGGAGTGTTTAATCATTTCTTAAATTTCAGATCTGTGATCACGAAATGCGTATTATGGCTGTAGACGCTTGTAAACCAGGCTCATGCCATGATTCTTTTGTTTAACAAATGCGTGAAGCCAAAGGAACTACTCCGAGATGTTTATCGAAGGTTCGTGTAATTTTTGGTTATTGGGAGATTCTGGGTATCCGTTGAAGCCATACTTGATGACTCCATACAAAAATCCTAGTTATGGAACTGTGCAACATACAAGTTAACACACAAAGTAATAAACTTATTTACTAAATTTATTTGGAAATAACCTATTAAAATATTTTGCTAGGTAGACACAAAGTTAACATACAAAATAATAAATTTTTTCATCAAATTTAATTGGAAATAACTTATTAAAATATTTTGCTAAGTAGACACAAAATTATAAAATTTAACATTTATTGAAATTAACTAGAATTCATTTTACCTTTTTATAACTGATTAATTGGAAATCATTTATTAAAATATTTTGCCAAGTTGTTGCAACCAATTCGTAAGAAAACGGAAACAATTTGTTCCACTTTAATATTAAGTATAAAATTAAGCAAAAGAAAAATTTATAGAGTTAGTTCATATTCAGACACAATAAAGTGCGGTCAAGTGGACCGAAAGAAAAAAACCGTTGTTGTCAATTTTATTTTTTTTATTGTTCTCATTAAGGAAAGCAATAACTGGCGCCCGAGCCAAATTAGTATGCCCGTGCATATTTAAAACTTATCTATCGCGGTATGTGTGAGTGTCCTTCCTACAAAAGCCCTTAAGTAGTGCAGTAGGAAGGAGTAAAAAGTGTCCTCGCCAAAACCGGAATAAAAATAATTTCACATAGTGAAATTTAATAACTAGTTTTACATAGTAAAACTTAAAACTTTTCTACAAAAGCCCTAAAATAGTGCAGTAGAAAGTGTTCGCTAAAATAGGAATAGAATTAATCAATCTCACATAGTGGAATTTAACGAATAGTTTTATTGCTGAAAATAAGATAAAAACGACTCTAGACTGTATCGAAATAAAAGAAGAAATTGCTGAAAAAATAAAGAACAATCAATAAAAATAAAATAATCCCCAATTTAAGTGAAAAAATCATAAACTCAAAACCAATTATAAACTGTAAAGATAAAGCGAAAGACGTCAAAAGAAGAAAAATATCAACTACGCAAATTCATCCTTCAATCAGCGATAGACAGCAAAAATCAACGAAAAATCAACTAAATAACCTCATCCTTCAATCAGCGATAGACAGCAAAAATCAACAAAGTATCTGCTAAGCAACTTCACCCTTCAATCAGCGACAGTCAACGGCCCCTTAGTAGCGGTTATAGCAAAAAGGACGGTATTACGTACCAGCCAACTGCCCTCAGTTAAGAAGAAAATGAAAAATAAAATGCGGATAACTATATTGTAAGTCATAGCTATAAGTATACAACTAAAATAAAATATATTTGTAATAAATAATTGAGGTAAAAAGGACAACTAATTAAACTAAATATTTGGAAAAAAAAAGTAAAAAATAAATAGAGATTACTATACCAAAGGTACATAGAGATAATAAAAATTCATTTTTTTTGAAGAAACAATTTATTAAGCAATTTTATACAAAATGTCCAATCCAGACAACCTTATACGCCCCCCAACTTTAAATGCAATTGGCGCCGAACAGGCGTCCAGAACATTAAGTATTACCGATCTAAACAATTTAATTACGGAAACTACTTCTAGGCTTCTACGGCAGGAATTGCCAGGATTGGTTCAATCCGTATTAAATCCAAGTCCTAATGTAGTATCTGATCAAGAAATTGAAGCGGAATATCGCGGAAACTTCGCAGATCTCGATAAAATACCGGATATAGTTAAAAGCCTTCGTGAGTTTAGTGGTAACCAATCTGAATTTAATTTGTGGCGCAAGAGTGTTGAAAGAATATTACAAATTTACGAACCGGCTAAAGGTACCCCAAGATATTACGGTATCCTTAGCGTTATACGAAATAAGATCGTGGGCAACGCCGACGTTGCTCTCGAATCTTACAATACTCCTCTCGATTGGAAATCTATTATCCATTATTCTGACAAGAGGGACTTAGCAACCCTCGAGTACCAAATGATTTCACTGGTACAGGGGAAATCATCTATTCAGGAATTTTACCAAGTTGTCTATGAACACTTATCTATAATACTTAACAAACTTGGAAGCTTAGAGGCATCTAATGAGTCTCTAAACCTACTTACAGAGTCATATCGCAATAAAGCTCTCGACACATTTGTTAGAGGGTTAAATGGCGACTTGCCGAAACTTCTAGGCATGAGGGAACCGGTAGATTTACCACAAGCCCTCCACCTCTGTTTGAAATTAGAAAATCAAAGTTTTCGAACGAATTATACTCGAAATTTCAACTATAGGAAACCTACTCCTCCACTTCCACCTCGCAATTATTCTGGTAACCATCAATCACAACCTAATAACTTTACTTCTCGTTTTAATCAAAACAGTTTTTATCCACAATTAGCTCACGTACCCCATGCACAACAAAAACCTTTTACATTTCAGAACACAAGACACCATGTACCATTGAATAAATATCCACCACAACAACAAACCTACACAAATAACCACTATGAATACAATCCTCCAAGACCCATCCTTCCTAAACCTCAACCTTTTCCACAGCCTATGGAAATAGATAGTAGTATGCATTCAAAACAAGTTAATTATATGAACAGACCACAGCATCAAAACGTTAACAAAAGATTACCGCCTACAATTGTAAACTCTAACTATAGACCAAAAATACAAAGAAACTTCTACATAGACAATGATTTAGAAACCTATAATAGTGTGTTAATAATTCCCTAAATCCCGACCAACCTAACGAAATGCCATACGACGAAGACAATGTTAACGAATTCAGCGACGTTCATTTTTTAGAATGACGAGCTCTTCGCTCCCTTATTTTGAATGCAGAGCAAAGAGCGGTAAAGTACTAAAATTTTTAATTGATACTGGCTCTAGCAAAAATTATATTCGGCCAGACATTGTAAAAAAAACTATACCAAATAAAGAAATATTCTTTGCAAAATCAATAGCAGGCAATATTAAAATAAAAGAACATACATTCGTAAAGCTTTTCAATCTGGAAAATGAAATTAAGTTTTATATTCTCCCAACATTAGAATCATTCGACGGTATTCTTGGAAATGATTCACTAAAGGAACTCAATGCAATAATCTATACACGCCATAATGTTATGCAAATAGGAAATACTACTAAAATAAGGCTTAAACAACAATTTTCTCAAGGAATAAATTCAATAGCAATTCGAGACAATCACATGTCACATGAGAGATAGTTAACGAGTATCCCGAATTGTTCATCGAACCTAATCAGAAATTGACGTGTACAACTAGAATAGTTGGCGAAATTCGTACTTCGACAGATACACCTGTCTATTCGTAGCAATATCCTTATCCAATTGCATTAAAATCGGAAGTTGCAAAACAAATACAAGATTTGCTTGATGATGGTATTATTCAACCTTCACGTTCGCCATACAACTCACCAGTTTGGGTTGTTGGGAAAAAGCCAGACTCACTCGGCAACAAGCAATATAGGCTCGTGATAGATTATAGGAAATTAAATTCATTGACAATCTCCGACAGATATCCAATACCGGATATAAATGATGTACTCTCACAATTACGAGATAGCAAATACTTTACGGTTCTGGATTTAAAGTGTGGATTCCACCAAATTTTGAAAAAAACGGCATTTTCCGTTGCAAATGGCAAATACGAATTTGTACGCCTTCCCTTCGGTTTGAAAAATGCTCCGGCAATATTTCAACGAGCATTAGATGATGTACTTCGTGACTATATTGGAAAAATATGTTACGTGTACATAGATGGTATTGTTATATTCAGCAAATCTGAAGAGGAACATTTTGATCATATTCAAACTATATTTGCAACGCTTCAAGCAGCAAACCTAAAAGTACAACTCGATAAATGCAATTTTCTAAGAGACGAAGTAGAGTTCCTGGGATTTGTAATCTCAGCAGATGGCATAAAAACTAATAAGAAAAAAG
Organism: Thecocarcelia acutangulata; assembly: GCA_914767995.1. NCBI lineage: Eukaryota > Metazoa > Arthropoda > Insecta > Diptera > Tachinidae > Thecocarcelia > Thecocarcelia acutangulata. Next base: position 67,819,327 of record OU612097.1, read on the forward strand.
TCCAAGCTGTTCTTGATTTTCCGTTACCCAAAAACATAAAAGAATTACGATCTTTTTTAGGATTAACCGGTTACTACCGTAGATTTGTACAAGACTACGCAAAGTTAGCAAAACCCCTAACACAAATTTTAAGAGGGGAAGAAGGTCGTATTTCAAAAAACAAATCATCACAAAAAACTATAACACTAGATGATAACGCCGTCGATGCTTTCGAAAAACTGAAAAATACTCTTGTCTCTCAAGATATTGTACTTGCTTACCCAGACTATAATAGAGAACTTGAGCTTACAACAGATGCTTCAGACTTTGCCCTAGGTGCAGTTTTGTCACAAAACAATAAGCCTATTGCATTTATATCCCGAACGTTGAATAAAAAAGAAGAGAAAACGCGACAAATGAAAAAGAAATGCTCGCAATAATTTGGGCATTGAATTCACTTCGGAATTATTTATATGGATCTGCAAAAATAAAAATATTTACCGATCACCAGCCGCTTACTAATGCTCTTAGCAATAAGAACAATAATAGTAAGATGAAGCGCTGGAAAGCTATTTTAGAGGAATACAACTACGAGCTTTTCTATAAGCCAGGAAAAACTAATGTAGTGGCAGATGCGCTGTCAAGAATTCCTGTCACAACACAAATAAATACGCTTTCGGTAGCAACACACAGCGATGTTAGTTCCGGACAGAATATCATATTAAACGTCGATACACCAATAAACTGTTTTAAAAATCAAATTATTCTCCATATACACCCTACAGCTCAGTATAAATTTGAAATCATTTTTCCCCATTACCACCGTCACCACATATTTGAACCAGAATTCACTCAAAACAAACTTATAAGTATTCTAAAAAAGTTTCTTTACCCTTCTATCCTTAACGCAATAAAGACGTCAGAAGAAAATATGGCGAAAATTCAAGAAATTTACCCTCAACACTTTAATAAATATCGTATTCGATTTACCAGGCTCCAGGTAGAAGATGTACGAAACGAAGAAGAGCAAAACAAAATAATTATAGAAGCACACAATAGAGCTCACCGCAACAGCAAGGAAAATAGACAACAAATTTTAGGAAAATATTACTTTCCATCTATGGCTAAAAATATAAAAAGAATTGTAAAACAATGCACTACATGTAAAGAGAATAAGTACGATAGACATCCCATGAAACCTGCACTAAAAGAAACGCCTATACCAAAATACCCAGGCGAAATTATTCACATAGATATTTACAAAACTGAAAATAATTTGGTACTTACGGTGATCGACAAATTTTCGAAGTACGCTCAAGTAAAGCTAATAAAATCTAAAGCCACGGAAGATATAAGACAACCACTTCGTGAACTGATATTTGCATTTGGAGTACCTAAGACAATAGTTATGGACAATGAGAAATCTTTTAATTCTCTAACAATTACGTTTATGATAAACAACCAATTAAATATAGACATATTTGCAGTTCCACCATATTCAAGCAACGTTAACGGACAGGTAGAAAGATTTCACTCTACGTTGTCTGAAATCATGCGATGTACAAAAATAGAAAATATTCATAACAATTTTAAAGAGTTACTAGAAATTTCAGTATACAAATATAACTGCTCAATACATAGTACGACAGGAAAAAAACCAATTGAATTATTTTTCGGTAGAAGAGTTAGTACAGATCCTTCGCAGCTTGAAAAAGATAGAGTAGTAAACATAGACAAATTAAAACAGAAACAAGAAGCCGAAATACAATACCACAATAGACACAGACAACAGACAAAAATTTATGAACCAGGCGAAACAATATTTGCAAAAGTAAATAAAAGATTAGGCACTAAACTTACTCCGAGATATAAGAAAGAAATTGTGAAAGAAGATAAAGGAACATATGTTACAACTGAATCTAATAAAACCATTCATAAAAGCAACATTAGAAGTTGAACTTAACAGTTCACTACATTTTCAGCTTCCTTCTCCTACACTTCACCACTATCCTATCACCTTCCAATGCCGAACTCCAAATTCATAACTATACACTCTCTCATATCGTAACTCTAACGGAGGGAATAGCAAAAATACAAGATGGAACCTTTAAAATCATTCATGTGATAAATTTAAAAGAATATCAAAGCTTCCTAGACGAAATCAAGATTTTCTTTAATAACAATGAACACACCCAAAGTATGTTTATTCCATCCTTGAAGCATGAATTAATACAAACCACAGAAATACTAGAATCATTATTTGTAATAGATGAAATAAGGAAAAAAAGATCAATAAATTTAATCGGTACTGCATGGAAATACATCGCGGGTTCCCCCGATCACGATGATTTTGAACTTCTAAAAAGGAATATTAATGAGCTAAATTCAAACAATAATAAGCAATTAGTTATAAATGAAAATTTTATTAAAAGAATAAATAAATTAACGGAACATACAAATATAATAAGTAAAGCAATAAAAAATCAAGATTCAATTGGCAATGCAGCCATAATAAGCATGCAAATTAGATTAAGGTTAGCTAAAGAAGAACTAGGAAACATTAAATACGCCATTCAGTGGGCGAAAAACAACATAATTAATTCTGTTATATTAAATAAAAAAGAAATAAACACTGTAAGTGAAACACTTCATAAAGAAAAATTTCCATTTAGATCAGTTGAAGAAGCATTAGAATTTGCTGATGTAAAAGTTTTATATAAAAATAATACCTTGCTATACTTTATACAAATCGCACTTACATCCGAAGAAACTTATGAAAAATATTAATAAAGCCTATAAAAAAAGATAATAAAATTATAAACATAGATTTTAAGGAAATTTTAAAAAATAAAGGAAAAATGCTAGCTATTAAGAAGAATTGTACTATTATCAATACTGTCACAATTTGTAAAAGAAACGATTTGTAAATATTGTTAACTCTCCTTGCATCCCACCTTTTTTTAATGGTTCTCGTCCACATTGCGACATTTCCGATGCCTTCCATACCTTAACGGTTGAAGAATTGAAACCAGGTATAATTCTATTAAATGATTTCTATGGCACACTGAACAATCAGTCAATAAATGGAACGTATTTAATAAACTTTCACAATGAATCCATTACCATTAATAATAAAACATTCCGAAATATAGAAGCTCCATCAATTTCAGCTTCGCCACAAATAGTGCAACAAACTCCCTTGGAAAAACAATATATTGAAATACTCTCCTTAGAAAAATTAAACAAACTCCACTTAAATAATACAAACAAAATCGAATTATTGGAGACTGAAGCAGTCATTAATAAATCATTAACAGTGACCATTCCTATTATTTTGTTAGTAGCCATAATCTTACCCATGCTCATTTGCGAAACAAAGGGAAAAATAATATTCCAAAATACCTTAAATAAAAAACACAAAATTGTAGATTACGTTCAAAATATCAGATTTACCCAAAAGCCAAATTATACTCCAGAAGACATTTCAAATAAAACTCCTAATGAACCATTTGTCATAATTACAGGTCCACCTAAACCCCCAAGATTGTCTATTTTCAATGTTTGAGGACAAACATTCTAAGATGGGAAGAGTTAACACACAAAGTAATAAACTTATTTACTAAATTTATTTGGAAATAACCTATTAAAATATTTTGCTAGGTAGACACAAAGTTAACATACAAAATTATAAATTTGTTCATCAAATTTAATTGGAAATAACTTATTAAAATATTTTGCTAAGTAGACACAAAATTATAAAATTTAACATTTATTGAAATTAACTAGAATTCATTTTAACCTTTTTATAACTGATTAATTGGAAATCATTTATTAAAATATTTTGCCAAGTTGTTGCAACCAATTCGTAAGAAAACGGAAACAATTTGTTCCACTTTAATATTAAGTATAAAATTAAGCAAAAGAAAAATTTATAGAGTTAGTTCATATTCAGACACAATAAAGTGCGGTCAAGTGGACCGAAAGAAAAAAACCGTTGTTGTCAATTTTATTTTTTTATTGTTCTCATTAAGGAAAGCAATAACTTACATATAATCTTAGACATGCCTCTACAAGAAATATTGTTGAAAGAACTATAGGTGTCTTAAAAAAAACCGTTTTAGGTGTCTGCAAACTGCTCTTCCGTATGTTCCATCAAAAGTAGTGGCAATTATAAATGTTTACTGTGCGCTACATAATATATGCACACACTATGCTATACCACTTGAGGAAAAAATAATTGCAAACACGAACGAAGATCTAGAGCTATCAGAACTAGATAATGAAACTGACAATACCGCTACAACTATAAGGGTTATCCCTTATAGTTGTAGCACAATCCATAAATCCCAATAGACAGGCTATAAATTAAAAAAAATAATTAAGTTTATTTCATCAATAATGCTTTTAATATATAGGGTGTTTTTTTAAGCCCGATAGAATTTGAAATTGTAAAAAATAACACAAAAAATTAAATTGTAATCAAAATTTTTTTTTATTCGAAAGATCAATACGTGACATTAACATTTGAAAATGATTTCGGGCATATGGGCACCGCGGCTGTTCTTGACGAAGCGCATTCTGGACGTCCAATTTTGGGCCACTTTTTCGAGCACTGCTGGCCGTATGTCACGAACAACACGAACAATGCTGGCCTCCAAGGCGTCAATTGTTGCTGGTTTATCAGCATAAACCAGTGACTTCACGTAGCCCCACAGGAAATAATCGAGAGGTGTCAAATCGCACGACCTTGGAGGCCAATTGACAGGTCCATTTCTCGAAATCAACTTATCGCCAAATTTTGATTTCAGTAAGTCGATGGTTGCGTTCGCCGTATGGCACGTAGCGCCATCCTGTTGAAACCACATCTCCTCCGGATCAATGTCACCCATATTTTCAAACAAAAAATCATTGATCATGGTGCGGTAACGATCTCCATTGACCGTAACGCGAGCTCCGGCCTCATTTTTGAAGAAATAAGGTCCGATGATGCCACCAGCATGGAAACCGCACCAAACAGTGCATTTTTCTGGATGTAATGGAGTCTGTAGGGTCTCTTGTGGATTGGTCTCACTCCATATGCGGCAATTTTGCTTATTAACAAACCTGTTAAGCCAAAAATGCGCCTCATCGCTGAACACAATTAAGTTGCGCGAATCGACGACAGATTTTCAAAGTAAATTTGGATAATTTCGTAGCATTGTTCAAGCGTGAGTCTATTCATGATGATTTGTCAGAGTATACTGAAACAAATAAAAAAAATGTTTCATCAAAATTTAATTTTTTGTGTTACTTTTTACAATTTAAAGTTCTATCTAGCTTAAAAAAACACCCTGTATATGTACTATATTAAAAACCGAAAAAATTAGTACATTTGGTGTAGTTGCTTTTTAGACTAGATATGTTAAAAAGCTCATTTTTTATTAACATTATTTTAGGGACTAGATTGCGATTGTGGCACACCAAGTTTTAATTGCTCGAATTCCAAAAACTTTAGTTTTAGTTCATTTTTGGTCTGCATGCTTTTTTCGATAGCATAGTGATGCCTTGTGAACTCTTTTTGTTCGTTTTCTTTGAGTTGTTTTATTTCTTTTATGTTTCTAGAAATTTCTTTTAAATAATATCTATTTTCTTTTATATCTTTTTTTACTTTCTCCAAACTCTTATTTATTTTAGCAAAACTTTCCGATTCCATTTCTAAAACATCTTCAACATCAGTAACGTGTCTTTTTTGTTTGCGGCTGTTAGGGCGACGTGATGTTGATGGCGTTTCAGAAATTAAAACCCGGTTTTCATTTTGGCAAAATTGTTCAGCAGTCGTTGAAGTAGAGTTTGGTATTAAAGCAATTACGTTATTAAAGCTAGTTTCAAGATCAAGCGAAACTTCTTGTGGCTTTTTCATTTGTAATCTTTTTAATTGCATGTGGGTTTTCTGGTTTAGATGAGCCAATACTTTTTGCATCTTGACCGCCATCTACCGAGGTATATAGACCACATATAACAGCCACTTGTTCATCGCTTGGAGATAATATGTACTTATTAAACTGTCCACCACCCGTTTTACCACATTCAACTTTGTTATGGGCCAGAAGTTGCTTAACTGTAAGCTTCATATCTATCCAGACCTAAAAACTATTTTTTTAGCTGAAATTTTTTCAAAAATCTTCAATTTTTTAAATACCTTTTTCCAGGCTGGCACTTCTTTTGTTGGTGGTCCAGAAGTATTTAATTGTTTTGCTAATTCAGCCCATAATTGTTCGCAAAGCACTTTATCACCCTTTATAAAGCCCCGTGCTAAATCTTTGTGCTGTTCCATAAATTTTAAAAATATTTCGATTTGCTCACTATTTTTATGTTGTCCGCTAAAAATAGTTTTTCAATTTCTTTTAAAATTTCAATTAAAAATACATATATTATGTATATTTACATTGTGAAATTTTTAAACTTAAAATTTTGAGCGCAAAAACTTTGAATAAGAATAACGAGTTTATCTTGAAAGTGTTGCCAAATACATTTGTGGAAACATCTTCAAATCAAGTAAATAAACTCCAAAATTTTTGTAAATAAATAGAATAACAATCTGAATAAATGTATATCTCTATTACTTTTATAGAGCAGCGTTGTTTGATTTGGAAGAAAATTTGTATTAGTTCAAACAAATGGTACTAAATAGTTTAAAATAAATTGAAATTTTGTTATCTGCGTCTCTATACCATAAACTTAAGAGTAAAAATACCGCACTTGGCAACATTACATTGAATTTGCAATAGTTTGTAGTGAAGCTGCCATAGTTCGATATTAATAGTTGCTGCCATTTGTATTAACATTTTACATTGTAATTATTAAATGCAGACAAAATAAATTTTGGTTGTTTTTAGTTTTGAGCATAAATTAACAAAATAAGGTGAAGATGGGTTAAAAACTTTTATTTTATTTAACAAATTTTTGTCAAATAAAAAATGCTTTTCATCTGACAAAGCTGGATGTGTTTTCGAACACGTAAAACAGCTGATAGCAAAAAGTAAAAGAAAACCATAAACCAAAACACAAAAGAATACAGCAATTCTTGAAACATAATAAGTGTATCTAGTTTTTTTTTCTTTATTTAGTGCAATATGTTGTGTAAAATATATAGTTTTATTCAAATAATCAGTAAAAAACACATATAGTTATTTATTAATGTAATAAATTATGAAATTTATAATAAAGTATCTTCGAAAATTAGAATGTGATTTCAAATAGATTGCAAGTTAGCTCACCGGTTTGAAATCACAAAAATCAAAAATATTTTGCCTGCAGAACACCTTTTTTGCGATTTCAAATCACTTTCACAAAAAGTGATTTGCAGAACAGGCCTGATTGACCATAAAATAAACCACGTTGATTTATTAAAAAATTTGTTTTGATTTAATCGACCAGTAGTGCGATTCTCTAACTTTGAACGAACCGATAGTCGCAACTTTTGTCAACAAATTTTATCGCTTGCACTAACGATTGAGTGATTCTGTCACTTAACTCTAACGATGCTAATCAGCTATATTTTTCAATCATTCATATATACCTTACGTGGCATCTCTGCGAAAAAAACGAAATCCACAAAGAAGAAGAATAAAAACCACAACATATTGTTTTGATAAATTGTGATTTTAGTTTTTGATACTAAACATTATTTACTTGTGATAATAAATATTATTTAATTTGCAATAAAATATGTGTTCATATGGGTATTAATGATTTATTTATTTGTATGTAGTAAAAAAAAATATGCACAGAATGGCTACAAATGGCGGAAAAAGAAGTCGTGCCTCAGCCGAACAAATCAACCATTTGGTTGATTTTATGGTGGCGCCAGGCAAATTCCAAAAGCTGCGCGAAAAGGAAGAAAATGGTAAGATGTGGTCACTAGTGACGGAAATGCTCAACAATCTTGGGGGTACTTCGAAAACAGTGAAACAATGGCGGTATGTAATTGAATATTTTTGTGACTGCCTCTATATGTACATATACATACGTGTGAAAAAAAGGTTTGGAGAGACTTGAAGAGCCGCACAAGCCTAAAATTTCGGGAACGAAGAAAGCAACAGGCTCTGACAGGTAACAAAAGTCTGCATAAGGTTCCTTTAACGCAGTTGGAAGAGAAAGTCCTGTCAATAGTTGGCAGCCAATATTTTGAGCGCCATGAATGCGTCCTTGAAAATGTGCCCATGAATGAGGTAAGTACAAAAAATATATACGTACGTATTATTTATAATACAGTGTGATACTTATAACGGTTTGTTTTACCATATAAATAGGATCTACAGGTTCGTTTGGAAAGCGGCGAAAAAATTAAAGTCGAAGCGCCACCAACTTCCAAATTTATTGCAAATGATGCAAGTACTCCCGCCAGAACGCCAAGAACTTCAAAAAGAAAGCGGACAGAAACCGAAATGGAGTCCAAATTTTTAGAAATTGCTACCAAACAAGCTGACTCCATGAAGGTAAGGAAGTATATATATACACATTAATTACATAAAGTGCTGACATATATGTACATATTTGTTTTTTCATTTTTGCGACAGTTGCTAGCTGAATGCACTGCAGGAAATGCAGAAGCACAGAAAAGCATTGGAGAAGGCTTGAAAGCAGCTGCCGATGCAATGAATAATTTGGCTGATGCTATTAAAAGGTTCATGTCCTCAATAAAAATTGTGATAATTAATTAGTACAAATTTTGAATTTATTTTTATTTTTCTGTAGCCTTGAACTAAAATTTTATTTCCTAATTAGAACATATGTACATTTTTTTTACTTTTATTATATTACTTTTTTAATTTTATTTTTTTCAATGAACAATAAATGATTTGAAGTACTATTTTGTTTTCCGACTTTTATGCATTTTTGTTGTAATCTTTACAACAATATGTAATTTTAAGTATTGGTAGCCAAAAAATGAATGTTGTAACTGTTTTGTTTTAACTTTTTTATGTAATTTTAAGAATTTCAAAAATGAATTGTTATAACCAGCTTTATTTTAATTTTTATGTAATTTTAAAAAATGAACTGAATTTTTTTTACGGCTGTGAATTTTTAATAAAATTTATACCTGGTATAAAATGTAAACTACATAAAATGTTGACTTTATTTTCTTGAATTTTTGTAAAAAAGTTTGATATTATTCGGTGTTGGACCCTTTTTGCGTGTTGCAGAAGGTGTACCTTCTATAACCGAATTATCTATGTGTTCAATATGATCGAAATATCCAGAATCACCTAAAATTAATTTATTAAAATTATTTATAAAACCATTTATGAGTATATACATTTTAAGTTACTATACCAATTAAGAACATATTATGATTTCCATTTGCAAAATTGCGTTTCATCACACTTTGTATTGCAGAGAGGCCCCATATATAGGAATCATAGCGCGCTCCTGGGAATTTTGCATTGACATTAAAAATTTTAAGAAAAGGATCACAAATCTAAAAGATAAATAAGTTAAGTTGATACATGGGTGCAATCAATTACACCGATAGTTCCTGGCACAAAAGGAGCAGATGATGACGCGAAAATTGCTTTCGCGGCCTGTCGCTCTTTCTGTGTCATGGGGAACTTGATGTGCTATAAAAAACATTGTGTTATTAATTGCATCTGTAACGCGATTGATGCAGCGGCTTATAGAAGACTGACACATTGAAATTCCCCACTACTCACCTACGGGTAGCTGGTATCATCCGGTTGCATAAAAACGCAAACAAGAGAGCACCTAGCAATATAAAACTGTATTTAAATCTGCTTTGTCTTGAAGAAATGGTGAATTGCTTACCTGTTTCTCCGTGGACAAGGCAGTTAGTTATTCGATGTCCCCTCAGTTGATCATCAAGCTTATAAATTATATCCTCCACCAAGGCTGGTGATAATCTATTTAGCTTTTTAAATTCATTATCTGTCAACTCAAAGAGATTGTCCTACTCTCGAAGAACACACCGATAATCTTTTGCAGCGTTCAAACTTGATTCATCCCTTGCAAGTCCGAATGCCAAACGTTCAAAAGCCATTTCAACACACACTTTACCGGTTGAAAAAAATATACTGAAATTTTTGTTTTTCAAAAAGTATATGGCTTGACGTATTCAATAAATATTTTTATGTATTAAAAATCAGATTATTAGCACTTAATTACATAGAATCACAATTTAATAAAAATATACACTTTAACGATAGAATAAACAGGTAGAAAATTTTTGTCATTATGATATCGAAAATCGGCAGTAAAATTAACAGCTGATATTGATCGACGACGAATATCGTTAAAACATGTTACATAATAGCAAATTCGAATAAATATCATTATAATTATTTTAATGATTCGATTATCGTAATAAAAGCGCATTACAGGCGCTCCATCATCTTTTCCCCCAAAAGAAGGGAGTTTTCATGAATGAATTACATCTGCTGCTGTTACTAAAATTCGAATTAGTTAATTTATTTATTACATCTAGTAAACGAAAGTTAAGATAATTTATTTATGGGAATTATATAAGAATCAAATTCAATATTTTTAAAATCCGAGTATTCATAACTTCAATATCATTGATGTCCAATAGGTTTTAAAGTAATTGAAGGTTCATTAATTTCATCTAAAATATATTAATCGTAATGATGGAAAAGCAATAAATAATAAAATAAATGCTTGTAAAATTGTACAAATAATTAAAAATAGTATTAATATTAAATAATCTACTAGTATGGTAATTATTAATAAAATTAGTAAAGTATGATCATGAAAAAATTAATTGTTCAATTAGAGGAGAAGAACTATCTAATTGCTTGTAAAATTGTACAAATAATTTCAATAGTTTGTCCGATTAACGCGATAACGATTACATATTATTAATAAATAGTATTAATATTAAACAATCTACTAGTATGGTAATTATTAATAAAATTAGTAAAGTAAGATCATGAAAAAATTAATTATTCAATTAGAGGAGAAGAACTATCCAAATTTGCTCATGTTGCCATTTATTTAAAAAAAAAAGTAAATACTTTATATTGCACTAATCTGCCATATTAGAAATTAGTTAATAAAAAATTGCAAATACAGCTTCTATTGATAAAACATAGTGAAAGTGAGCAACTACATAATATGTATCATGAACAATGCTGAAAAATTACTCCTGTTAGTCCTCCTACTGTAAATAAAAATACAAATCCTAATGATCATAAAATAGCTGGAGCTATGTTGAGCTCAAACAATAAATCCTCATAAACCGATTGCTAATATTTTTTTTTTTTTTTTATTTTTTTTTTTTTTTTTTTTTTTAAGCATTTTTTTATATATTGAATCTTCAAAATGAACTAACAATAAGTATTCAAATCTTAATACTAAATTTAAAATTAAAAAAATGTGATTCTAAAGTCCGGCCAATGCTAGACAAAAAGTTTTATTATGCGGGAGCTATTTCGGTAAAATCACCTATTGAGCAATCTGATGGTGGCAGCGTTATCCCTTTTTTTTAGCCGAGTGTGGCCGCCAAAATTAAGTATATTGCGAGCAAGAGGGTTTGGATGAAGTTCCAGTTTACTGACATACCTTGTCGCGTACTTAGAAAATTCCTCTTTTACCAGCGGAACACTCAGATCGTTATGAATTCGTGAATTTTTGACGTGCAGTAATCGTTCGTAGAATTTTGTTTTGTCGCCTTTGGATTTTTTCAATTTTCGACGCTGAGGCGGTGCCCCATAACTGAATTCCGTAGCACCATATAGGCTTCAGTATTGAGTTGTATAACAAAAGTTTGCAATCTAATTTCAGTGTCGAATTTCTGCCCATAAGCCAATTTAGCTGCGCTGCTTTTAGTTTTAACTGAGTGACCTTTGATTCAATGTGAGACTTCCACGTTAGCCTACGGTCCAGGTGAATACCAAGGTACTTTACTTCGTTGTGCTGCGGAATAGGTGAGTTGTTAATTTGGATAGGCGGACATGTTTGCCTACACAGTGTGAATGTAACATGAGTACATTTCTGTTCATTAACTTTGATTTTCTAAAGTTTTATCCATTTCTCTAATATTGAAGTATATTCCTGTAAATTTCGTGATACTAAATGGTGGTTTTCATGAACACTCAAAAACGCTGTGTCATCTGCAAAGGTAGAAGTGTGGATTTCAGATGTCGTTGGCATGTCAGAGGCGTAAATCAAATATAAAGTAGGCCCCAGTATGCTGCCTTGGGGAACTCATGCCTTGATTGGCTGAGTTGGGCTTATAAAATCACCTTCTCTGACAACAATTTTCCGCCCATATAAGTAGCTTTCCAGAAGCTTGTGGGTATTTGCAGGCAAGTTCAACTTTATTTTGTGCATCAAGCCGTCGTGCCACACTTTATCAAAAGCTTGAGAAATGTCGATGAATAGAGCTGAACAATACTTCTTCTCCTCAAAGGTCTGTCTTATGACGTTGACTAGTCTGTGTGTTTGTTCTATGGTGCTATGTTTAGCCCGAAACCCAAATTGATGATCAGGGATGCATCCCACATTGTTTAATATTGGACTCAACTTAACCATTAACAGTTTTTCGAATAGTTTTGAAATTGTTGGTAGTAGACTTATTGGTCTATATGATTCTACCTTGGTCGGATCCTTCCCTGGCTTGGGTATCATAGTAATCATAGAGACCTTCCACTCTGCAGGATAATACTCAAGGCGTAAAATAGCGTGAAAAATAAAAAGTAGAATTCTTCTAGCTACACGAGGTAACTGTTCCAGCATTTTGCCAGTAATTTGATCAATACCTGGAGCTTTCCTGGGGTTTATGTTACTGATACCTTGTTCTACATCTTGAAATGTGAATCGCAAAGACACAGGCGGTCTAACTACATATGGTGGTAATTCAGATGCATCATTTGTTATATCATTTGTAATAAAAACATTTCTCAAATGGTTAACATACACCATCCCCTTTTCTGAGTCACTTCTTGCCCAGTCGCCAGTTGAAGTTCGCAAAGGTGGCTTACCTATTACGGGTCTTTTCAGACCTTTTGTCGCTTTCCACAGAGAATGGTCAGATTGCGGAGTACCATCCAGGCTTTCCAAATATTTTTTAAGGGAAGCCATTCTATAGACTTCAAGCAGTTTTCTTAGCTGAGTTATGCATTCCCGTAGCCTAGTTTTAAGCTGGGGCGACCTGCGAAGTTGCCACTCTCTTCTGACTCTTCTTTTTTCTGACAGAAGTTGCTCAATATCAGATGAATAAGTTCTATTGCTCTCATTTCTAGGTTTTAAATGACTAGTGGTAGCATGCTGTACGGCCAGTTAGAGGTTTTCAGAAAAATTGTTAATTGACACATCAATATCCTCAGGCGTTCTCAAGGCGATATTTTCAGTACAATGTGTGCTCAAAAATTTTTTGTACTTTAATCAATTAACTCTATTGACAGTCAACGGTGAGCCAATCTCTTGGGGGAACGAAACAGAGATTATAGTGGGAGAGTGATCTGATGACAAATCCAATGAAGGCTCCACTTGCATCCACTCGAAAGGAAAATTTTTCGCAACTCCAAAATCTATAACATCAGGGATCTTTCGTCGGTCTGACGGCCAATAAGTGGGGTGTCCGCTTGAAACCACATCTAAGACCATTTTGGAAACGGTGTTAAAAAGCACGCGGCCTTATGGGGTAATTAAACGTGATCCCCAAAAAGTGTGTTTAGCGTTATAGTCGCCGGCCGCTAAAAATCGAGGACCAAGTGATTTGAAAAAATTTGAATATTGGTTTTCTGTTATTGAAAATCGTGGTGGTGAGTAAATCGAGGATATAACGATTTTTTCATGAAAATAATCAAGGCATATACTTGTAGCTTGGAGATATTCCTCACGTGTCCCGTTCATTAGATAATGCTTAATTCTGGTCTTTATCAAAATTGCCGAACCGCCGCAAGATCTTCCACGGGGATCTTTTGTGTCATATAATGTGTAGCCATTAATTTTGAAATAACTGTTGGTTGTCAAATGGGTTTCAGCAATCATCATTATATCGATCTGCTTTTCCTTAAGGAAGTGCTCAAGTTCATTTTTATGTTGGCGATTGCCGTTTGCGTTCCAGAAACATCATTTTTTTAAAATTGTCTGTAAAATAGTGGATTGCATTTTTAGCATTTCCTGCATCATGTTTGTCATAGAAACGGTATAACTGTTTATGAACTGAACAAGAGTCTGCAGAGTTGCCTCAAGATTGCTAAAATTTGGATCGGATTTTGGAGGCTTGGGCTCCTGATCCAAGTTTGGTTTATCAGATTTTACCACATTTGCATAAGAAATTTGTTTGGGGTTTTGCAAGTTTACATGGCTGGTTGACTGGCGTACCTGGGGAAAATTGTTTGTAGAAGTGGTGTTTGACTGCTGGGGTGGCATATTTGAAATTGGTGTCCTATTTGTCATTGACCTCTTGAAGACAGTGTAGACAGGGCTACCCCTGTAGTTTGCAGTATGGTTACCTCCACAGTTACTGCATTTCTTAACGCTCGCGTCAGTCTTAGGTTTTTTGCACAGTGATGTACCGTGAAGTTCACCACACACAACGCAAACTGCGGGCAGCTTACAATAGGCCTTAGTATGGCCAAACAACAATATTTGGCGTACACGATCGCGGGCGTTTCCTATCTCTTAGAGACAGGAAATTTTCCAATGATTTTTTCACCGATTCCTCTTCAGAAATCCAAAGGTTTTTTCTACCGGAGCTAAGCTCTTTTTCAGAATTACATCTGATAGGTACACTCATACAATTAATTGTTTCTATTTTTTATTTACAATTTTAAATGGTATTTAAAAAAAATGTCACAAAGTTTTTTTTTAAACAAAAACACTCTGTTCACCTATTACGGTTTTTACTTAATCCCGTTTTATTTTTTTTTTTTTACTTGCGATCAAAAAACAAAAACGTCCGTTCAGTATCAAAGCTAAACAATGAAAGGGATTACTAATATAGCATAAATTATACCTGATGCACCAAAAGTTTCTTTTTTCCTGTAGGAACTATGTAAGTATGTAGTGCTTGAAATGTTCCTTCTCGCAAAACATCACTTCATCATTGAAAAATTGTTAAAATAGTAATAATATTACCTAAAATAAATAATGAAATATCATATTGATGAAATCATTTTACCATCGTTGGGATTATCGAATCGTTAAAAGTTAGAGAAGCGCACTATAGTACTTGCCTTCAGTCATCTAATGTATTATTTTTTAATTTAAAAGCACTAAAAGTTTATTTTTTTCCAGTTTCTTGACTAATAATATGGGAAATTATACCAAAGCCTGGTAAAATTTGAATATAAACTTATGGCAATGGCAAAAAATCAAAATAAATGTTGGAATAAAATAGGTTCACCACCTCCAGCTGGATCAAAAAATGATGTATTTTAATTTCGATCTGTTAATAATATACTAATAGCACCTGCTAAAACTTGTAATGATAACAAAAGTAATAAAGCTGTAATTAAAATAAAAAGAAAAATGGTCTGATATTATTACTTGTCAAAACACAAAAAAAAAGTTTTTTATTCATTTATACAAACCTCTAACATTTTTGTAATACATTTCAAACAAATGAATTACCGTTGGTTGCTGCGATTTGTTTTTTGAAAGTATCGAAAAGCAAAAAACGAAAATTCAAACAATTGGGATCTTTATTCACTATTTTAGCTTCTAACATTGATACCTATAAAAACTTGGGTTTTTGTTCACTATTTTAGCTTCTAACAATTGATACCAATAAAATATTATGAACAGCTTGTTTTCTAGGTTATAGTATATGGCTTGACGTATTCAATAAATATTTTTATGTATCAAAAATCAGATTATAGGCACTATATTACATAGAATCATAATTGAATAAAAAAAATACACTTTAACGATAGAATAAACAGGTAGAAAATTTTTGTCATTATGATATCGACAATCGGCAGTAAAATTTTTCATGAATGAATTACATCTGCTGCTGTTACTAAAATTCGAATTAGTTTTTATTACATCTAGTAAACGAAAGTTATTTAAAGATAATTTATTTATGGTAATTATATAAGAATCAAATTCAATTTTTTTAAAATCAGAGTATTCATAACTTCAATATCATTGATGTCCAATAGTTTTTAAAGTAATTAAAGGTTCATTAATTTCATCTAAAATATATTAATCGTAAAGATGGAAAAGCAATAAATATTAAAATAAATGCTTGTAAAATTGTACAAATAATTTCAATAGTTTGCCCGATTAACGCATAACGATTACATATTATTAATAAATAGTATTAATATTAAACAATCTACTAGTATAGTAATTATTAATAAAATTAGTAAAGTATGATCATGAAAAAATTAATTGTTCAATTAGAGGAGAAGAACTATCCAAATTTGCTCATGTTGCCATTTATTTAAAAAAAAAGTAAATACTTTATATTGCACTAATCTGCCATATTAGAAATTAGTTAATAAAAAATTGCAAATACAGCTCCTATTGATAAAACATAGTGAAAGTGAGCAACTACATAATATGTATCATGAAGAATGCTGAAAAATTACTCCTGTTAGTCCTCCTACTGTAAATAAAATTACAAATCCTAATGATCATAAAATAGCTGGAGAATAATTAATTTGTGATTCATATAAAGTTGCTAATCAACTAAATATTTAATACCTGTTGGTACAGCAATAATTATAGTTGCAAAAGTAAAATAAGCACGTGTATCTACACCTATTCCTACTGTAAATATATGTTGAGCTCAAACAATAAATCCTAATAAACCAATTGCTAATATAGCATAAATTATACCTAATGCTCCAAAATTTCTTTTTTCCTGTAGGAACTATGTAAGTATGTAGTCCTTGAAATGTTCCTTCTCGCAAAACATCACTTCATCATTGAAAAATTGTTAAAATAGTAATAATATTACCTAAAATAAATAATGAAATATCATATTGATGAAATCATTTTACCATCGTTGGGATTATCGATTCGTTAAAAGTTAGAGTAGCGCACTATAGTACTTGCCTTCAGTCATCTAATGTACTATTTTTTAATTTAAAAGCACTAAAAGTTTATTTTTTTTCAGTTTCTTGACTAATAATTTGGGAAATTATATCAAAGCTTGGTAAAATTAGAATATAAACTTAAGAATGGCAAAAAGTCAAAATAAATGTTGGCATAAAATAGGTTCACCATCTCCAGCTGGATCAAAAAATGATGTATTTGTTTTCGATCTGTTAATAATATACTATCCGAAGGAAGACGAAATATCGAATATAATTAAAACATTTTTATTAAAAAACAAAACTGACCTCAAGCTTAAAAAACATTTCAATTTAATTTAGCTTCTAACAATTAATACCAATAAAAAATGATACACTGCTTGTTTTCTAGGTTTCCCAGCTATCTATATGTCAACATTTCATAGGAGCTGCCCTAATCATCAGTAGGCTGGAAATTTTTGAGAGATTCACAAATATTCAACTTTCCCAGCAATCTAAATAAATAGTTGAGAATTTAGTAAGAAAAATGGTCTAATAATGCATGTACAAACAAAAAACAAGCTTTTTCATGTATACACTTCTATAAAATTTCTTAACATCTTTCAAACAAATGAACAACCGCTGGTTGCTACGATTTGTTTTTTAATTAAGTATCGAAAAGCCAAAAATTACTGTAATAAATTAACTTTGAGTAGTTGAGTTATTGATTTCTTTCTATTAATCTATGATGAGCTCAAGTTGCAGTAAATGTTAAATGCTACTGCATTTAATAATTTTAATAAAATTACGGTATTTAATAATGGATTAAAAGGGCTAACGATTGAGTGATTCTGTAACTTCTCAGCGTGACTAACTGCCACCCAAAGGAGTGTGTTTTTATTGGTAACGTTGATATAATCACCTCTATTCTGCGTTTCGATTAAGTCTCCGCATTCAGTTCCGTTGCGATCGAAAATTGGTATTCTGATAAAAAACGGAATCGAAAGAAAAAGAAGAAGACAACAATGTTTATAAAATTAATAGCATCACTGTGGAATGTGGAAATGAAATTGCAAAATAAGCAAGTTTGTAATCGTTTTCATATATAAATGTCATATTTAATAAAAACAGTTGTTTGTATACATAATTAAAAATAAGTTATTGATAAGAAAAAAATAAGAAATATATATACAAAAACAAACTAAAATTAATTGTTCATAAATATATTACAGTGCAAAGAATTTTGTGAAGATAAAGGTACATAATAAAAAAAATTAATAGTGTTGTGATTAAATATGGAAAGACCAATATACAACACTAATAAAAATTTTTGTTGTGTTGCAATTACTTTTTTTTGTTTTTTAATATCAATAATTTAATTTTTTTATTTCTATAACAGCTGCATTATTGTTGGTCAGAGAGGAGAACAATATGAGATATAATGAGGCTGGCATTTTTTGTTGGAGGGCCAAGTGCAATGATGATTCCTGCAACTTCCTCCCAGAACACTGCTACTTGTTTCTTTGATCGCTGGTGATATCCACATCCAATGTCTGCATTAGATTACATTTAAATTTGCCAATATTTCATACTTCTCTGGTATTGTTGTTTTTGACCCAAAATACATCGACACATCAGATTCGGGTACAAGAATTAATAATTGAAAACAAAAAAATTAATATATAAATAAATAAATTTAATTAAATAATATTTTAAATGTTTTTTCAATCGTTACTGAACGTTTTATATCACTTTCTACTTACATTTTTTTAAATTTTTGAACTAAAAAACAGATAACGAAGACTTCTACGTCAACAAACTGAAGAAAACGGAGTTCCGATCATAATGCAGAATACATACAATCGAAAGAAACTGAGCGGAATCGAAACGCAGAATACTCAAGTTGCCAGACGGAGGAAATTTCGATCCGAATCGAAACGTAGAATAGCCCCCAATATATTGTACAGTGCAAATAATAGTCTGCTGGACCGGTTGTTCACTCCGTTGCTTGCCGAGATGCTGCTGCCTGTTGGTTGGTGTTGTACCTCCCGTGGGCGCGATGTATGTACCTGCCAGCTGCTCCGTCGGTTGGGTTCGGGGAAAACTTCTTGCTGCCTTTTATGGTTTCTGGTTCCTTATTTCTTATTTTTCTATTACTTATTTTTCGCCAATCACCACTTCCTCTCTGCGAACATGTTTTAACTTTAAGTTCACGTTAGGGGCGATACCGTCTTCGTACGTGTTCACAACCGGAAAAGAAACTCTCATCGTTTTTCGTTCGCCATTTCCTCTACACACACGCCGACTTGTCTGCCTCGTCACCACGCACTGCAACTAACTTTGACTAAATATTGACTCTATTGCAGCATATAAATTGTTGGATTAAATTAGTTAAAACTGATTAGTGCCCAGTGTATATACCTTCGACACTGCTCAGATAACAAGGTAATTAAAATCATCGAAAATAATATGAATATTGAACATATAAAGAAAACACGGACAACGGTGAAAAAAAGACAAAAAAAAAGAAGAAACAAGTGTACTCACACTGCTAATACGAAATTGGTAATAAACATACATATATAGAAAATACGGTAAAAAAAAGAGAGAAAAAAAAAAACAAAAATAAACACGTGTACACAACTTGCCACCTATTACGGCTCAATCCAAATCGTACAACCAACGGTAATCCATTTGTAGAAATGTTAGAGGCGTGTATAAACGGAAAAGCTAATTTTTTGTGTTTTGGCAAATAATATCATAACATTTTTCTTTTTATTTTAATTACTTTATTACTTTTATTATCATTACAGGTTTTAGCAGGTGCTATTACTATATTATTAAGCGATCGAAGTTAAAATACATCATTTTTTGATCCAGTTGGATTTATTTTGATTTTTTGCCATCCTGAAGTTTATATTCAAATTTGACCAGGATTTGGTATAATTTCCCATATTATTAGTCAAGAAACTGGAAAAAAGAAACTTTTATTGCATTAGGAATAATTTATGCTATATTAGCAATCGGTTTATTAGGATTTATGGTTTGAGCTCAACATATATTTACAGTAAGAATAGATGTAGATACACGTGCTTAATTTACTTCTGCAACTAAATATAATTATTGCTGTACCAACAGGTATTAAAATATGTAGTTGATTAGCAACTTTATATGGAACACAAATTAATTATTCTGCAGCTACTTTACGATGATTAGGTTTTTCATTTTTAGTTACAGTAGGAGGACTAACAGGAGTAATTTTTCATCATTCTTTATGATACATATTATGTATTTGCTTACTTCACTATGTTTTATCAATAGGAGCTGTATTTGATATTTTTTATTAACTAATTTCTAATATGGCAGATTAGTGATATGAATTTAAACTTCATTTATTCATTTCATTTCTCCTGTGATTCTCCAACCGAACGGTTGTGTTAATAAACAAGCGAACAAAAAAAAAAAATAAAATAAAAAAAAAACAAAAAACAAAAAAAATTGTGCTCAAATACTTTTAAACTTACATATCAATAATATATTGTGTTAAATTGCAAAAACAATAACAAATTATTTTAAAAACAACGGGAAAATAAATTCCTCATATATAATTTACTAAACAATAAAATCAATTTTAATATAACAAGTGCGGGGGCACTTAACTACCCAATTGGAAAAAAGTTAAAGTTTTGTTTTCTGTATGAGTGATCCCATCAGAAATAGAGCCTAGTCCCACCAGTAAAAACATATGGACTTCTGAAGAAGAATCTATAAAGCAATCATTGGATAATTTTCTTTCTACAAGAGATAAAATCCGCTCCCGTTCATGCTCGCCTAACATAGATGAACATTTTTCTTTTTAAATTATCATCTATTTATTTAGATATTTGGCATATCTTTATATCCCAACTTTAAATTTTACTTTTTAAATGTTTGAGAATATCTTTCAAAACTTTTTTTTTCCTATGAAATGTCGACATATAGATAGCTGGGAAACCTAGAAAGCAAGCTGTTTATAATTTTTTACTGGTATCACTTCATAGAAGCTAAAATAATGAACAGCAACCCCATTTTTATTGGTATCAATGTTAGAAGCTAAAATAGTGAATAAAGAACCCAATTGTTTGGTTGATGTTAGATGTTGTAATGTGAATGACTGTTTCACAATTTCAACATATTCCATGCATTTCATAAAAATGTGTGCAAGTGTGAAAAGGCTATTAGGAATATTCAGATTTTAAAAATATTGAATTTGATTTTTATATAATTCCCATAAATGAATTATCTTTAAATAACTTTCGTTTACTAGATGTTGATAATCGAGTTATTTTACCAATAAATACACAAATTCGAATTTTTGTAACAGCAGCATATGTAATTCATTCATGAACAATCCCTTCTTTTGGGGTAAATGATGATGAAGCTCCTGTAGTGCGATTCACTATGCTTTTTTAGCCCCAATAATTTGAATTAAAATGTTTAAAGTAACCTTTTCCACTTCACAATTACTTTAAACACCATATTCTGGTGTTTAAAATAAGCTGTTATATTTAACTTCATAAATAGGAGTAATTAACACCTGCATTTTTTTTACGTTTAGCTAAAAAGAGGTGTTGATTTATGTTGTGTCATTAAATTTAACTAATTAAAACACTAAGAGTTAGTAAAAAACAAAAATAAATCTTGAAAATAATATTTTTATATAAAACACTAAATAAAAAGTTTTTTATTCAATATATATTTCGTTTTCCTTTAGAAAACTTCTTAAGGAAAGTATTTGTTGATTGATTATAAAATCAAACATGTTTTGATAGGATATAAAATAACATTATTTTTATGATAAATGTAATTATGTGTGTATGTATGTATATTAACGCTTATAATTTTTTTTCACAAGAATTTTTTCGATTTTACAATTAGTCACCAAATCATTCCTTAAGAAGTTTTCTAAAGAAATTTTTAAAGAAAAATCAAATATTGAATAAAAAGCTTTCAATTATTGTCTTTTATAGAAAGAACCTCGAGCTCATATATTATTTTTAAGATTTTTATATATATGTATTTTTATATATATGTATATATAAAATGGTCAACGTTACAAAATATGAAGAAAACATATAAACAAAAGGAGATTCAGTACAATAGCTAATAACAATGAAATGGAGATTTGTGGCAACAGTTCAGATTGTTGTGGTTATAACAATCTGAACGGTTACAAAAATAAACCCCTTTACGGTGGCTGAATATAATTAGTGAATAGCGCAGGGATTAGTGCAAACCACAAAATGTGTGGTTAAAGTTAACACTTCTAATTGGGGTGAAAAATTAGTGAATTGCAATACTGGTCGATTAAATCAAACAAATTTTTTAATAAATCAATCTGGTTTATTTTATGGTCAATGTTTAGAAATTTGTGGAGAAATCATAGATTTATACCAATTGTTATTGAAAGATTTCCTATTAATTTTTTTACTAAATGAATTTCTTATAATTTAAATTAAAAATTAATACATTAGATAACAGTAAGCAAGTACAGTAGTGCGATTCTCTTACCTTTAACGATTTGATAATCCCAACTTTTGTTATCAAATTTTATCGCTTGCACCAACGATTGAGTGTTTTTGAAACTTAAGTCAGATGTGATACGTTAATAAATAAAAAAGCGTGTTTTTTGTGTTTGTACTCGCATTATTAGAACATTTTTCTACTAAATTCTCAACTATCTATTTAGATTGTTGGGAAAGTTGAATGTTTGAGAATATTTTACAAAAATTTCGAGTTTAATTTTAATTTTAGGGTAGCTCCTATGAAATGTCGACATATAGATAGCTGCGAAACATAGAAAAAAAGTTATTTATTATTTTTTATTGTTATCAATTGTTATAAGCTAAAATAGTGAATAAAAAACCTAATTTTTTATTGGTTTCAATGTTAGAAGCTAAAATAGCGAATAAAGAATCCAATAGTTTGAATTTTTGTTCTCTGCTTTTCGATACTTTAAAAAAAACAAATCGTAGCAACCAGCGGTAATTCATTAATTTGAAATGTGTTATAGAAATGTAAGAGACTTGTATATATGAAGAAGCTTGTTTTTTGTGTTTTGACAGGTAATAATATCACATTTTTATTATTCAAATTCTCATCTATTTGTTTAGATAGTTGGGATATAAAGTTAAATGTTTAAGAATATCTTACAAAAATATTCAGACTACTGGTGATAGGGAGCTGCTTGAAATGTCGACATATAGATATCTACAAACCTAGAAAATAAGTTAATTATAATTTTTTGTTGGAATCAGACTCTAAAATAGTGAATAAAAAACCTAATTTTTTATTGGTATCAATGGTAAAAGCTAAAATAGTGAATAAAGAACCCAATTGTTTGAATTTTTGTTCTCTGCTTTTCGATACTTTCAAAAAACAAAACGTAGCAATCAGCGGTTGATCATTTGTTTGAAAAATGTTAAGAAATGTTAGAAACGTATATAAATGAAAAAGCTTGTTTTTTGAGTTTCGACCGGCAATAATATCAGAACATTTTGCTTTTTAAATATTCTATTTATTTAGACAGTTGGGATACAATTTTAAATGTTTGAGAATATCTTTCAAAATTTTCTAAAGTCTACTCATGATTAGTGTAGCTGCTATGAAATGTCGACATATATATTGCTGCGAAGCATAGAAAACTAGTTATTTATAATTTTTTATTGGAATCTGAAGCTAAAATAGTGAATAAAAAACCTAATTTTTTGTTGGTATCAATGTTAGAAGCTAAAGTATTGAATTCAACTGTTTGAATTTTAGTTTTTGCTTTTCGATACTTTCAAAAAACACTCGTAGCAAACCAGTAGTGCGATTCACCATGCTATTTAAGCCCCAATTATTTCGGTTAAAATTATTAAGCACAAAATTAACCTTTTTCCTATTCACAAGTACTTTAAACACCATATACTGGGGTTTAAAGTCAGCTGTTTGAGGCAGCTGTGAAATTTAACGACATAAATAGGTGTTAATTAACACCCCAATTTTTTGTGGGTTTAAAAAAAGTGTTGATATTGTTTACATATTCATTTCATTTAAGAACTATATTGTAATCCCAAAATTGCTCTGGTTTCCATTTATTTCTAAAAAAAAGTAAATACTTTAATATGAAGCACTATTGCAAACTATTAGGTTCTTTATTTACTATTTTACTTCTATCATTGATACCAATAAAAAATGGGGTTGCTGTTCATTATTTTAGCTTCTAACAATTGATACGAGTAAAAAATTATAAACAGCTTGCTTTCTAGGTATCCCAGCTATCTATATGTCGACATTTCATAGGAGCCACCCTAATCATCATTAGACTTTGAAAAGTTTGAAAGATATTCTCAAACATTTAAAAAGTAAAATTTAAAGTTGGGATATATATATATAGGTGTTTATTCAATATTTTAAAATAAAAAATTATTTATTTATTTAGAAATTTATTATAATTTAAAATACTATAAACTATAGAAAGTAAAGCACTAGCAACTGGGGGTGTCGGCCCCAGCTATATATATATAGGGTGTTTTTATAAGCCCGATAGAACTTGAAATTGTAAAAAATAACACAAAAAATTAAATTGTAATCAAAATTTTTTTTTATTCGAAAGATCAATACGTGACATTAACATTTGAAAATGATTTCGGGCATATGGGCACCGCGGCTGTTCTTGACGAAGCGCATTCTAGACGTCCAATTTTGGGCCACTTTTTCGAGCACTGCTGGCCGTATGTCACGAACAACACGAACAATGCTGGCCTCCAAGGCGTCAATTGTTGCTGGTTTATCAGCATAAACCAGTGACTTCACGTAGCCCCACAGGAAATAATCGAGAGGTGTCAAATTGCACGACCTTGGAAGCCAATTGACAGGTCCATTTCTCGAAATCAACTTATCGCCAAATTTTGATTTCAGTCGATGGTTGCGTTCGCCGTATGGCACGTAGCGCCATCCTGTTGAAACCACATCTCCTCCGGATCAATGTCATCCATATTTTCAAACAAAAAATCATTGATCATGGTGCGGTAACGATCTCCATTGACCGTAACGCGAGCTCCGGCCTCATTTTTGAAGAAATAAGGTCCGGTGATGCCACCAGCATGAAAACCGCACCAAACAGTGCATTTTTCTGGATGTAATGGAGTCTGTAGGGTCTCTTGTGGATTGGTCCCACTCCATATGCGGCAATTTTGCTTATTAACAAACCCGTTAAGCCAAAAATGCGCCTCATCGCTGAACACAATTTTGCGTCTATAAGTTGCGCGAATCGACGACTGATTTTCAAAGTAAATTTGGATAATTTCGTAGCGTTGTTCAAGCGTGAGTCTATTCATGATGATTTGTCAGAGTATACTGAAACAAATAAAAAAAAATGTTTCATCAAAATTTAATTTTTTGTGTTACTTTTTACAATTTAAAGTTCTTATCTAGCTTAAAAAAACGCCCTATTTATATATATGTCGACATTTCTCAGCAGCTATCCTAATCATTAGTAGACTTTGGTAAGTTTTTCAAACATTTAACTTTGCATCCCATCTGTTATATTAGAAATTAGTTAATAAAAAACTGACAAATACAGCTCCTATTGATAAAACATAGTGAAAGTGAGCAATTACATAATATGTATCTTGAAGAATGATGAAAAATTACTCCTGTTAGTCCACCTACTGTAAATAATAATACAAATCCTAATGATCGTAAAGTAGCTGGAGAGTAATTAATTTGTGTTCCATAAAAAGTGCTAAACAACTACATATTTTAATACCTGTTAGTATAGCAATAATTACAGTTGCAGAAGAAAATAAGCACATGTATCTAAATTCTCTTCCTACTGTAAATATATGTTGAGCTAAAACAATAAATCCTAATAAACTGATTGCTAAAATAGCATAAATTATTCCTAATGCACCAAAAGTTTATTTTTTTCCAGTTTCTTGATTAATAATATGAGAAATTATAGAATACAAACCTCAGTAGTGCAATTCACTAACCTTACACCCCAATTAGAAGTGTTAACTTAAACCACACATATTGTTGTTTGCACTAACCCCTACGTTATTCACTAACTATATTTAGCTACCGTAGAGGGGTTTATTTTTCTTCAATAATGCCTGTAAAACACATAACAACAAGCTTGTTCTATTATGATTACAGGTATAACTTGTCGAAACACAAAAAACAAGCTTCTTCATTTATATAAGCCTCTAACATTTCTATAACACATTTCACACAAATGAATTACCGTTGGTTGCTACGATTTGTTTTTTGAATGTATCGAAAAGCAAAAAACAAAAATTTAAATAGTTGGGCTCTTTATTCACTATTTTAGCTTCTAACATTGATACCAATAAAAAAAATTGGGTTGTTGTTCACTATTTTAGCTTCTAACACTTGATACCAATAAGAAGCTTGTTTTCTAGGTTTCCCAGCTATCTATATGCGACATTTCATAGCAGCTACCCTAATCATCAGTAGACTGGAAATTTTTGTAAGTTATTCTCAAACATTCAATTTTCTCAACAATCTAAATAAATAGTTATATATATAAAAAATGTTTCCTTAATGCCTGTAAAAACACGAAAAACAATCTTTTTTTATTTATACACGTCTCTAACATTTTTTAACATTTTTCAAACAAATGAAAAACCGCTGATTGCTACGATTTGTTTCTTGAAAGTATCGAAAAGCAGAGAACAAAAATTCAAACAATTGGGTTCTTTATTTACTATTTTAGCTTCTAACATTGATACCAATAAAAAATGGGGTTGCTGTTCATTATTTTAGCTTCTAACAATTGATACGAGTAAAAAATTATAAACAGCTTGCTTTCTAGGTATCCCAGCTATCTATATGTCGACATTTCATAGGAGCCACCCTAATCATCATTAGACTTTGAAAAGTTTGAAAGATATTCTCAAACATTTAAAAAGTAAAATTTAAAGTTGGGATATAAAGATATCCCTACTATCTAAATAAATAGATGATAATTTAAAAGGAAAAATGTTCTGATATGATTACAAGTATCACTTAGACTTTGGGAAATTTTTGTAAGATATTCTCAAACCTTTATTTTTATATCCCAACTATCTAAACAAATAGATGATAATTTAAAAAGAAAAATGTTCTGATATTATTACAGGTATTATCTGTCGAAGCACAAAAAACAAGTTTCTTCATTTTTACAAGCCTCTAACATTTCTATAACATTTAAAATAAATGAATTACGGCTGTAGTGCAATTCACTAACTTTATACCCCAATTAGAAGTGTTAACTTTAACCACACATTTTGTTGTTTGCACTAACCCCTACGTTATTCACTAACTATATTTAGCCTCCGTAGAGGGGTTTATTTTTCTTCACGTTCAGATTGTTATAACGTGGCATCTCTCCATTTCATTTTTATTACTATTGTACTGAATCTCTTTTTATTTATATGTTTCCTTCATCTTTTGTAACTTTGACGTTATACATATGTATAAAAATCATGAAAATACTATGTGAGCTCGTGATCCTTTCTATATAAAACAATAATTTAAAGTTTTTTATTGAATATTTTGTTTTGCTTCAGAAAACTTTTTAAGGAATATATTTGTTGATTAATTATAAAATCAAAAACCTTTTTGTGATAGGAAATAAAATAACATGAAGAGCTTTAGCGCATACATACATCCATACATAATTACATTTAACATAAAAATAATGTTATTGCCTATCAAAACATTTTTGATTTTATAATCGATCAACAAAAACTTTCCTTAGACGTTTTCTAAAGGAAAACGAAACACATAATGAATAAACAATTTTTTTATTATTTTTTTATACAAAAATATTATTTCCAAGATTTATTTTTGTTGTTTGCTAACTTTTATTGTTTTTTTTATTAGACAAATAGTTTATTACATAAATTAAATGAAATGAATATGTAAACAATATCAACACTTTTTTTAAACCCACAAAAAATTGGGGTGTTAATTAACACCTATTTATGTGGTTAAATTTCACAGCTGCCTCAAACAGCTGACTTTAAACCCCAGTATATGGTGTTTAAAGTACTTGTGAATAGGAAAAAGGTTAATTTTAACCGAAATAATTGGGGCTTAAATAGCATGGTGAATCGCACTACTGGTTTGCTACGATGTGTTTTTTGAAAGTATCGAAAAGCAAAAACTAAAATTCAAACAGTTGAATTCACTACTTTAGCTTCTAACATTGATACCAACAAAAAATTAGGTTTTTTATTCACTATTTTAGCTTCTGATTCCAATAAAAAATTATAAATAACTTTTTTTCTATGTTTCGCAGCTATCTATATGTCGACATTTCATAGGAGCTACCCTAAAATTAAAATTAAACTCGAAATTTTTGTAAAATATTCTCAAACATTCAACTTTCCCAACAATATAAATAGATAGTTGAGAATTTAGTAGAAAAATGTTCTAATAATGCGAGTACAAACACAAAAAACACGCTTTTTTATTTATTAACGTATCACATCTGACTTGAGTTTCAAAAACACTCAATCGTTGGTGCAAGCGATAAAATTTGATAACAAAAGTTGGGATTATCAAATCGTTAAAGGTAAGAGAATCGCACTACTGTACTTGCTTATTGTTATCTAATGTATTAATTTTTAATTTAAATTATAAGAAATTCATTTAGTAAAAAAATTAATAGGAAATCTTTCAATAACAATTGGTATAAATCTATGATTTCTCCACAAATTTCTAAACATTGACCATAAAATAAACCAGATTGATTTATTAAAAAATTTGTTTGATTTAATCGACCAGTATTGCAATTCACTAATTTTTCACCCCAATTAGAAGTGTTAACTTTAACCACACATTTTGTGGTTTGCACTAATCCCTGCGCTATTCACTAATTATATTTAGCCACCGTAAAGGGGTTTATTTTTGTAACCGTTCAGATTGTTATAACCACAACAATCTGAACTGTTGCGACAAATCTCCATTTCATTGATATTAGCTATTGTACTGAATCTCCTTTTGTTTATATGTTTTCTTCATATTCAGATTTTAAAAATATTGAATTTCATTCTTATATAATTCCCATAAATTAATTATCTTTAAAGAACTTTCGTTTACTAGATGTTGATGTCCAATAGTTTTTAAAGTAATTAAAGGTTCATTAATTTCATCTAAAATATATTAATCGTAAAGATGGAAAAGCAATAAATATTAAAATAAATGCTTGTAAAATTGTACAAATAATTTCAATAGTTTGCCCGATTAACGCATAACGATTACATATTATTAATAAATAGTATTAATATTAAACAATCTACTAGTATAGTAATTATTAATAAAATTAGTAAAGTATGATCATGAAAAAATTAATTGTTCAATTAGAGGAGAAGAACTATCCAAATTTGCTCATGTTGCCATTTATTTAAAAAAAAAGTAAATACTTTATATTGCACTAATCTGCCATATTAGAAATTAGTTAATAAAAAATTGCAAATACAGCTCCTATTGATAAAACATAGTGAAAGTGAGCAACTACATAATATGTATCATGAAGAATGCTGAAAAATTACTCCTGTTAGTCCTCCTACTGTAAATAAAATTACAAATCCTAATGATCATAAAATAGCTGGAGAATAATTAATTTGTGATTCATATAAAGTTGCTAATCAACTAAATATTTAATACCTGTTGGTACAGCAATAATTATAGTTGCAAAAGTAAAATAAGCACGTGTATCTACACCTATTCCTACTGTAAATATATGTTGAGCTCAAACAATAAATCCTAATAAACCAATTGCTAATATAGCATAAATTATACCTAATGCTCCAAAATTTCTTTTTTCCTGTAGGAACTATGTAAGTATGTAGTCCTTGAAATGTTCCTTCTCGCAAAACATCACTTCATCATTGAAAAATTGTTAAAATAGTAATAATATTACCTAAAATAAATAATGAAATATCATATTGATGAAATCATTTTACCATCGTTGGGATTATCGATTCGTTAAAAGTTAGAGTAGCGCACTATAGTACTTGCCTTCAGTCATCTAATGTACTATTTTTTAATTTAAAAGCACTAAAAGTTTATTTTTTTTCAGTTTCTTGACTAATAATTTGGGAAATTATATCAAAGCTTGGTAAAATTAGAATATAAACTTAAGAATGGCAAAAAGTCAAAATAAATGTTGGCATAAAATAGGTTCACCATCTCCAGCTGGATCAAAAAATGATGTATTTGTTTTCGATCTGTTAATAATATACTATCCGAAGGAAGACGAAATATCGAATATAATTAAAACATTTTTATAAAAAAACAAAACTGACCTCAAGCTTAAAAAACATTTCAATTTAATTTAGCTTCTAACAATTAATACCAATAAAAAATGATACACTGCTTGTTTTCTAGGTTTCCCAGCTATCTATATGTCAACATTTCATAGGAGCTGCCCTAATCATCAGTAGGCTGGAAATTTTTGAGAGATTCACAAATATTCAACTTTCCCAGCAATCTAAATAAATAGTTGAGAATTTAGTAAGAAAAATGGTCTAATAATGCATGTACAAACAAAAAACAAGCTTTTTCATGTATACACTTCTATAAAATTTCTTAACATCTTTCAAACAAATGAACAACCGCTGGTTGCTACGATTTGTTTTTTAATTAAGTATCGAAAAGCCAAAAATTACTGTAATAAATTAACTTTGAGTAGTTGAGTTATTGATTTCTTTCTATTAATCTATGATGAGCTCAAGTTGCAGTAAATGTTAAATGCTACTGCATTTAATAATTTTAATAAAATTACGGTATTTAATAATGGATTAAAAGGGCTAACGATTGAGTGATTCTGTAACTTCTCAGCGTGACTAACTGCCACCCAAAGGAGTGTGTTTTTATTGGTAACGTTGATATAATCACCTTTATTCTGCGTTTCGATTAAGTCTCCGCATTCAGTTCCGTTGCGATCGAAAATTGGTATTCTGATAAAAAACGGAATCGAAAGAAAAAGAAGAAGACAACAATGTTTATAAAATTAATAGCATCACTGTGGAATGTGGAAATGAAATTGCAAAATAAGCAAGTTTGTAATCGTTTTCATATATAAATGTCATATTTAATAAAAACAGTTGTTTGTATACATAATTAAAAATAAGTTATTGATAAGAAAAAAATAAGAAATATATATACAAAAACAAACTAAAATTAATTGTTCATAAATATATTACAGTGCAAAGAATTTTGTGAAGATAAAGGTACATAATAAAAAAAATTAATAGTGTTGTGATTAAATATGGAAAGACCAATATACAACACTAATAAAAATTTTTGTTGTGTTGCAATTACTTTTTTTTGTTTTTTAATATCAATAATTTAATTTTTTTATTTCTATAACAGCTGCATTATTGTTGGTCAGAGAGGAGAACAATATGAGATATAATGAGGCTGGCATTTTTTGTTGGAGGGCCAAGTGCAATGATGATTCCTGCAACTTCCTCCCAGAACACTGCTACTTGTTTCTTTGATCGCTGGTGATATCCACATCCAATGTCTGCATTAGATTACATTTAAATTTGCCAATATTTCATACTTCTCTGGTATTGTTGTTTTTGACCCAAAATACATCGACACATCAGATTCGGGTACAAGAATTAATAATTGAAAACAAAAAAATTAATATATAAATAAATAAATTTAATTAAATAATATTTTAAATGTTTTTTCAATCGTTACTGAACGTTTTATATCACTTTCTACTTACATTTTTTTAAATTTTTGAACTAAAAAACAGATAACGAAGACTTCTACGTCAACAAACTGAAGAAAACGGAGTTCCGATCATAATGCAGAATACATACAATCGAAAGAAACTGAGCGGAATCGAAACGCAGAATACTCAAGTTGCCAGACGGAGGAAATTTCGATCCGAATCGAAACGTAGAATAGCCCCCAATATATTGTACAGTGCAAATAATAGTCTGCTGGACCGGTTGTTCACTCCGTTGCTTGCCGAGATGCTGCTGCCTGTTGGTTGGTGTTGTACCTCCCGTGGGCGCGATGTATGTACCTGCCAGCTGCTCCGTCGGTTGAGTTCGGGGAAAACTTCTTGCTGCCTTTTATGGTTTCTGGTTCCTTATTTCTTATTTTTCTATTACTTATTTTTCGCCAATCACCACTTCCTCTCTGCGAACATGTTTTAACTTTAAGTTCACGTTAGGGGCGATACCGTCTTCGTACGTGTTCACAACCGGAAAAGAAACTCTCATCGTTTTTCGTTCGCCATTTCCTCTACACACACGCCGACTTGTCTGCCTCGTCACCACGCACTGCAACTAACTTTGACTAAATATTGACTCTATTGCAGCATATAAATTGTTGGATTAAATTAGTTAAAACTGATTAGTGCCCAGTGTATATACCTTCGACACTGCTCAGATAACAAGGTAATTAAAATCATCGAAAATAATATGAATATTGAACATATAAAGAAAACACGGACAACGGTGAAAAAAAGACAAAAAAAAAGAAGAAACAAGTGTACTCACACTGCTAATACGAAATTGGTAATAAACATACATATATAGAAAATACGGTAAAAAAAAGAGAGAAAAAAAAAACAAAAATAAACACGTGTACACAACTTGCCACCTATTACGGCTCAATCCAAATCGTACAACCAACGGTAATCCATTTGTAGAAATGTTAGAGGCGTGTATAAACGGAAAAGCTAATTTTTTGTGTTTTGGCAAATAATATCATAACATTTTTCTTTTTATTTTAATTACTTTATTACTTTTATTATCATTACAGGTTTTAGCAGGTGCTATTACTATATTATTAAGCGAACGAAGTTAAAATACATCATTTTTTTATCCAGTTGGATTTATTTTGATTTTTTGCCATCCTGAAGTTTATATTCAAATTTGACCAGGATTTGGTATAATTTCCCATATTATTAGTCAAGAAACTGGAAAAAAGAAACTTTTATTGCATTAGGAATAATTTATGCTATATTAGCAATCGGTTTATTAGGATTTATGGTTTGAGCTCAACATATATTTACAGTAAGAATAGATGTAGATACACGTGCTTAATTTACTTCTGCAACTAAATATAATTATTGCTGTACCAACAGGTATTAAAATATGTAGTTGATTAGCAACTTTATATGGAACACAAATTAATTATTCTGCAGCTACTTTACGATGATTAGGTTTTTCATTTTTAGTTACAGTAGGAGGACTAACAGGAGTAATTTTTCATCATTCTTTATGATACATATTATGTATTTGCTTACTTCACTATGTTTTATCAATAGGAGCTGTATTTGATATTTTTTATTAACTAATTTCTAATATGGCAGATTAGTGATATGAATTTAAACTTCATTTATTCATTTCATTTCTCCTGTGATTCTCCAACCGAACGGTTGTGTTAATAAACAAGCGAACAAAAAAGAAAAATAAAATAAAAAAAAAACAAAAAACAAAAAAAATTGTGCTCAAATACTTTTAAACTTACATATCAATAATATATTGTGTTAAATTGCAAAAACAATAACAAATTATTTTAAAAACAACGGGAAAATAAATTCCTCATATATAATTTACTAAACAATAAAATCAATTTTAATATAACAAGTGCGGGGGCACTTAACTACCCAATTGGAAAAAAGTTAAAGTTTTGTTTTCTGTATGAGTGATCCCATCAGAAATAATTTTGAAAAAGAGCCTAGTCCCACCAGTAAAAACATATGGACTTCTGAAGAAGAATCTATAAAGCAATCATTGGATAATTTTCTTTCTACAAGAGATAAAATCCGCTCCCGTTCATGCTCGCCTAACATAGATGAACATTTTTCTTTTTAAATTATCATCTATTTATTTAGATATTTGGCATATCTTTATATCCCAACTTTAAATTTTACTTTTTAAATGTTTGAGAATATCTTTCAAAACTTTTTTTTTCCTATGAAATGTCGACATATAGATAGCTGGGAAACCTAGAAAGCAAGCTGTTTATAATTTTTTACTGGTATCACTTCATAGAAGCTAAAATAATGAACAGCAACCCCATTTTTATTGGTATCAATGTTAGAAGCTAAAATAGTGAATAAAGAACCCAATTGTTTGGTTGATGTTAGATGTTGTAATGTGAATGACTGTTTCACAATTTCAACATATTCCATGCATTTCATAAAAATGTGTGCAAGTGTGAAAAGGCTATTAGGAATATTCAGATTTTAAAAATATTGAATTTGATTTTTATATAATTCCCATAAATGAATTATCTTTAAATAACTTTCGTTTACTAGATGTTGATAATCGAATTATTTTACCAATAAATACACAAATTCGAATTTTTGTAACAGCAGCATATGTAATTCATTCATGAACAATCCCTTCTTTTGGGGTAAATGATGATGAAGCTCCTGTAGTGCGATTCACTATGCTTTTTTAGCCCCAATAATTTGAATTAAAATGTTTAAAGTAACCTTTTCCACTTCACAATTACTTTAAACACCATATTCTGGTGTTTAAAATAAGCTGTTATATTTAACTTCATAAATAGGAGTAATTAACACCTGCATTTTTTTTACGTTTAGCTAAAAAGAGGTGTTGATTTATGTTGTGTCATTAAATTTAACTAATTAAAACACTAAGAGTTAGTAAAAAACAAAAATAAATCTTGAAAATAATATTTTTATATAAAACACTAAATAAAAAGTTTTTTATTCAATATATATTTCGTTTTCCTTTAGAAAACTTCTTAAGGAAAGTATTTGTTGATTGATTATAAAATCAAACATGTTTTGATAGGATATAAAATAACATTATTTTTATGATAAATGTAATTATGTGTGTATGTATGTATATTAACGCTTATAATTTTTTTTCACAAGAATTTTTTCGATTTTACAATTAGTCACCAAATCATTCCTTAAGAAGTTTTCTAAAGAAATTTTTAAAGAAAAATCAAATATTGAATAAAAAGCTTTCAATTATTGTCTTTTATAGAAAGAACCTCGAGCTCATATATTATTTTTAAGATTTTTATATATATGTATTTTTATATATATGTATATATAAAATGGTCAACGTTACAAAATATGAAGAAAACATATAAACAAAAGGAGATTCAGTACAATAGCTAATAACAATGAAATGGAGATTTGTGGCAACAGTTCAGATTGTTGTGGTTATAACAATCTGAACGGTTACAAAAATAAACCCCTAATAAACCTAGCTAATAAACCTAGCTAATAACAATGAAATGGAGATTTGTGGCAACAGTTCAGATTGTTGTGGTTATAACAATCTGAACGGTTACAAAAATAAACCCCTTTACGGTGGCTGAATATAATTAGTGAATAGCGCAGGGATTAGTGCAAACCACAAAATGTGTGGTTAAAGTTAACACTTCTAATTGGGGTGAAAAATTAGTGAATTGCAATACTGGTCGATTAAATCAAACAAATTTTTTAATAAATCAATCTGGTTTATTTTATGGTCAATGTTTAGAAATTTGTGGAGAAATCATAGATTTATACCAATTGTTATTGAAAGATTTCCTATTAATTTTTTTACTAAATGAATTTCTTATAATTTAAATTAAAAATTAATACATTAGATAACAGTAAGCAAGTACAGTAGTGCGATTCTCTTACCTTTAACGATTTGATAATCCCAACTTTTGTTATCAAATTTTATCGCTTGCACCAACGATTGAGTGTTTTTGAAACTTAAGTCAGATGTGATACGTTAATAAATAAAAAAGCGTGTTTTTTGTGTTTGTACTCGCATTATTAGAACATTTTTCTACTAAATTCTCAACTATCTATTTAGATTGTTGGGAAAGTTGAATGTTTGAGAATATTTTACAAAAATTTCGAGTTTAATTTTAATTTTAGGGTAGCTCCTATGAAATGTCGACATATAGATAGCTGCGAAACATAGAAAAAAAGTTATTTATTATTTTTTATTGTTATCAATTGTTATAAGCTAAAATAGTGAATAAAAAACCTAATTTTTTATTGGTTTCAATGTTAGAAGCTAAAATAGCGAATAAAGAATCCAATAGTTTGAATTTTTGTTCTCTGCTTTTCGATACTTTAAAAAAAACAAATCGTAGCAACCAGCGGTAATTCATTAATTTGAAATGTGTTATAGAAATGTAAGAGACTTGTATATATGAAGAAGCTTGTTTTTTGTGTTTTGACAGGTAATAATATCACATTTTTATTTTTCAAATTCTCATCTATTTGTTTAGATAGTTGGGATATAAAGTTAAATGTTTAAGAATATCTTACAAAAATATTCAGACTACTGGTGATAGGGAGCTGCTTGAAATGTCGACATATAGATATCTACAAACCTAGAAAATAAGTTAATTATAATTTTTTGTTGGAATCAGACTCTAAAATAGTGAATAAAAAACCTAATTTTTTATTGGTATCAATGGTAAAAGCTAAAATAGTGAATAAAGAACCCAATTGTTTGAATTTTTGTTCTCTGCTTTTCGATACTTTCAAAAAACAAAACGTAGCAATCAGCGGTTGATCATTTGTTTGAAAAATGTTAAGAAATGTTAGAAACGTATATAAATGAAAAAGCTTGTTTTTTGAGTTTCGACCGGCAATAATATCAGAACATTTTGCTTTTTAAATATTCTATTTATTTAGACAGTTGGGATACAATTTTAAATGTTTGAGAATATCTTTCAAAATTTTCTAAAGTCTACTCATGACTAGTGTAGCTGCTATGAAATGTCGACATATATATTGCTGCGAAGCATAGAAAACTAGTTATTTATAATTTTTTATTGGAATCTGAAGCTAAAATAGTGAATAAAAAACCTAATTTTTTGTTGGTATCAATGTTAGAAGCTAAAGTATTGAATTCAACTGTTTGAATTTTAGTTTTTGCTTTTCGATACTTTCAAAAAACACTCGTAGCAAACCAGTAGTGCGATTCACCATGCTATTTAAGCCCCAATTATTTCGGTTAAAATTATTAAGCACAAAATTAACCTTTTTCCTATTCACAAGTACTTTAAACACCATATACAAATAATTTAAAATACTATAAACTATAGAAAGTAAAGCACTAGCAACTGGGGGTGTCGGCCCCAGCTATATATATATAGGGTGTTTTTATAAGCCCGATAGAACTTGAAATTGTAAAAAATAACACAAAAAATTAAATTGTAATCAAAATTTTTTTTTATTCGAAAGATCAATACGTGACATTAACATTTGAAAATGATTTCGGGCATATGGGCACCGCGGCTGTTCTTGACGAAGCGCATTCTAGACGTCCAATTTTGGGCCACTTTTTCGAGCACTGCTGGCCGTATGTCACGAACAACACGAACAATGCTGGCCTCCAAGGCGTCAATTGTTGCTGGTTTATCAGCATAAACCAGTGACTTCACGTAGCCCCACAGGAAATAATCGAGAGGTGTCAAATTGCACGACCTTGGAAGCCAATTGACAGGTCCATTTCTCGAAATCAACTTATCGCCAAATTTTGATTTCAGTCGATGGTTGCGTTCGCCGTATGGCACGTAGCGCCATCCTGTTGAAACCACATCTCCTCCGGATCAATGTCATCCATATTTTCAAACAAAAAATCATTGATCATGGTGCGGTAACGATCTCCATTGACCGTAACGCGAGCTCCGGCCTCATTTTTGAAGAAATAAGGTCCGGTGATGCCACCAGCATGAAAACCGCACCAAACAGTGCATTTTTCTGGATGTAATGGAGTCTGTAGGGTCTCTTGTGGATTGGTCCCACTCCATATGCGGCAATTTTGCTTATTAACAAACCCGTTAAGCCAAAAATGCGCCTCATCGCTGAACACAATTTTGCGTCTATAAGTTGCGCGAATCGACGACTGATTTTCAAAGTAAATTTGGATAATTTCGTAGCGTTGTTCAAGCGTGAGTCTATTCATGATGATTTGTCAGAGTATACTGAAACAAATAAAAAAAAATGTTTCATCAAAATTTAATTTTTTGTGTTACTTTTTACAATTTAAAGTTCTTATCTAGCTTAAAAAAACGCCCTATTTATATATATGTCGACATTTCTCAGCAGCTATCCTAATCATTAGTAGACTTTGGTAAGTTTTTCAAACATTTAACTTTGCATCCCATCTGTTATATTAGAAATTAGTTAATAAAAAACTGACAAATACAGCTCCTATTGATAAAACATAGTGAAAGTGAGCAATTACATAATATGTATCTTGAAGAATGATGAAAAATTACTCCTGTTAGTCCACCTACTGTAAATAATAATACAAATCCTAATGATCGTAAAGTAGCTGGAGAGTAATTAATTTGTGTTCCATAAAAAGTGCTAAACAACTACATATTTTAATACCTGTTAGTATAGCAATAATTACAGTTGCAGAAGAAAATAAGCACATGTATCTAAATTCTCTTCCTACTGTAAATATATGTTGAGCTAAAACAATAAATCCTAATAAACTGATTGCTAAAATAGCATAAATTATTCCTAATGCACCAAAAGTTTATTTTTTTCCAGTTTCTTGATTAATAATATGAGAAATTATAGAATACAAACCTCAGTAGTGCAATTCACTAACCTTACACCCCAATTAGAAGTGTTAACTTAAACCACACATATTGTTGTTTGCACTAACCCCTACGTTATTCACTAACTATATTTAGCTACCGTAGAGGGGTTTATTTTTCTTCAATAATGCCTGTAAAACACATAACAACAAGCTTGTTCTATTATGATTACAGGTATAACTTGTCGAAACACAAAAAACAAGCTTCTTCATTTATATAAGCCTCTAACATTTCTATAACACATTTCACACAAATGAATTACCGTTGGTTGCTACGATTTGTTTTTTGAATGTATCGAAAAGCAAAAAACAAAAATTTAAATAGTTGGGCTCTTTATTCACTATTTTAGCTTCTAACATTGATACCAATAAAAAAAATTGGGTTGTTGTTCACTATTTTAGCTTCTAACACTTGATACCAATAAGAAGCTTGTTTTCTAGGTTTCCCAGCTATCTATATGCGACATTTCATAGCAGCTACCCTAATCATCAGTAGACTGGAAATTTTTGTAAGTTATTCTCAAACATTCAATTTTCTCAACAATCTAAATAAATAGTTATATATATAAAAAATGTTTCCTTAATGCCTGTAAAAACACGAAAAACAATCTTTTTTTATTTATACACGTCTCTAACATTTTTTAACATTTTTCAAACAAATGAAAAACCGCTGATTGCTACGATTTGTTTCTTGAAAGTATCGAAAAGCAGAGAACAAAAATTCAAACAATTGGGTTCTTTATTTACTATTTTAGCTTCTAACATTGATACCAATAAAAAATGGGGTTGCTGTTCATTATTTTAGCTTCTAACAATTGATACGAGTAAAAAATTATAAACAGCTTGCTTTCTAGGTATCCCAGCTATCTATATGTCGACATTTCATAGGAGCCACCCTAATCATCATTAGACTTTGAAAAGTTTGAAAGATATTCTCAAACATTTAAAAAGTAAAATTTAAAGTTGGGATATAAAGATATCCCAACTATCTAAATAAATAGATGATAATTTAAAAGGAAAAATGTTCTGATATGATTACAAGTATCACTTAGACTTTGGGAAATTTTTGTAAGATATTCTCAAACCTTTATTTTTATATCCCAACTATCTAAACAAATAGATGATAATTTAAAAAGAAAAATGTTCTGATATTATTACAGGTATTATCTGTCGAAGCACAAAAAACAAGTTTCTTCATTTTTACAAGCCTCTAACATTTCTATAACATTTAAAATAAATGAATTACGGCTGTAGTGCAATTCACTAACTTTATACCCCAATTAGAAGTGTTAACTTTAACCACACATTTTGTTGTTTGCACTAACCCCTACGTTATTCACTAACTATATTTAGCCTCCGTAGAGGGGTTTATTTTTCTTCACGTTCAGATTGTTATAACGTGGCATCTCTCCATTTCATTTTTATTACTATTGTACTGAATCTCTTTTTGTTTATATGTTTCCTTCATCTTTTGTAACTTTGACCTTATACATATGTATAAAAATCATGAAAATACTATGTGAGCTCGTGATCCTTTCTATATAAAACAATAAT
Organism: Thecocarcelia acutangulata; assembly: GCA_914767995.1. Lineage (NCBI taxonomy): Eukaryota > Metazoa > Arthropoda > Insecta > Diptera > Tachinidae > Thecocarcelia > Thecocarcelia acutangulata. Next base: position 67,859,456 of record OU612097.1, read on the forward strand.
TTAAAGTTTTTTATTGAATATTTTGTTTTGCTTCAGAAAACTTTTTAAGGAATATATTTGTTGATTAATTATAAAATCAAAAACCTTTTTGTGATAGGAAATAAAATAACATGAAGAGCATTAGCGCATACATACATCCATACATAATTACATTTAACATAAAAATAATGTTATTGCCTATCAAAACATTTTTGATTTTATAATCGATCAACAAAAACTTTCCTTAGACGTTTTCTAAAGGAAAACGAAACACATAATGAATAAACAATTTTTTTATTATTTTTTTATACAAAAATATTATTTCCAAGATTTATTTTTGTTGTTTGCTAACTTTTATTGTTTTTTTTTAAAGACAAATAGTTTATTACATAAATTAAATGAAATGAATATGTAAACAATATCAACACTTTTTTTAAACCCACAAAAAATTGGGGTGTTAATTAACACCTATTTATGTGGTTAAATTTCACAGCTGCCTCAAACAGCTGACTTTAAACCCCAGTATATGGTGTTTAAAGTACTTGTGAATAGGAAAAAGGTTAATTTTGTGCTTAATAATTTTAACCGAAATAATTGGGGCTTAAATAGCATGGTGAATCGCACTACTGGTTTGCTACGATGTGTTTTTTGAAAGTATCGAAAAGCAAAAACTAAAATTCAAACAGTTGAATTCACTACTTTAGCTTCTAACATTGATACCAACAAAAAATTAGGTTTTTTATTCACTATTTTAGCTTCTGATTCCAATAAAAAATTATAAGTAACTTTTTTTCTATGTTTCGCAGCTATCTATATGTCGACATTTCATAGGAGCTACCCTAAAATTAAAATTAAACTCGAAATTTTTGTAAAATATTCTCAAACATTCAACTTTCCCAACAATATAAATAGATAGTTGAGAATTTAGTAGAAAAATGTTCTAATAATGCGAGTACAAACACAAAAAACACGCTTTTTTATTTATTAACGTATCACATCTGACTTGAGTTTCAAAAACACTCAATCGTTGGTGCAAGCGATAAAATTTGATAACAAAAGTTGGGATTATCAAATCGTTAAAGGTAAGAGAATCGCACTACTGTACTTGCTTACTGTTATCTAATGTATTAATTTTTAATTTAAATTATAAGAAATTCATTTAGTAAAAAAATTAATAGGAAATCTTTCAATAACAATTGGTATAAATCTATGATTTCTCCACAAATTTCTAAACATTGACCATAAAATAAACCAGATTGATTTATTAAAAAATTTGTTTGATTTAATCGACCAGTATTGCAATTCACTAATTTTTCACCCCAATTAGAAGTGTTAACTTTAACCACACATTTTGTGGTTTGCACTAATCCCTGCGCTATTCACTAATTATATTTAGCCACCGTAAAGGGGTTTATTTTTGTAACCGTTCAGATTGTTATAACCACAACAATCTGAACTGTTGCGACAAATCTCCATTTCATTGATATTAGCTATTGTACTGAATCTCCTTTTGTTTATATGTTTTCTTCATATTCAGATTTTAAAAATATTGAATTTCATTCTTATATAATTCCCATAAATTAATTATCTTTAAAGAACTTTCGTTTACTAGATGTTGATAATCAAATTATTTTACCAATAAATTCACAAATTCGAATTTTAGTAACAGCAGCATATGTAATTCATTCATGAACAATCCCTTCTTTTGGGGTAAAAGATGATGGAGCTCATGGCCGATTAAATCAAACAAATTTTTTAATAAATCAACCGGGTTTTTTTTATGGTCAATGTTCAGAAATTTGTGTAGAAATCATAGATTTATACCAATTGTTATTGAAAGAATTCCTATTATTTATTTTACTAAATAAATTTCTAATAATTTATATTAAAAATGAATACATTAGATGACTGAAAGCAAGTACTGTAGTGCGATTCTCTAACTTTTAACGATTCGATTATCCCAATTTTTGTCATCAAATTTCATCACTTGCACAAACGAATGAGTGATTCTGGAACTTAATTCTAACGATGGTAAACAGCTGTATTTTTCTGTTCATTCATATAAACAACACTTGGCATCTCTGCCAGAAAAAAGCGAAAACCACAAAGAAGAAAAAAAAAAAATAAAATTTTCATAACAATATGTATACATATTAATTTTTATTTGTTGTGATTTTAGTTTTTAAGTGACAATAAATATTATTTAATTTGTAATAAGGTAAGTAGAAGCTAAATAGTTAATAGTTATTGTTATTAATGTTAGGAGCTAAAATAGTGAACTGTTTGAATTTTAGTTTTTTCTTTTCGATACTTTCAAAAAACAAATCGTAGCAATCAACGGTAATTCATTTAATTTAAATGTGTTATAGAAGTTAGAGGCATGTCAAAATGAAGAAGCTTGTTTTTTGTGCTTCGATAGGTAATATCGAAATGAAAGGGGCACTGATCCGAAATCAAGCCTTTTCTAAGCAAAGGCTTTATATAAGGGTAAGTAAATGTAAATTTTATTAACTTTTTCCGTATAAAATAAAGTGAAAAAAGCGTTCGATTTATGTGGACATGAGCAGTGGCACTTAAGATGTTGATAAGTGAAATGGTAGACAAAAACCGTGCATATGAAAGGAACAACAGATAAGTCGATTTCTAATTATTTTGATCACTTTTTAACCGAACGGTTGTGTTAATAAACAAGCGAAAAAAAAAAAAAAATAAAATAAAAAAAACAAAAAACAAAAAAAATTGTGCTCAAATACTTTTAAACTTACATATCAATAATATATTGTGTTAAATTGCAAAAACAATAACAAATTATTTTAAAAACAACGGGAAAATAAATTCCTCATATATAATTTACTAAACAATAAAATCAATTTTAATATAACAAGTGCGGTGGCACTTAACTACCCAATTGGAAAAAAGTTAAAGTTTTGTTTTCTGTATGAGTGATCCCATCAGAAATAATTTTGAAAAAGAGCCTAGTCCCACCAGTAAAAACATATGGACTTCTGAAGAAGAATCAAGCAATCATTGGATAATTTTCTTTCTACAAGAGATAAAATCCGCTCCCGTTCATGCTCGCCTAACATAGATGTTACAACATAAGATAAAAGATCTTCTACTCTAATTAATGCCAATACACCAAAAACGCAAGTAGGCATGGATAGGTATATCACCATCGCTAAACGTCAGCGAAGCCCTAAATCTGCTCAAATTGATCCAAATCTAAAATCTCTAAAGATGCCGACACCGCTAGACCAACCGATCAAAACAGATTTTCTAGTCTACAAATGGATGAGCCAACAGCATCATCAAAAAAATCGTTTAAACCACCACCAATTTATTTAAGAGAATTTGCTTCCAATGAGATGGTAAAAAAATTGTTTAAGCAATCGGAGAAAATACTTTTAACGTTACCTCCATCAAGCACGGCAACATTAATGAAACTAAAATTAAAGTTAACCACGAAAATGACTACCGAAAACTTTCTGACGAATTTGAGAAAGAAAAAAGAGCTTTTTATACTTATCAGAGCTTTTTATACTTCCGTCTTCAAGTCGTAATAAAAGGGATTGACACTTGCGTAGACATTAATGAAGTTAAGACCGGTTTGGCAGATAAGGGATTCAAAGTCAAAAATGTGTTAAACATCAGAAATCGTGAAAAGATCCCTCAACCCATGTTTAGGGTTCAATTAGAGCATGACTTTAAGGAAGGATGATGTTCATCCAATATATAATATAAAATACCTTTTACATCGAAAAATAACCGTAGAGGATAACTGCCAAGAATTTGGCCATACTAGGACCTATTGCAAGTTGACTACAGTTTGTGTTGTGTGTGGAGAATTCCATGGTACAGCACAATAAGCCGAAACTCGACCCAAAAATAAAAAATGCAGTAATTGCGGTGAAAACCACACAGCTAATTATAGAGGTTGCTCCGTCTACAACCACCTCAAGCGCTCAACGAACAACAAACCAATAATTGCTTCTAAGCCACCACAGCAGACTCAAACTTTTTCTAATAATTCTTTTCCTCCGACACGACAGTCAACCACAGACATAACCGTTCAAAATCAAAAACAAATTTCTTATGCTAATGTAGTTAAGTCTAATTTCGCAAACTCGAATCAGGAATCTAGATCTAAAAAACCTAATTTTTTATTGGTATCAATGTTAGAAGCTAAAGTAGTGAATTCAACTGTTTGAATTTTTGTTTTTTGCTTTTAGATACTTTCAAAAAACAAATCCTAGCAACCAGCGGAAATTCATTTATTTTAAATGTGTTATAGAAATGTTAGAGGCTTGTAAAAATGAAGAAGCTTGTTTTTGTGTTTCGAAAGGTAATACCTGTAATAATATCAGAACATTTTTCTTTTTAAATTATCATCTATTTGTTTAGATATTTGGGATATAAAGTTAAAGGTTTGAGAATATCTAACAAAAATTTCTCAAAGTCTAAGTGATCCTTGTAATCATATCAGAACATTTTTCTTTTTAAATTATCATCTATTTATTTAGATAGTTGGCATATCTTTATATCCCAACTTTAAATTTTACTTTTTAAATGTTTGAGAATATCTTTCAAAACTTTTTTTTTCCTATGAAATGTCGACATATAGATAGCTGGGAAACCTAGAAAGCAAGCTGTTTATAATTTTTTACTGGTATCAATTGATAGAAGATAATGAACAGCAACCCCATTTTTATTGGTATCAATGTTAGAAGCTAAAATAGTGAATAAAGAACCCAATTGTTTGGTTGATGTTAGATGTTGTAATGTGAACGACTGTTTCACAATTTCAACATATTCCATGCATTTCATAAAAATGTGTGTTAAAAATATTGAATTTGATTTTTATATAATTCCCATAAATGAATTATCTTTAAATAACTTTCGTTTACTAGATGTTGATAATCGAATTATTTTACCAATAAATACACAAATTCGAATTTTTGTAACAGCAGCATATGTAATTCATTCATGAACAATCCCTTCTTTTGGGGTAAATGATGATGAAGCTCCTGTAGTGCGATTCACTATGCTTTTTTAGCCCCAATAATTGAATTAAAATGTTTAACACCAAAAGTAACCTTTTCCACTTCACAATTACTTTAAACACCATATTCTGGTGTTTAAAATAAGCTGTTTCATGCAGCTGTTATATTTAACTTCATAAATAGGAGTAATTAACACCTGCATTTTTTTTACGTTTAGCTAAAAAGAGGTGTTGATTTATGTTGTGTCATTAAATTTAACTAATTAAAACACTAAGAGTTAGTAAAAAACAAAAATAAATCTTGAAAATAATATTTTTATATAAAACACTAAATAAAAAGTTTTTTATTCAATATATATTTCGTTTTCCTTTAGAAAACTTCTTAAGGAAAGTATTTGTTGATTGATTATAAAATCAAACATGTTTTGATAGGATATAAAATAACATTATTTTTATGATAAATGTAATTATGTGTGTATGTATGTATATTAACGCTTATAATTTTTTTTCACAAGTATTTTTTTCGATTTTACAATTAGTCACCAAATCATTCCTTAAGAAGTTTTCTAAAGAAATTTTTAAAGAAAAATCAAATATTGAATAAAAAGCTTTCAATTATTGTCTTTTATAGAAAGAACCTCGAGCTTATATATTATTTTTAAGATTTTTATATATATGTATTTTTATATATATGTATATATAAAATGGTCAACGTTACAAAATATGAAGAAAACATATAAACAAAAGGAGATTCAGTACAATAGCTAATAACAATGAAATGGAGATTTGTGGCAACAGTTCAGATTGTTGTGGTTATAACAATCTGAACGGTTACAAAAATAAACCCCTTTACGGTGGCTAAATATAATTAGTGAATAGCGCAGGGATTAGTGCAAACCACAAAATGTGTGGTTAAAGTTAACACTTCTAATTGGGGTGAAAAATTAGTGAATTGCAATACTGGTCGATTAAATCAAACAAATTTTTTAATAAATCAATCTGGTTTATTTTATGGTCAATGTTTAGAAATTTGTGGAGAAATCATAGATTTATACCAATTGTTATTGAAAGATTTCCTATTAATTTTTTTACTAAATGAATTTCTTATAACTTAAATTAAAAATTAATACATTAGATAACAGTAAGCAAGTACAGTAGTGCGATTCTCTTACCTTTAACGATTTGATAATCCCAACTTTTGTTATCAAATTTTATCGCTTGCACCAACGATTGAGTGTTTTTGAAACTTAAGTCAGATGTGATACGTTAATAAATAAAAAAGCGTTTTTTTTGTGTTTGTAATCGCATTATTAGAACATTTTTCTACTAAATTCTCAACTATCTATTTAGATTGTTGGGAAAGTTGAATGTTTGAGAATATTTTACAAAAATTTCGAGTTTAATTTTAATTTTAGGGTAGCTCCTATGAAATGTCGACATATAGATAGCTGCGAAACATAGAAAAAAAGTTATTTATTATTTTTTATTGTTATCAATTGTTATAAGCTAAAATAGTGAATAAAAAACCTAATTTTTTATTGGTTTCAATGTTAGAAGCTAAAATAGCGAATAAAGAATCCAATAATTTGAATTTTTGTTCTCTGCTTTTCGATACTTTAAAAAAAACAAATCGTAGCAACCAGCGGTAATTCATTAATTTGAAATGTGTTATAGAAATGTAAGAGACTTGTATATATGAAGAAGCTTGTTTTTTGTGTTTTGACAGGTAATAATATCACATTTTTATTTTTCAAATTCTCATCTATTTGTTTAGATAGTTGGGATATAAAGTTAAATGTTTAAGAATATCTTACAAAAATATTCAGACTACTGGTGATAGGGAGCTGCTTGAAATGTCGACATATAGATATCTACAAACCTAGAAAATAAGTTAATTATAATTTTTTGTTGGAATCAGACTCTAAAATAGTGAATAAAAAACCTAATTTTTTATTGGTATCAATGGTAAAAGCTAAAATAGTGAATAAAGAACCCAATTGTTTGAATTTTTGTTCTCTGCTTTTCGATACTTTCAAAAAACAAAACGTAGCAATCAGCGGTTGATCATTTGTTTGAAAAATGTTAAGAAATGTTAGAAACGTATATAAATGAAAAAGCTTGTTTTTTGAGTTTCGACCGGCAATAATATCAGAACATTTTGCTTTTTAAATATTCTATTTATTTAGACAGTTGGGATACAATTTTAAATGTTTGAGAATATCTTTCAAAATTTTCTAAAGTCTACTCATGATTAGTGTAGCTGCTATGAAATGTCGACATATATATAGCTGCGAAGCATAGAAAACTAGTTATTTATAATTTTTTATTGGAATCAGAAGCTAAAATAGTGAATAAAAAACCTAATTTTTTGTTGGTATCAATGTTAGAAGCTAAAGTAGTGAATTCACCTGTTTGAATTTTAGTTTTTGCTTTTCGATACTTTCAAAAAACACATCGTAGCAAACCAGTAGTGCGATTCACCATGCTATTTAAGCCCCAATTATTTCGGTTAAAATTATTAAGCACAAAATTAACCTTTTTCCTATTCACAAGTACTTTAAACACCATATACTGGGGTTTAAAGTCAGCTGTTTGAGGCAGCTGTGAAATTTAACGACATAAATAGGTGTTAATTAACACCCCAATTTTTTGTGGGTTTAAAAAAAGTGTTGATATTGTTTACATATTCATTTCATTTAAGAACTATATTGTAATCCCAAAATTGCTCTTGTTTCCATTTATTTCTAAAAAAAAGTAAATACTTTAATATGAAGCACTATTGCAAACTATTAGGTTATTTATTTACTATTTTACTTCTATCATTGATACCAATAAAAAATTAGGTGTTTATTCAATATTTTAAAATAAATAATTATTTATTTATTTAGAAATTTATTATAATTTAAAATACTATAAACTATAGAAAGTAAAGCACTAGCAACTGGGGGTGTCGGCCCCAGCTATATATATATAGGGTGTTTTTATAAGCCCGATAGAACTTGAAATTGTAAAAAATAACACAAAAAATTAAATTGTAATCAAAATTTTTTTTTATTCGAAAGATCAATACGTGACATTAACATTTGAAAATGATTTCGGGCATATGGGCACCGCGGCTGTTCTTGACGAAGCGCATTCTAGACGTCCAATTTTGGGCCACTTTTTCGAGCACTGCTGGCCGTATGTCACGAACAACACGAACAATGCTGGCCTCCAAGGCTTCAATTGTTGCTGGTTTATCAGCATAAACCAGTGACTTCACGTAGCCCCACAGGAAATAATCGAGAGGTGTCAAATTGCACGACCTTGGAAGCCAATTGACAGGTCCATTTCTCGAAATCAACTTATCGCCAAATTTTGATTTCAGTCGATGGTTGCGTTCGCCGTATGGCACGTAGCGCCATCCTGTTGAAACCACATCTCCTCCGGATCAATGTCATCCATATTTTCAAACAAAAAATCATTGATCATGGTGCGGTAACGATCTCCATTGACCGTAACGCGAGCTCCGGCCTCATTTTTGAAGAAATAAGGTCCGGTGATGCCACCAGCATGAAAACCGCACCAAACAGTGCATTTTTCTGGATGTAATGGAGTCTGTAGGGTCTCTTGTGGATTGGTCTCACTCCATATGCGGCAATTTTGCTTATTAACAAACCCGTTAAGCCAAAAATGCGCCTCATCGCTGAACACAATTTTGCGTCTATAAGTTGCGTGAATCGACGACTGATTTTCAAAGTAAATTTGTATAATTTCGTAGCGTTGTTCAAGCGTGAGTCTATTCATGATGATTTGTCAGAGTATACTGAAACAAATAAAAAAAATGTTTCATCAAAATTTAATTTTTTGTGTTACTGTTTACAATTTAAAGTTCTTATCTAGCTTAAAAAAACGCCCTATTTATATATATGTCGACATTTCTCAGCAGCTATCCTAATCATTAGTAGACTTTGGTAAGTTTTTCAAACATTTAACTTTGCATCCCATCTGTTATATTAGAAATTAGTTAATAAAAAACTGACAAATACAGCTCCTATTTATAAAACATAGTGAAAGTGAGCAATTACATAATATGTATCTTGAAGAATGATGAAAAATTACTCCTGTTAGTCCACCTACTGTAAATAATAATACTAATCCTAATGATCGTAAAGTAGCTGGAGAGTAATTAATTTGTGTTCCATAAAAAGTGCTAATCAACTACATATTTTAATACCTGTTAGTATAGCAATAATTACAGTTGCAGAAGAAATTCCAAAAAAATTTCCAAACCAATATAAAGCCAAAATATCAAATCTAAAGGTGAAGAACTGTTTTTGCAGCAAAAACATAAATTTTGTAAGAAAAATAAAGCAGCAGCAAGTTGCATATTGTTTAAGGTATTGTCATGAATAATAACCCCACTGAGCATAAATTAAAATTTCGAGAAATTTTTGGCAAAATTAAACGTATTATGTTAAAAAGTTTAGCAGATTGCCTTATTTTAAGATCTATAACAAAAATATTTTAATTTCTTGTTTCTAATTTTCCGACTCTTTTTATACCCTTTTCAAAAATGATACGGGTATACATAAGTTTAGATGAGCCAATACTTTTTGCATCTTGACCGCCATCTACCGAGGTATATAGACCACATATAACAGCCACTTGTTCATCGCTTGGAGATAATATGTACTTATTAAACTGTCCACCACCCGTTTTACCACATTCAACTTTGTTATGGGCCAGAAGTTGCTTAACTGTAAGCTTCATATCTATCCAGACCTAAAAACTATTTTTTTAGCTGAAATTTTTTCAAAAATCTACAATTTTTTAAATACCTTTTTCCAGGCTGGCACTTCTTTTGTTGGTGGTCCAGAAGTATTTAATTGTTTTGCTAATTCAGCCCATAATTGTTCGCAAAGCACTTTATCACCCTTTATAAAGCCCCGTGCTAAATCTTTGTGCTGTTCCATAAATTTTAAAAATATTTCGATTTGCTCACTATTTTTATGTTGTCCCCTAAAAATAGTTTTTCAATTTCTTTTAAAATTTCAATTAAAAATACATATATTATGTATATTTACATTGTGAAATTTTTAAACTTAAAATTTTGAGCGCAAAAACTTTGAATAAGAATAACGAGTTTATCTTGAAAGTGTTGCCAAATACATTTGTGGAAACATCTTCAAATCAAGTAAATAAACTCCAAAATTTTTGTAAATAAATAGAATAACAATCTGAATAAATGTATATCTCTATTACTTTTATAGAGCAGCGTTGTTTGATTTGGAAGAAAATTTGTATTAGTTCAAACAAATGGTACTAAATAGTTTAAAATAAATTGAAATTTTGTTATCTGCGTCTCTATACCATAAACTTAAGAGTAAAAATACCGCACTTGGCAACATTACATTGAATTTGCAATAGTTTGTAGTGAAGCTGCCATAGTTCGATATTAATAGTTGCTGCCATTTGTATTAACATTTTACATTGTATTTATTAAATGCAGACAAAATAAATTTTGGTTGTTATTAGTTTTGAGCATAAATTAACAAAATAAGGTGAAGATGGGTTAAAAACTTTTATTTTATTTAACAAATTTTTGTCAAATAAAAAATGCTTTTCATCTGACAAAGCTGGATGTGTTTTCGAACACGTAAAACAGCTGATAGCAAAAAGTAAAAGAAAACCATAAACCAAAACACAAAAGAATACAGCAATTCTTGAAACATAATAAGTGTATCTAGTTTTTTTTTCTTTATTTAGTGCAATATGTTGTGTAAAATATATAGTTTTATTCAAATAATCAGTAAAAAACACATATAGTTATTTATTAATGTAATAAATTATGAAATTTATAATAAAGTATCTTCGAAAATTAGAATGTGATTTCAAATAGATTGCAAGTTAGCTAACCGGTTTGAAATCACAAAAATCAAAAATATTTTGCCTGCAGAACACCTTTTTTGCGATTTCAAATCACTTTCACAAAAAGTGATTTGCAGAACAGGCCTGATTGACCATAAAATAAACCACGTTGATTTATTAAAAAATTTGTTTTGATTTAATCGACCAGTAGTGCGATTCTCTAACTTTGAACGAACCGATAGTCGCAACTTTTGTCAACAAATTTTATCGCTTGCACTAACGATTGAGTGATTCTGTCACTTAACTCTAACGATGCTAATCAGCTATATTTTTCAATCATTCATATATACCTTACGTGGCATCTCTGCGAAAAAAACGAAATCCACAAAGAAGAAGAATAAAAACCACAACATATTGTTTTGATAAATTGTGATTTTAGTTTTTGATACTAAACATTATTTACTTGTGATAATAAATATTATTTAATTTGCAATAAAATATGTGTTCATATGGGTATTAATGATTTATTTATTTGTATGTAGTAAAAAAAAATATGCACAGAATGGCTACAAATGGCGGAAAAAGAAGTCGTGCCTCAGCCGAACAAATCAACCATTTGGTTGATTTTATGGTGGCGCCAGGCAAATTCCAAAAGCTGCGCGAAAAGGAAGAAAATGTTAAGATGTGGTCACTAGTGACGGAAATGCTCAACAATCTTGGGGGTACTTCGAAAACAGTGAAACAATGGCGGTATGTAATTGAATATTTTTGTGACTGCCTCTATATGTACATATACATACGTGTGAAAAAAAGGTTTGGAGAGACTTGAAGAGCCGCACAAGCCTAAAATTTCGGGAGCGAAGAAAGCAACAGGCTCTGACAGGTAACAAAAGTCTGCATAAGGATCCTTTAACGCAGTTGGAAGAGAAAGTCCTGTCAATAGTTGGCAGCCAATATTTTGAGCGCCATGAATGCGTCCTTGAAAATGTGCACATGAATGAGGTAAGTACAAAAAATATATACGTACGTATTATTTATAATACAGTGTGATACTTATAACGGTTTGTTTTACCATATAAATAGGATCTACAGGTTCGTTTGGAAAGCGGCGAAAAAATTAAAGTCGAAGCGCCACCAACTTCCAAATTTATTGCAAATGATGCAAGTACTCCCGCCAGAACGCCAAGAACTTCAAAAAGAAAGTGGACAGAAACCGAAATGGAGTCCAAATTTTTAGAAATTGCTACCAAACAAGCTGACTCCATGAAGGTAAGGAAGTATATATATACACATTAATTACATAAAGTGCTGACATATATGTACATATTTGTTTTTTCATTTTTGCGACAGTTGCTAGCTGAATGCACTGCAGGAAATGCAGAAGCACAGAAAAGCATTGGAGAAGGCTTGAAAGCAGCTGCCGATGCAATGAATAATTTGGCTGATGCTATTAAAAGGTTCATGTCCTCAATAAAAATTGTGATAATTAATTAGTACAAATTTTGAATTTATTTTTATTTTTCTGTAGCCTTGAACTAAAATTTTATTTCCTAATTAGAACATATGTACATTTTTTTTACTTTTATTATATTACTTTTTTAATTTTATTTTTTTCAATGAACAATAAATGATTTGAAGTACTATTTTGTTTTCCGGCTTTTATGCATTTTTGTTGTAATCTTTACAACAATATGTAATTTTAAGTATTGGTAGCCAAAAAATGAATGTTGTAACTGTTTTGTTTTAACTTTTTTATGTAATTTTAAGAATTTCAAAAATGAATTGTTATAACCAGCTTTATTTTAATTTTTATGTAATTTTAAAAAATGAACTGAATTTTTTTTACGGCTGTGAATTTTTAATAAAATTTATACCTGGTATAAAATTTAAACTACATAAAATGTTGACTTTATTTTCTTGAATTTTAAAAAAAAGTTTGATATTATTCGGTGTTGGACCCTTTTTGCGTGTTGCAGAAGGTGTACCTTCTATAACCGAATTATCTATGTGTTCAATATGATCGAAATATCCAGAATCACCTAAAATTAATTTATTAAAATTATTTATAAAACCATTTATGAGTATATACATTTTAAGTTACTATACCAATTAAGAACATATTATGATTTCCATTTGCAAAATTGCGTTTCATCACACTTTGTATTGCAGAGAGGCCCCATATATAGGAATCATAGCGCGCTCCTGGGAATTTTGCATTGACATCTATCTGTGTCATGGGGAACTTGATGTGCTATAAAAAACATTGTGTTATTAATTGCATCTGTAACGCGATTGATGCAGCGGTTTATAGAAGACTGACACATTGAAATTCCCCACTACTCACCTACGGGTAGCTGGTATCATCCGGTTGCATAAAAACGCAAACAAGAGAGCACCTAGCAATATAAAACTGTATTTAAATCTGCTTTGTCTTGAAGAAATGGTGAATTGCTTACCTGTTTCTCCGTGGACAAGGCAGTTAGTTATTCGATGTCCCCTCAGTTGATCATCAAGCTTATAAATTATATCCTCCACCAAGGCTGGTGATAATCTATTTAGCTTTTTAAATTCATTATCTGTCAACTCAAAGAGATTGTCCTACTCTCGAAGAACACACCTATAATCTTTTGCAGCGTTCAAACTTGATTCATCCCTTGCAAGTCCGAATGCCAAACGTTCAAAAGCCATTTCAACACACACTTTACCGGTTGAAAAAATATACTGAAATTTTTGTTTTTCAAAAAGTATATGGCTTGACGTATTCAATAAATATTTTTATGTATTAAAAATCAGATTATTAGCACTTAATTACATAGAATCACAATTTAATAAAAATATACACTTTAACGATAGAATAAACAGGTAGAAAATTTTTGTCATTATGATATCGAAAATCGGCAGTAAAATTAACAGCTGATATTGATCGACGACGAATATCGTTAAAACATGTTACATAATAGCAAATTCGAATAAATATCATTATAATTATTTTAATGATTCGATTATCGTAATAAAAGCGCATTACAGGCGCTCCATCATCTTTTCCCCCAAAAGAAGGGAGTTTTCATGAATGAACTACATCTGCTGCTGTTACTAAAATTCGAATTAGTTAATTTATTTATTACATCTAGTAAACGAAAGTTAAGATAATTTATTTATGGGAATTATATAAGAATCAAATTCAATATTTTTAAAATCCGAGTATTCATAACTTCAATATCATTGATGTCCAATAGGTTTTAAAGTAATTGAAGGTTCAAGGTGAAAAAATTAATTGTTCAATTAGAGGAGAAGAACTATCTAATTGCTTGTAAAATTGTACAAATAATTTCAATAGTTTGTCCGATTAACGCGATAACGATTACATATTATTAATAAATAGTATTAATATTAAACAATCTACTAGTATGGTAATTATTAATAAAATTAGTAAAGTAAGATCATGAAAAAATTAATTATTCAATTAGAGGAGAAGAACTATCCAAATTTGCTCATGTTGCCATTTATTTAAAAAAAAAAGTAAATACTTTATATTGCACTAATCTGCCATATTAGAAATTAGTTAATAAAAAATTGCAAATACAGCTTCTATTGATAAAACATAGTGAAAGTGAGCAACTACATAATATGTATCATGAACAATGCTGAAAAATTACTCCTGTTAGTCCTCCTACTGTAAATAAAAATACAAATCCTAATGATCATAAAATAGCTGGAGCTATGTTGAGCTCAAACAATAAATCCTCATAAACCGATTGCTAATATTTTTTTTTTTTTTTTTTTTTTTTTTTTTTTTTTTTTTTTTTTTTAAGCATTTTTTTATATATTGAATCTTCAAAATGAACTAACAATAAGTATTCAAATCTTAATACTAAATTTAAAATTAAAAAAATGTGATTCTAAAGTCCGGCCAATGCTAGACAAAAAGTTTTATTATGCGGGAGCTATTTCGGTAAAATCACCTATTGAGCAATCTGATGGTGGCAGCGTTATCCCTTCTTTTTAGCCGAGTGTGGCCGCCAAAATTAAGTATATTGCGAGCAAGAGGGTTTGGATGAAGTTCCAGTTTACTGACATACCTTGTCGCGTACTTAGAAAATTCCTCTTTTACCAGCGGAACACTCAGATCGTTATGAATTCGTGAATTTTTGACGTACCATGGAGCTGCAGTAATCGTTCGTAGAATTTTGTTTTGTCGCCTTTGGATTTTTTCAATGTTTGACGCTGAGGCGGTGCCCCATAACTGAATTCCGTAGCACCATATAGGCTTCAGTATTGAGTTGTATAACAAAAGTTTGCAATCTAATTTCATTGTCGAATTTCTGCCCATAAGCCAATTTAGCTGCGCTGCTTTTAGTTTTAACTGAGTGACCTTTGATTCAATGTGAGACTTCCACGTTAGCCTACGGTCCAGGTGAATACCAAGGTACTTGACTTCGTTGTGCTGCGGAATAGGTGAGTTGTTAATTTGGATAGGCGGACATGTTTGCCTACACAGTGTGAATGTAACATGAGTACATTTCTGTTCATTAACTTTGATTTTCTAAAGTTTTATCCATTTCTCTAATATTGAAGTATATTCGTGATACTAAATGGTGGTTTTCATGAACACTCAAAAACGCTGTGTCATCTGCAAAGGTAGAAGTGTGGATTTCAGATGTCGTTGGCATGTCAGAGGCGTAAATCAAATATAAAGTAGGCCCCAGTATGCTGCCTTGGGGAACTCATGCCTTGATTGGCTGAGTTGGGCTTATAAAATCACCTTCTCTGACAACAATTTTCCGCCCATATAAGTAGCTTTCCAGAAGCTTGTGGGTATTTGCAGGCAAGTTCAACTTTATTTTGTGCATCAAGCCGTCGTGCCACACTTTATCAAAAGCTTGAGAAATGTCGATGAATAGAGCTGAACAATACTTCTTCTCCTCAAAGGTCTGTCTTATGACGTTGACTAGTCTGTGTGTTTGTTCTATGGTGCTATGTTTAGCCCGAAACCCAAATTGATGATCAGGGATGCATCCCACATTGTTTAATATTGGACTCAACTTAACCATTAACAGTTTTTCGAATAGTTTTGAAATTGTTGGTAGTAGACTTATTGGTCTATATGATTCTACCTTGGTCGGATCCTTCCCTGGCTTGGGTATCATAGTAATCATAGAGACCTTCCACTCTGCAGGATAATACTCAAGGCGTAAAATAGCGTGAAAAATAAAAAGTAGAATTCTTCTAGCTACACGAGGTAACTGTTCCAGCATTTTGCCAGTAATTTGATCAATACCTGGAGCTTTCCTGGGGTTTATGTTACTGATACCTTGTTCTACATCTTGAAATGTGAATCGCAAAGACACAGGCGGTCTAACTACATATGGTGGTAATTCAGATGCATCATTTGTTATATCATTTGTAATAAAAACATTTCTCAAATGGTTAACATACACCATCCCCTTTTCTGAGTCACTTCTTGCCCAGTCGCCAGTTGAAGTTCGCAAAGGTGGCTTACCTATTACGGGTCTTTTCAGACCTTTTGTCGCTTTCCACAGAGAATGGTCAGATTGCGGAGTACCATCCAGGCTTTCCAAATATTTTTTAAGGGAAGCCATTCTATAGACTTCAAGCAGTTTTCTTAGCTGAGTTATGCATTCCCGTAGCCTAGTTTTAAGCTGGGGCGACCTGCGAAGTTGCCACTCTCTTCTGACTCTTCTTTTTTCTGACAGAAGTTGCTCAATATCAGATGAATAAGTTCTATTGCTCTCATTTCTAGGTTTTAAATGACTAGTGGTAGCATGCTGTACGGCCAGTTAGAGGTTTTCAGAAAAATTGTAAATTGACACATCAATATCCTCAGGCGTTCTCAAGGCGATATTTTCAGTACAATGTGTGCTCAAAAATTTTTTGTACTTTAATCAATTAACTCTATTGACAGTCAACGGTGAGCCAATCTCTTGGGGGAACGAAACAGAGATTATAGTGATCTGATGACAAATCCAATGAAGGCTCCACTTGCATCCACTCGAAAGGAAAATTTTTCGCAACTCCAAAATCTATAACATCAGGGATCTTTCGTCGGTCTGACGGCCAATAAGTGGGGTGTCCGCTTGAAACCACATCTAAGCCCATTTTGGAAACGGTGTTAAAAAGCACGCGGCCTTATGGGGTAATTAAACGTGATCCCCAAAAAGTGTGTTTAGCGTTATAGTCGCCGGCCGCTAAAAATCGAGGACCAAGTGATTTGAAAAAATTTGAATATTGGGTTTCTGTTATTGAAAATCGTGGTGGTGAGTAAATCGAGGATATAACGATTTTTTCATGAAAATAATCAAGGCATATACTTGTAGCTTGGAGATATTCCTCACGTGTCCCGTTCATTAGATAATGCTTAATTCTGGTCTTTATCAAAATTGCCGAACCGCCGCAAGATCTTCCACGGGGATCTTTTGTGTCATATAATGTGTGGCCATTAATTTTGAAATAACTGTTGGTTGTCAAATGGGTTTCAGCAATCATCATTATATCGATCTGCTTTTCCTTAAGGAAGTGCTCAAGTTCATTTTTATGTTGGCGATTGCCGTTTGCGTTCCAGAAACATCATTTTTTTAAAATTGTCTGTAAAATAGTGGATTGCATTTTTAGCATTTCCTGCATCATGTTTGTCATAGAAACGGTAAAACTGTTTATGAACTGAACAAGAGTCTGCAGAGTTGCCTCAAGATTGCTAAAATTTGGATAGGATTTTGGAGGCTTGGGCTCCTGATCCAAGTTTGGTTTATCAGATTTTACCACATTTGCATAAGAAATTTGTTTGGGGTTTTGCAAGTTTACATGGCTGGTTGACTGGCGTACCTGGGGAAAATTGTTTGTAGAAGTGGTGTTTGACTGCTGGGGTGGCATATTTGAAATTGGTGTCCTATTTGTCATTGACCTCTTGAAGTGAGTGTAGACAGGGCTACCCCTGTAGTTTGCAGTATAGTTACCTCCACAGTTACTGCATTTCTTAACGCTCGCGTCAGTCTTAGGTTTTTTGCACAGTGATGTACCGTGAAGTTCACCACACACAACGCAAACTGCGGGCAGCTTACAATAGGCCTTAGTATGGCCAAATTCTTGGCAGTTTATTGCTTGGATTTTTACCTTATCATCAACAATTAAACTGGAAGATGTTTTGTCTTCAGTTGTAACAACAATATTTGGCGAACACGATCGCGGGCGTTTCCTATCTCTTAGAGACAGGAAATTTTCCAATGATTTTTTCACCGATTCCTCTTCAGAAATCCAAAGGTTTTTTCTACCGGAGCTAAGCTCTTTTTCAGAATTACATCTGATAGGTACACTCATACAATTAATTGTTTCTATTTTTTATTTACAATTTTAAATGGTATTTAAAAAAAATGTCACAAAGTTTTTTTTTTAAACAAAAACACTCTGTTCACCTATTACGGTTTTTACTTAATCCCGTTTTATTTTTTTTTTTTTTACTTGCGATCAAAAAACAAAAACGTCCGTTCAGTATCAAAGCTAAACAATGAAAGGGATTACTAATATAGCATAAATTATACCTGATGCACCAAAAGTTTCTTTTTTCCTGTAGGAACTATGTAAGTATGTAGTGCTTGAAATGTTCCTTCTCGCAAAACATCACTTCATCATTGAAAAATTGTTAAAATAGTAATAATATTACCTAAAATAAATAATGAAATATCATATTGATGAAATCATTTTACCATCGTTGGGATTATCGAATCGTTAAAAGTTAGAGAAGCGCACTATAGTACTTGCCTTCAGTCATCTAATGTATTATTTTTTAATTTAAAAGCACTAAAAGTTTATTTTTTTCCAGTTTCTTGACTAATAATATGGGAAATTATACCAAAGCCTGGTAAAATTTGAATATAAACTTATGGCAATGGCAAAAAATCAAAATAAATGTTGGAATAAAATAGGTTCACCACCTCCAGCTGGATCAAAAAATGATGTATTTTAATTTCGATCTGTTAATAATATACTAATAGCACCTGCTAAAACTTGTAATGATAACAAAAGTAATAAAGCTGTAATTAAAATAAAAAGAAAAATGGTCTGATAATATTACTTGTCAAAACACAAAAAAAAAGTTTTTTATTCATTTATACAAACCTCTAACATTTTTGTAATACATTTCAAACAAATGAATTACCGTTGGTTGCTGCGATTTGTTTTTTGAAAGTATCGAAAAGCAAAAAACGAAAATTCAAACAATTGGGATCTTTATTCACTATTTTAGCTTCTAACATTGATACCTATAAAAACTTGGGTTTTTGTTCACTATTTTAGCTTCTAACAATTGATACCAATAAAATATTATGAACAGCTTGTTTTCTAGGTTATAGTATATGGCTTGACGTATTCAATAAATATTTTTATGTATCAAAAATCAGATTATAGGCACTATATTACATAGAATCATAATTGAATAAAAAACATACCCTTTAACGATAGAATAAACAGGTAGAAAATTTGTGTCATTATGATATCGACAATCGGCAGTAAAATTTTTCATGAATGAATTACATCTGCTGCTGTTACTAAAATTCGAATTAGTTTTTATTACATCTAGTAAACGAAAGTTATTTAAAGATAATTTATTTATGGTAATTATATAAGAATCAAATTCAATTTTTTTAAAATCAGAGTATTCATAACTTCAATATCATTGATGTCCAATAGTTTTTAAAGTAATTAAAGGTTCATTAATTTCATCTAAAATATATTAATCGTAAAGATGGAAAAGCAATAAATATTAAAATAAATGCTTGTAAAATTGTACAAATAATTTCAATAGTTTGCCCGATTAACGCATAACGATTACATATTATTAATAAATAGTATTAATATTAAACAATCTACTAGTATAGTAATTATTAATAAAATTAGTAAAGTATGATCATGAAAAAATTAATTGTTCAATTAGAGGAGAAGAACTATCCAAATTTGCTCATGTTGCCATTTATTTAAAAAAAAAGTAAATACTTTATATTGCACTAATCTGCCATATTAGAAATTAGTTAATAAAAAATTGCAAATACAGCTCCTATTGATAAAACATAGTGAAAGTGAGCAACTACATAATATGTATCATGAAGAATGCTGAAAAATTACTCCTGTTAGTCCTCCTACTGTAAATAAAATTACAAATCCTAATGATCATAAAATAGCTGGAGAATAATTAATTTGTGATTCATATAAAGTTGCTAATCAACTAAATATTTAATACCTGTTGGTACAGCAATAATTATAGTTGCAAAAGTAAAATAAGCACGTGTATCTACACCTATTCCTACTGTAAATATATGTTGAGCTCAAACAATAAATCCTAATAAACCAATTGCTAATATAGCATAAATTATACCTAATGCTCCAAAATTTCTTTTTTCCTGTAGGAACTATGTAAGTATGTAGTCCTTGAAATGTTCCTTCTCGCAAAACATCACTTCATCATTGAAAAATTGTTAAAATAGTAATAATATTACCTAAAATAAATAATGAAATATCATATTGATGAAATCATTTTACCATCGTTGGGATTATCGATTCGTTAAAAGTTAGAGTAGCGCACTATAGTACTTGCCTTCAGTCATCTAATGTACTATTTTTTAACTTAAAAGCACTAAAAGTTTATTTTTTTTCAGTTTCTTGACTAATAATTTGGGAAATTATATCAAAGCTTGGTAAAATTAGAATATAAACTTAAGAATGGCAAAAAGTCAAAATAAATGTTGGCATAAAATAGGTTCACCATCTCCAGCTGGATCAAAAAATGATGTATATGTTTTCGATAATATACTATCCGAAGGAAGACGAAATATCGAATATAATTAAAACATTTTTATATAAAAAACAAAACTGACCTCAAGCTTAAAAAACATTTCAATTTAATTTAGCTTCTAACAATTAATACCAATAAAAAATGATACACTGCTTGTTTTCTAGGTTTCCCAGCTATCTATGTGTCAACATTTCATAGGAGCTGCCCTAATCATCAGTAGGCTGGAAATTTTTGTAAGATTCACAAATATTCAACTTTCCCAGCAATCTAAATAAATAGTTGAGAATTTAGTAAGAAAAATGGTCTAATAATGCATGTACAAACAAAAAACAAGCTTTTTCATGTATACACTTCTATAAAATTTCTTAACATCTTTCAAACAAATGAACAACCGCTGGTTGCTACGATTTGTTTTTTAATTAAGTATCGAAAAGCCAAAAATTACTGTAATAAATTAACTTTGAGTAGTTGAGTTATTGATTTCTTTCTATTAATCTATGATGAGCTCAAGTTGCAGTAAATGTTAAATGCTACTGCATTTAATAATTAAAATAAAATTACGGTATTTAATAATGGATTAAAAGGGCTAACGATTGAGTGATTCTGTAACTTCTCAGCGTGACTAACTGCCACCCAAAGGAGTGTGTTTTTATTGGTAACGTTGATATAATCACCTCTATTCTGCGTTTCGATTAAGTCTCCGCATTCAGTTCCGTTGCGATCGAAAATTGGTATTCTGATAAAAAACGGAATCGAAAGAAAAAGAAGAAGACAACAATGTTTATAAAATTAATAGCATCACTGTGGAATGTGGAAATGAAATTGCAAAATAAGCAAGTTTGTAATCGTTTTCATATATAAATGTCATATTTAATAAAAACAGTTGTTTGTATACATAATTAAAAATAAGTTATTGATAAGAAAAAAATAAGAAATATATATACAAAAACAAACTAAAATTAATTGTTCATAAATATATTACAGTGCAAAGAATTTTGTGAAGATAAAGGTACATAATAAAAAAAATTAATAGTGTTGTGATTAAATATGGAAAGACCAATATACAACACTAATAAAAATTTTTGTTGTGTTGCAATTACTTTTTTATATATAATTTAATTTTTTTATTTCTATAACAGCTGCATTATTGTTGGTCAGAGAGGAGAACAATATGAGATATAATGAGGCTGGCATTTTTTGTTGGAGGGCCAAGTGCAATGATGATTCCTGCAACTTCCTCCCAGAACACTGCTACTTGTTTCTTTGATCGCTGGTGATATCCACATCCAATGTCTGCATTAGATTACATTTAAATTTGCCAATATTTCATACTTCTCTGGTATTGTTGTTTTTGACCCAAAATACATCGACACATCAGATTCGGGTACAAGAATTAATAATTGAAAACAAAAAAATTAATATATAAATAAATAAATTTAATTAAATAATATTTTAAATGTTTTTTCAATCGTTACTGAACGTTTTATATCACTTTCTACTTACATTTTTTTAAATTTTTGAACTAAAAAACAGATAACGAAGACTTCTACGTCAACAAACTGAAGAAAACGGAGTTCCGATCATAATGCAGAATACATACAATCGAAAGAAACTGAGCGGAATCGAAACGCAGAATACTCAAGTTGCCAGACGGAGGAAATTTCGATCCGAATCGAAACGTAGAATAGCCCCCAATATATTGTACAGTCCAAATAATAGTCTGCTGGACCGGTTGTTCACTCCGTTGCTTGCCGAGATGCTGCTGCCTGTTGGTTGGTGTTGTACCTCCCGTGGGCGCGATGTATGTACCTGCCAGCTGCTCCGTCGGTTGGGTTCGGGGAAAACTTCTTGCTGACTTTTATGGTTTCTGGTTCCTTATTTCTTATTTTTCTATTACTTATTTTTCGCCAATCACCACTTCCTCTCTGCGAACATGTTTTAACTTTAAGTTCACGTTAGGGGCGATACCGTCTTCGTACGTGTTCACAACCGGAAAAGAAACTCTCATCGTTTTTCGTTCGCCATTTCCTCTACACACACGCCGACTTGTCTGCCTCGTCACCACGCACTGCAACTAACTTTGACTAAATATTGACTCTATTGCAGCATATAAATTGTTGGATTAAATTAGTTAAAACTGATTAGTGCCCAGTGTATATACCTTCGACACTGCTCAGATAACAAGGTAATTAAAATCATCGAAAATAATATGAATATTGAACATATAAAGAAAACACGGACAACGGTGAAAAAAAGACAAAAAAAAAGAAGAAACAAGTGTACTCACACTGCTAATACGAAATTGGTAATAAACATACATATATAGAAAATACGGTAAAAAAAAAGAGAGAAAAAAACAACAAAAATAAACGCGTGTACACAACTTGCCACCTATTACGGCGCAATCCAAATCGTACAATCGTACAACCAACGGTAATCCATTTGTAGAAATGTTAGAGGCGTGTATAAACGGAAAAGCTAATTTTTTGTGTTTTGGCAAATAATATCATAACATTTTTCTTTTTATTTTAATTACTTTATTACTTTTATTATCATTACAGGTTTTAGCAGGTGCTATTACTATATTATTAAGCGATCGAAGTTAAAATCCAGTTGGATTTATTTTGATTTTTTGCCATCCTGAAGTTTATATTCAAATTTGACCAGGATTTGGTATAATTTCCCATATTATTAGTCAAGAAACTGGAAAAAAGAAACTTTTATTGCATTAGGAATAATTTATGCTATATTAGCAATCGGTTTATTAGGATTTATGGTTTGAGCTCAACATATATTTACAGTAAGAATAGATGTAGATACACGTGCTTAATTTAC
Organism: Thecocarcelia acutangulata; assembly: GCA_914767995.1. Classification (NCBI taxonomy): domain Eukaryota; kingdom Metazoa; phylum Arthropoda; class Insecta; order Diptera; family Tachinidae; genus Thecocarcelia; species Thecocarcelia acutangulata. The sequence continues at coordinate 67,882,918 of OU612097.1, forward strand.
TTCTGCAACTAAATATAATTATTGCTGTACCAACAGGTATTAAAATATGTAGTTGATTAGCAACTTTATATGGAACACAAATTAATTATTCTCCAGCTACTTTACGATGATTAGGTTTTTCATTTTTAGTTACAGTAGGAGGACTAACAGGAGTAATTTTTCATCATTCTTTATGATACATATTATGTATTTGCTTACTTCACTATGTTTTATCAATAGGAGCTGTATTTGATATTTTTTATTAACTAATTTCTAATATGGCAGATTAGTGATATGAATTTAAACTTCATTTATTCATTTCATTTCTCCTGTGATTCTCCAACCGAACGGTTGTGTTAATAAACAAGCGAACAAAAAAAAAAATAAAATAAAAAAAAAACAAAAAACAAAAAAAATTGTGCTCAAATACTTTTAAACTTACATATCAATAATATATTGTGTTAAATTGCAAAAACAATAACAAATTATTTTAAAAACAACGGGAAAATAAATTCCTCATATATAATTTACTAAACAATAAAATCAATTTTAATATAACAAGTGCGGGGGCACTTAACTACCCAATTGGAAAAAAGTTAAAGTTTTGTTTTCTGTATGAGTGATCCCATCAGAAATAATTTTGAAAAAGAGCCTAGTCCCACCAGTAAAAACATATGGACTTCTGAAGAAGAATCTATAAAGCAACCATATAAGTAGCTTTCCAGAAGCTTGTGGGTATTTGCAGGCAAGTTCAACTTTATTTTGTGCATCAAGCCGTCGTGCCACACTTTATCAAAAGCTTGAGAAATGTCGATGAATAGAGCTGAACAATACTTCTTCTCCTCAAAGGTCTGTCTTATGACGTTGACTAGTCTGTGTGTTTGTTCTATGGTGCTATGTTTAGCCCGAAACCCAAATTGATGATCAGGGATGCATCCCACATTGTTTAATATTGGACTCAACTTAACCATTAACAGTTTTTCGAATAGTTTTGAAATTGTTGGTAGTAGACTTATTGGTCTATATGATTCTATCTTGGTCGGATCCTTCCCTGGCTTGGGTATCATAGTAATCATAGAGACCTTCCACTCTGCAGGATAATACTCAAGGCGTAAAATAGCGTGAAAAATAAAAAGTAGAATTCTTCTAGCTACACGAGGTAACTGTTCCAGCATTTTGCCAGTAATTTGATCAATACCTGGAGCTTTCCTGGGGTTTATGTTACTGATACCTTGTTCTACATCTTGAAATGTGAATCGCAAAGACACAGGCGGTCTAACTACATATGGTGGTAATTCAGATGCATCATTTGTTATATCATTTGTAATAAAAACATTTCTCAAATGGTTAACATACACCATCCCCTTTTCTGAGTCACTTCTTGCCCAGTCGCCAGTTGAAGTTCGCAAAGGTGGCTTACCTATTACGGGTCTTTTCAGACCTTTTGTCGCTTTCCACAGAGAATGGTCAGATTGCGGAGTACCATCCAGGCTTTCCAAATATTTTTTAAGGGAAGCCATTCTATAGACTTCAAGCAGTTTTCTTAGCTGAGTTATGCATTCCCGTAGCCTAGTTTTAAGCTGGGGCGACCTGCGAAGTTGCCACTCTCTTCTGACTCTTCTTTTTTCTGACAGAAGTTGCTCAATATCAGATGAATAAGTTCTATTGCTCTCATTTCTAGGTTTTAAATGACTAGTGGTAGCATGCTGTACGGCCAGTTAGAGGTTTTCAGAAAAATTGTAAATTGACACATCAATATCCTCAGGCGTTCTCAAGGCGATATTTTCAGTACAATGTGTGCTCAAAAATTTTTTGTACTTTAATCAATTAACTCTATTGACAGTCAACGGTGAGCCAATCTCTTGGGGGAACGAAACAGAGATTATAGTGGGAGAGTGATCTGATGACAAATCCAATGAAGGCTCCACTTGCATCCACTCGAAAGGAAAATTTTTCGCAACTCCAAAATCTATAACATCAGGGATCTTTCGTCGGTCTGACGGCCAATAAGTGGGGTGTCCGCTTGAAACCACATCTAAGCCCATTTTGGAAACGGTGTTAAAAAGCACGCGGCCTTATGGGGTAATTAAACGTGATCCCCAAAAAGTGTGTTTAGCGTTATAGTCGCCGGCCGCTAAAAATCGAGGACCAAGTGATTTGAAAAAATTTGAATATTGGGTTTCTGTTATTGAAAATCGTGGTGGTGAGTAAATCGAGGATATAACGATTTTTTCATGAAAATAATCAAGGCATATACTTGTAGCTTGGAGATATTCCTCACGTGTCCCGTTCATTAGATAATGCTTAATTCTGGTCTTTATCAAAATTGCCGAACCGCCGCAAGATCTTCCACGGGGATCTTTTGTGTCATATAATGTGTGGCCATTAATTTTGAAATAACTGTTGGTTGTCAAATGGGTTTCAGCAATCATCATTATATCGATCTGCTTTTCCTTAAGGAAGTGCTCAAGTTCATTTTTATGTTGGCGATTGCCGTTTGCGTTCCAGAAACATCATTTTTTTAAAATTGTCTGTAAAATAGTGGATTGCATTTTTAGCATTTCCTGCATCATGTTTGTCATAGAAACGGTAAAACTGTTTATGAACTGAACAAGAGTCTGCAGAGTTGCCTCAAGATTGCTAAAATTTGGATAGGATTTTGGAGGCTTGGGCTCCTGATCCAAGTTTGGTTTATCAGATTTTACCACATTTGCATAAGAAATTTGTTTGGGGTTTTGCAAGTTTACATGGCTGGTTGACTGGCGTACCTGGGGAAAATTGTTTGTAGAAGTGGTGTTTGACTGCTGGGGTGGCATATTTGAAATTGGTGTCCTATTTGTCATTGACCTCTTGAAGTGAGTGTAGACAGGGCTACCCCTGTAGTTTGCAGTATAGTTACCTCCACAGTTACTGCATTTCTTAACGCTCGCGTCAGTCTTAGGTTTTTTGCACAGTGATGTACCGTGAAGTTCACCACACACAACGCAAAATGCGGGCAGCTTACAATAGGCCTTAGTATGGCCAAATTCTTGGAAGTTTATTGCTTGGATTTTTACCTTATCATCAACAATTAAACTGGAAGATGTTTTGTCTTCAGTTGTAACAACAATATTTGGCGAACACGATCGCGGGCGTTTCCTATCTCTTAGAGACAGGAAATTTTCCAATGATTTTTTCACCGATTCCTCTTCAGAAATCCAAAGGTTTTTTCTACCGGAGCTAAGCTCTTTTTCAGAATTACATCAGATAGGTACACTCATACAATTAATTGTTTCTATTTTTTATTTACAATTTTAAATGGTATTTAAAAAAAATGTCACAAAGTTTTTTTTTAAACAAAAACACTCTGTTCACCTATTACGGTTTTTACTTAATCCCGTTTTTTTTTTTTTTTTTTTACTTGCGATCAAAAAACAAAAACGTCCGTTCAGTATCAAAGCTAAACAATGAAAGGGATTACTAATATAGCATAAATTATACCTGATGCACCAAAAGTTTCTTTTTTCCTGTAGGAACTATGTAAGTATGTAGTGCTTGAAATGTTCCTTCTCGCAAAACATCACTTCATCATTGAAAAATTGTTAAAATAGTAATAATATTACCTAAAATAAATAATGAAATATCATATTGATGAAATCATTTTACCATCGTTGGGATTATCGAATCGTTAAAAGTTAGAGAAGCGCACTATAGTACTTGCCTTCAGTCATCTAATGTATTATTTTTTAATTTAAAAGCACTAAAAGTTTATTTTTTTCCAGTTTCTTGACTAATAATATGGGAAATTATACCAAAGCCTGGTAAAATTTGAATATAAACTTATGGCAATGGCAAAAAATCAAAATAAATGTTGGAATAAAATAGGTTCACCACCTCCAGCTGGATCAAAAAATGATGTATTTTAATTTCGATCTGTTAATAATATACTAATAGCACCTGCTAAAACTTGTAATGATAACAAAAGTAATAAAGCTGTAATTAAAATAAAAAGAAAAATGGTCTGATAATATTACTTGTCAAAACACAAAAAAAAAGTTTTTTATTCATTTATACAAACCTCTAACATTTTTGTAATACATTTCAAACAAATGAATTACCGTTGGTTGCTGCGATTTGTTTTTTGAAAGTATCGAAAAGCAAAAAACGAAAATTCAAACAATTGGGATCTTTATTCACTATTTTAGCTTCTAACATTGATACCTATAAAAACTTGGGTTTTTGTTCACTATTTTAGCTTCTAACAATTGATACCAATAAAATATTATGAACAGCTTGTTTTCTAGGTTATAGTATATGGCTTGACGTATTCAATAAATATTTTTATGTATCAAAAATCAGATTATAGGCACTATATTACATAGAATCATAATTGAATAAAAAACATACCCTTTAACGATAGAATAAACAGGTAGAAAATTTGTGTCATTATGATATCGACAATCGGCAGTAAAATTTTTCATGAATGAATTACATCTGCTGCTGTTACTTAAATTCGAATTAGTTTTTATTACATCTAGTAAACGAAAGTTATTTAAAGATAATTTATTTATGGTAATTATATAAGAATCAAATTCAATTTTTTTAAAATCAGAGTATTCATAACTTCAATATCATTGATGTCCAATAGTTTTTAAAGTAATTAAAGGTTCATTAATTTCATCTAAAATATATTAATCGTAAAGATGGAAAAGCAATAAATATTAAAATAAATGCTTGTAAAATTGTACAAATAATTTCAATAGTTTGCCCGATTAACGCATAACGATTACATATTATTAATAAATAGTATTAATATTAAACAATCTACTAGTATAGTAATTATTAATAAAATTAGTAAAGTATGATCATGAAAAAATTAATTGTTCAATTAGAGGAGAAGAACTATCCAAATTTGCTCATGTTGCCATTTATTTAAAAAAAAAGTAAATACTTTATATTGCACTAATCTGCCATATTAGAAATTAGTTAATAAAAAATTGCAAATACAGCTCCTATTGATAAAACATAGTGAAAGTGAGCAACTACATAATATGTATCATGAAGAATGCTGAAAAATTACTCCTGTTAGTCCTCCTACTGTAAATAAAATTACAAATCCTAATGATCATAAAATAGCTGGAGAATAATTAATTTGTGATTCATATAAAGTTGCTAATCAACTAAATATTTAATACCTGTTGGTACAGCAATAATTATAGTTGCAAAAGTAAAATAAGCACGTGTATCTACACCTATTCCTACTGTAAATATATGTTGAGCTCAAACAATAAATCCTAATAAACCAATTGCTAATATAGCATAAATTATACCTAATGCTCCAAAATTTCTTTTTTCCTGTAGGAACTATGTAAGTATGTAGTCCTTGAAATGTTCCTTCTCGCAAAACATCACTTCATCATTGAAAAATTGTTAAAATAGTAATAATATTACCTAAAATAAATAATGAAATATCATATTGATGAAATCATTTTACCATCGTTGGGATTATCGATTCGTTAAAAGTTAGAGTAGCGCACTATAGTACTTGCCTTCAGTCATCTAATGTACTATTTTTTAATTTAAAAGCACTAAAAGTTTATTTTTTTTCAGTTTCTTGACTAATAATTTGGGAAATTATATCAAAGCTTGGTAAAATTAGAATATAAATTTAAGAATGGCAAAAAGTCAAAATAAATGTTGGCATAAAATAGGTTCACCATCTCCAGCTGGATCAAAAAATGATGTATATGTTTTCGATAATATACTATCCGAAGGAAGACGAAATATCGAATATAATTAAAACATTTTTATATAAAAAACAAAACTGACCTCAAGCTTAAAAAACATTTCAATTTAATTTAGCTTCTAACAATTAATACCAATAAAAAATGATACACTGCTTGTTTTCTAGGTTTCCCAGCTATCTATGTGTCAACATTTCATAGGAGCTGCCCTAATCATCAGTAGGCTGGAAATTTTTGTAAGATTCACAAATATTCAACTTTCCCAGCAATCTAAATAAATAGTTGAGAATTTAGTAAGAAAAATGGTCTAATAATGCATGTACAAACAAAAAACAAGCTTTTTCATGTATACACTTCTATAAAATTTCTTAACATCTTTCAAACAAATGAACAACCGCTGGTTGCTACGATTTGTTTTTTAATTAAGTATCGAAAAGCCAAAAATTACTGTAATAAATTAACTTTGAGTAGTTGAGTTATTGATTTCTTTCTATTAATCTATGATGAGCTCAAGTTGCAGTAAATGTTAAATGCTACTGCATTTAATAATTAAAATAAAATTACGGTATTTAATAATGGATTAAAAGGGCTAACGATTGAGTGATTCTGTAACTTCTCAGCGTGACTAACTGCCACCCAAAGGAGTGTGTTTTTATTGGTAACGTTGATATAATCACCTCTATTCTGCGTTTCGATTAAGTCTCCGCATTCAGTTCCGTTGCGATCGAAAATTGGTATTCTGATAAAAAACGGAATCGAAAGAAAAAGAAGAAGACAACAATGTTTATAAAATTAATAGCATCACTGTGGAATGTGGAAATGAAATTGCAAAATAAGCAAGTTTGTAATCGTTTTCATATATAAATGTCATATTTAATAAAAACAGTTGTTTGTATACATAATTAAAAATAAGTTATTGATAAGAAAAAAATAAGAAATATATATACAAAAACAAACTAAAATTAATTGTTCATAAATATATTACAGTGCAAAGAATTTTGTGAAGATAAAGGTACATAATAAAAAAAATTAATAGTGTTGTGATTAAATATGGAAAGACCAATATACAACACTAATAAAAATTTTTGTTGTGTTGCAATTACTTTTTTATATATAATTTAATTTTTTTATTTCTATAACAGCTGCATTATTGTTGGTCAGAGAGGAGAACAATATGAGATATAATGAGGCTGGCATTTTTTGTTGGAGGGCCAAGTGCAATGATGATTCCTGCAACTTCCTCCCAGAACACTGCTACTTGTTTCTTTGATCGCTGGTGATATCCACATCCAATGTCTGCATTAGATTACATTTAAATTTGCCAATATTTCATACTTCTCTGGTATTGTTGTTTTTGACCCAAAATACATCGACACATCAGATTCGGGTACAAGAATTAATAATTGAAAACAAAAAAATTAATATATAAATAAATAAATTTAATTAAATAATATTTTAAATGTTTTTTCAATCGTTACTGAACGTTTTATATCACTTTCTACTTACATTTTTTTAAATTTTTGAACTAAAAAACAGATAACGAAGACTTCTACGTCAACAAACTGAAGAAAACGGAGTTCCGATCATAATGCAGAATACATACAATCGAAAGAAACTGAGCGGAATCGAAACGCAGAATACTCAAGTTGCCAGACGGAGGAAATTTCGATCCGAATCGAAACGTAGAATAGCCCCCAATATATTGTACAGTGCAAATAATAGTCTGCTGGACCGGTTGTTCACTCCGTTGCTTGCCGAGATGCTGCTGCCTGTTGGTTGGTGTTGTACCTCCCGTGGGCGCGATGTATGTACCTGCCAGCTGCTCCGTCGGTTGGGTTCGGGGAAAACTTCTTGCTGACTTTTATGGTTTCTGGTTCCTTATTTCTTATTTTTCTATTACTTATTTTTCGCCAATCACCACTTCCTCTCTGCGAACATGTTTTAACTTTAAGTTCACGTTAGGGGCGATACCGTCTTCGTACGTGTTCACAACCGGAAAAGAAACTCTCATCGTTTTTCGTTCGCCATTTCCTCTACACACACGCCGACTTGTCTGCCTCGTCACCACGCACTGCAACTAACTTTGACTAAATATTGACTCTATTGCAGCATATAAATTGTTGGATTAAATTAGTTAAAACTGATTAGTGCCCAGTCTATATACCTTCGACACTGCTCAGATAACAAGGTAATTAAAATCATCGAAAATAATATGAATATTGAACATATAAAGAAAACACGGACAACGGTGAAAAAAAGACAAAAAAAAAGAAGAAACAAGTGTACTCACACTGCTAATACGAAATTGGTAATAAACATACATATATAGAAAATACGGTAAAAAAAAAGAGAGAAAAAAAAAACAAAAATAAACGCGTGTACACAACTTGCCACCTATTACGGCGCAATCCAAATCGTACAATCGTACAACCAACGGTAATCCATTTGTAGAAATGTTAGAGGCGTGTATAAACGGAAAAGCTAATTTTTTGTGTTTTGGCAAATAATATCATAACATTTTTCTTTTTATTTTAATTACTTTATTACTTTTATTATCATTACAGGTTTTAGCAGGTGCTATTACTATATTATTAAGCGATCGAAGTTAAAATACATCATTTTTTGATCCAGTTGGATTTATTTTGATTTTTTGCCATCCTGAAGTTTATATTCAAATTTGACCAGGATTTGGTATAATTTCCCATATTATTAGTCAAGAAACTGGAAAAAAGAAACTTTTATTGCATTAGGAATAATTTATGCTATATTAGCAATCGGTTTATTAGGATTTATGGTTTGAGCTCAACATATATTTACAGTAAGAATAGATGTAGATACACGTGCTTAATTTACTTCTGCAACTAAATATAATTATTGCTGTACCAACAGGTATTAAAATATGTAGTTGATTAGCAACTTTATATGGAACACAAATTAATTATTCTCCAGCTACTTTACGATGATTAGGTTTTTCATTTTTAGTTACAGTAGGAGGACTAACAGGAGTAATTTTTCATCATTCTTTATGATACATATTATGTATTTGCTTACTTCACTATGTTTTATCAATAGGAGCTGTATTTGATATTTTTTATTAACTAATTTCTAATATGGCAGATTAGTGATATGAATTTAAACTTCATTTATTCATTTCATTTCTCCTGTGATTCTCCAACCGAACGGTTGTGTTAATAAACAAGCGAACAAAAAAAAAAATAAAATAAAAAAAAAACAAAAAACAAAAAAAATTGTGCTCAAATACTTTTAAACTTACATATCAATAATATATTGTGTTAAATTGCAAAAACAATAACAAATTATTTTAAAAACAACGGGAAAATAAATTCCTCATATATAATTCACTAAACAATAAAATCAATTTTAATATAACAAGTGCGGGGGCACTTAACTACCCAATTGGAAAAAAGTTAAAGTTTTGTTTTCTGTATGAGTGATCCCATCAGAAATAATTTTGAAAAAGAGCCTAGTCCCACCAGTAAAAACATATGGACTTCTGAAGAAGAATCTATAAAGCAATCATTGGATAATTTTCTTTCTACAAGAGATAAAATCCGCTCCCGTTCATGCTCGCCTAACATAGATGAACATTTTTCTTTTTAAATTATCATCTATTTATTTAGATATTTGGCATATCTTTATATCCCAACTTTAAATTTTACTTTTTAAATGTTTGAGAATATCTTTCAAAACTTTTTTTTTCCTATGAAATGTCGACATATAGATAGCTGGGAAACCTAGAAAGCAAGCTGTTTATAATTTTTTACTGGTATCACTTGATAGAAGCTAAAATAATGAACAGCAACCCCATTTTTATTGGTATCAATGTTAGAAGCTAAAATAGTGAATAAAGAACCCAATTGTTTGATTGATGTTAGATGTTGTAATGTGAATGACTGTTTCACAATTTCAACATATTCCATGCATTTCATAAAAATGTGTGCAAGTGTGAAAAGGCTATTAGGAATATTCAGATTTTAAAAATATTGAATTTGATTTTTATATAATTCCCATAAATGAATTATCTTTAAATAACTTTCGTTTACTAGATGTTGATAATCGAATTATTTTACCAATAAATACACAAATTCGAATTTTTGTAACAGCAGCATATGTAATTCATTCATGAACAATCCCTTCTTTTGGGGTAAATGATGATGAAGCTCCTGTAGTGCGATTCACTATGCTTTTTTAGCCCCAATAATTTGAATTAAAATGTTTAAAGTAACCTTTTCCACTTCACAATTACTTTAAACACCATATTCTGGTGTTTAAAATAAGCTGTTATATTTAACTTCATAAATAGGAGTAATTAACACCTGCATTTTTTTTACGTTTAGCTAAAAAGAGGTGTTGATTTATGTTGTGTCATTAAATTTAACTAATTAAAACACTAAGAGTTAGTAAAAAACAAAAATAAATCTTGAAAATAATATTTTTATATAAAACACTAAATAAAAAGTTTTTTATTCAATATATATTTCGTTTTCCTTTAGAAAACTTCTTAAGGAAAGTATTTGTTGATTGATTATAAAATCAAACATGTTTTGATAGGATATAAAATAACATTATTTTTATGATAAATGTAATTATGTGTGTATGTGTGTATATTAACGCTTATAATTTTTTTTCACAAGAATTTTTTCGATTTTACAATTAGTCACCAAATCATTCCTTAAGAAGTTTTCTAAAGAAATTTTTAAAGAAAAATCAAATATTGAATAAAAAGCTTTCAATTATTGTCTTTTATAGAAAGAACCTCGAGCTCATATATTATTTTTAAGATTTTTATATATATGTATATATAAAATGGTCAACGTTACAAAATATGAAGAAACATATAAACAAAAGGAGATTCAGTACAATAGCTAATAACAATGAAATGGAGATTTGTGGCAACAGTTCAGATTGTTGTGGTTATACCAATCTGAACGGTTACAAAAATAAACCCCTTTACGGTGGCTGAATATAATTAGTGAATAGCGCAGGGATTAGTGCAAACCACAAAATGTGTGGTTAAAGTTAACACTTCTAATTGGGGTGAAAAATTAGTGAATTGCAATACTGGTCGATTAAATCAAACAAATTTTTTAATAAATCAATCTGGTTTATTTTATGGTCAATGTTTAGAAATTTGTGGAGAAATCATAGATTTATACCAATTGTTATTGAAAGATTTCCTATTAATTTTTTTACTAAATGAATTTCTTATAATTTAAATTAAAAATTAATACATTAGATAACAGTAAGCCAGTACAGTAGTGCGATTCTCTTACCTTTAACGATTTGATAATCCCAACTTTTGTTATCAAATTTTATCGCTTGCACCAACGATTGAGTGTTTTTGAAACTTAAGTCAGATGTGATACGTTAATAAATAAAAAAGCTTGTTTTTTGTGTTTGTACTCGCATTATTAGAACATTTTTCTACTAAATTCTCAACTATCTATATAGATTGTTGGGAAAGTTGAATGTTTGAGAATATTTTACAAAAATTTCGAGTTTAATTTTAATTTTAGGGTAGCTCCTATGAAATGTCGACATATAGATAGCTGCGAAACATAGAAAAAAAGTTATTTATTATTTTTTATTGTTATCAATTGTTATAAGCTAAAATAGTGAATAAAAAACCTAATTTTTTATTGGTTTCAATGTTAGAAGCTAAAATAGCGAATAAAGAATACAATAGTTTGAATTTTTGTTCTCTGCTTTTCGATACTTTAAAAAAAACAAATCGTAGCAACCAGCGGTAATTCATTAATTTGAAATGTGTTATAGAAATGTAAGAGACTTGTATATATGAAGAAGCTTGTTTTTTGTGTTTTGACAGGTAATAATATCACATTTTTATTTTTCAAATTCTCATCTATTTGTTTAGATAGTTGGGATATAAAGTTAAATGTTTAAGAATATCTTACAAAAATATTCAGACTACTGGTGATAGGGAGCTGCTTGAAATGTCGACATATAGATATCTACAAACTAGAAAATAAGTTAATTATAATTTTTTGTTGGAATCAGACTCTAAAATAGTGAATAAAAAACCTAATTTTTTATTGGTATCAATGGTAAAAGCTAAAATAGTGAATAAAGAACCCAATTGTTTGAATTTTTGTTCTCTGCTTTTCGATACTTTCAAAAAACAAAACGTAGCAATCAGCGGTTGATCATTTGTTTGAAAAATGTTAAGAAATGTTAGAAACGTATATAAATGAAAAAGCTTGTTTTTTGAGTTTCGACCGGCTATAATATCAGAACATTTTGCTTTTTAAATATTCTATTTATTTAGACAGTTGGGATACAATTTTAAATGTTTGAGAATATCTTTCAAAATTTTCTAAAGTCTACTCATGATTAGTGTAGCTGCTATGAAATGTCGACATATATATTGCTGCGAAGCATAGAAAACTAGTTATTTATAATTTTTTATTGGAATCTGAAGCTAAAATAGTGAATAAAAAACCTAATTTTTTGTTGGTATCAATGTTAGAAGCTAAAGTATTGAATTCAACTGTTTGAATTTTAGTTTTTGCTTTTCGATACTTTCAAAAAACACTCGTAGCAAACCAGTAGTGCGATTCACCATGCTATTTAAGCCCCAATTATTTCGGTTAAAATTATTAAGCACAAAATTAACCTTTTTCCTATTCACAAGTACTTTAAACACCATATACTGGGGTTTAAAGTCAGCTGTTTGAGGCAGCTGTGAAATTTAACGACATAAATAGGTGTTAATTAACACCCCAATTTTTTGTGGGTTTAAAAAAAGTGTTGATATTGTTTACATATTCATTTCATTTAAGAACTATATTGTAATCCCAAAATTGCTCTTGTTTCCATTTATTTCTAAAAAAAAGTAAATACTTTAATATGAAGCACTATTGCAAACTATTAGGTTCTTTATTTACTATTTTACTTCTATCATTGATACCAATAAAAAATTAGGTGTTTATTCAATATTTTAAAATAAAAAATTATTTATTTATTTAGAAATTTATTATAATTTAAAATACTATACGTCCAATTTTGGGCCACTTTTTCGAGCACTGCTGGCCGTATGTCACGAACAACACGAACAATGCTGGCCTCCAAGGCGTCAATTGTTGCTGGTTTATCAGCATAAACCAGTGACTTCACGTAGCCCCACAGGAAATAATCGAGAGGTGTCAAATTGCACGACCTTGGAAGCCAATTGACAGGTCCATTTCTCGAAATCAACTTATCGCCAAATTTTGATTTCAGTCGATGGTTGCGTTCGCCGTATGGCACGTAGCGCCATCCTGTTGAAACCACATCTCCTCCGGATCAATGTCATCCATATTTTCAAACAAAAAATCATTGATCATGGTGCGGTAACGATCTCCATTGACCGTAACGCGAGCTCCGGCCTCATTTTTGAAGAAATAAGGTCCGGTGATGCCACCAGCATGAAAACCGCACCAAACAGTGCATTTTTCTGGATGTAATGGAGTCTGTAGGGTCTCTTGTGGATTGGTCCCACTCCATATGCGGAAATTTTGCTTATTAACAAACCCGTTAAGCCAAAAATGCGCCTCATCGCTGAACACAATTTTGCGTCTATAAGTTGCGCGAATCGACGACTGATTTTCAAAGTAAATTTGGATAATTTCGTAGCGTTGTTCAAGCGTGAGTCTATTCATGATGATTTGTCAGAGTATACTGAAACAAATAAAAAAAAATGTTTCATCAAAATTTAATTTTTTGTGTTACTTTTTACAATTTAAAGTTCTTATCTAGCTTAAAAAACGCCCTATTTATATATATGTCGACATTTCTCAGCAGCTATCCTAATCATTAGTAGACTTTGGTAAGTTTTTCAAACATTTAACTTTGCATCCCATCTGTTATATTAGAAATTAGTTAATAAAAAACTGACAAATACAGCTCCTATTGATAAAACATAGTGAAAGTGAGCAATTACATAATATGTATCTTGAAGAATGATGAAAAATTACTCCTGTTAGTCCACCTACTGTAAATAATAATACAAATCCTAATGATCGTAAAGTAGCTGGAGAGTAATTAATTTGTGTTCCATAAAAAGTGCTAATCAACTACATATTTTAATACCTGTTAGTATAGCAATAATTACAGTTGCAGAAGAAAATAAGCACATGTATCTAAATTCTCTTCCTACTGTAAATATATGTTGAGCTAAAACAATAAATCCTAATAAACTGATTGCTAAAATAGCATAAATTATTCCTAATGCACCAAAAGTTTATTTTTTTCCAGTTTCTTGATTAATAATATGAGAAATTATAGAATACAAACCTCAGTAGTGCAATTCACTAACCTTACACCCCAATTAGAAGTGTTAACTTAAACCACACATATTGTTGTTTGCACTAACCCCTACGTTATTCACTAACTATATTTAGCTACCGTAGAGGGGTTTATTTTTCTTCAATAATGCCTGTAAAACACATAACAACAAGCTTGTTCTATTATGATTACAGGTATAACTTGTCGAAACACAAAAAACAAGCTTCTTCATTTATATAAGCCTCTAACATTTCTATAACACATTTCACACAAATGAATTACCGTTGGTTGCTACGATTTGTTTTTTGAATGTATCGAAAAGCAAAAAACAAAAATTTAAATAGTTGGGCTCTTTATTCACTATTTTAGCTTCTAACATTGATACCAATAAAAAAAATTGGGTTGTTGTTCACTATTTTAGCTTCTAACACTTGATACCAATAAGAAGCTTGTTTTCTAAGTTTCCCAGCTATCTATATGCGACATTTCATAGCAGCTACCCTAATCATCAGTAGACTGGAAATTTTTGTAAGTTATTCTCAAACATTCAATTTTCTCAACAATCTAAATAAATAGTTATATATATAAAAAATGTTTCCTTAATGCCTGTAAAAACACGAAAAACAATCTTTTTTTATTTATACACGTCTCTAACATTTTTTAACATTTTTCAAACAAATGAAAAACCGCTGATTGCTACGATTTGTTTCTTGAAAGTATCGAAAAGCAGAGAACAAAAATTCAAACAATTGGGTTCTTTATTTACTATTTTAGCTTCTAACATTGATACCAATAAAAAATGGGGTTGCTGTTCATTATTTTAGCTTCTAACAATTGATACGAGTAAAAAATTATAAACAGCTTGCTTTCTAGGTATCCCAGCTATCTCAGCTCATATTGATAAAACATAGTGAAAGTGAGCAACTACATAATATGTATCATGAAGAATGCTGAAAAATTACTCCTCTTAGTCCTCCTACTGTAAATAAAATTACAAATCCTAATGATCATAAAATAGCTGGAGAATAATTAATTTGTGATTCATATAAAGTTGCTAATCAACTAAATATTTAATACCTGTTGGTACAGCAATAATTATAATTGCAAAAGTAAAATAAGCACGTGTATCTACACCTATTCCTACTGTAAATATATGTTGAGCTCAAACAATAAATACTAATAAACCAATTGCTAATATAGTATAAATTATACCTAATGCTCCAAAATTTCTTTTTTCCTGTAGGAACTATGTAAGTATGTAGTCCTTGAAATGTTCCTTCTCGCAAAACATCACTTCATCATTGAAAAATTGTTAAAATAGTAATAATATTACCTAAAATAAATAATGAAATATCATATTGATGAAATCATTTTACCATCGTTGGGATTATCGATTCGTTAAAAGTTAGAGTAGCGCACTATAGTACTTGCCTTCAGTCATCTAATGTACTATTTTTTAATTTAAAAGCACTAAAAGTTTATTTTTTTTCAGTTTGTTGACTAATAATTTGGGAAATTATATCAAAGCTTGGTAAAATTAGAATATAAACTTAAGAATGGCAAAAAGTCAAAATAAATGTTGGCATAAAATAGGTTCACCATCTCCAGCTGGATCAAAAAATGATGTATTTGTTTTCGATCTGTTAATAATATACTATCCGAAGGAAGACGAAATATCGAATATAATTAAAACATTTTTATATAAAAAACAAAACTGACCTCAAGCTTAAAAAACATTTCAATTTAATTTAGCTTCTAACAATTAATACCAATAAAAAATGATACACTGCTTGTTTTCTAGGTTTCCCAGCTATCTATATGTCAACATTTCATAGGAGCTGCCCTAATCATCAGTAGGCTGGAAATTTTTGTAAGATTCACAAATATTGAACTTTCCCAGCAATCTAAATAAATAGTTGAGAATTTAGTAAGAAAAATGGTCTAATAATGCATGTACAAAAAAAAACAAGCTTTTTCATGTATACACTTCTATAAAATTTCTTAACATCTTTCAAACAAATGAACAACCGCTGGTTGCTACGATTTGTTTTTTAATTAAGTATCGAAAAGCCAAAAATTACTGTAATAAATTAACTTTGAGTAGTTGAGTTATTGATTTCTTTCTATTAATCTATGATGAGCTCAAGTTGCAGTAAATGTTAAATGCTACTGCATTTAATAATTTTAATAAAATTACGGTATTTAATAATGGATTAAAAGGGCTAACGATTGAGTGATTCTGTAACTTCTCAGCGTGACTAACTGCCACCCAAAGGAGTGTGTTTTTATTGGTAACGTTGATATAATCACCTCTATTCTGCGTTTCGATTAAGTCTCCGCATTCAGTTCCGTTGCGATCGAAAATTGGTATTCTGATAAAAAACGGAATCGAAAGAAAAAGAAGAAGACAACAATGTTTATAAAATTAATAGCATCACTGTGGAATGTGGAAATGAAATTGCAAAATAAGCAAGTTTGTAATCGTTTTCATATATAAATGTCATATTTAATATAAACAGTTGTTTGTATACATAATTAAAAATAAGTTATTGATAAGAAAAAAATAAGAAATATATATACAAAAACAAACTAAAATTAATTGTTCATAAATATATTACAGTGCAAAGAATTTTGTGAAGATAAAGGTACATAATAAAAAAAATTAATAGTGTTGTGATTAAATATGGAAAGACCAATATACAACACTAATAAAAATTTTTGTTGTGTTGCAATTACTTTTTTTTGTTTTTTAATATCAATAATTTAATTTTTTTATTTCTATAACAGCTGCATTATTGTTGGTCAGAGAGGAGAACAATATGAGATATAATGAGGCTGGCATTTTTTGTTGGAGGGTCAAGTGCAATGATGATTCCTGCAACTTCCTCCCAGAACACTGCTACTTGTTTCTTTGATCGCTGGTGATATCCACATCCAATGTCTGCATTAGATTACATTTAAATTTGCCAATATTTCATACTTCTCTGGTATTGTTGTTTTTGACCCAAAATACATCAACACATCAGATTCGGGTACAAGAATTAATAATTGAAAACAAAAAAATTAATATATAAATAAATAAATTTAATTAAATAATATTTTAAATGTTTTTTCAATCGTTACTGAACGTTTTATATCACTTTCTACTTACATTTTTTTAATTTTTTGAACTAAAAAACAGATAACGAAGACTTCTACGTCAACAAACTGAAGAAAACGGAGTTCCGATCATAATGCAGAATACATACAATCGAAAGAAACTGAGCGGAATCGAAACGCAGAATACTCAAGTTGCCAGACGGAGGAAATTTCGATCCGAATCGAAACGTAGAATAGCCCCCAATATATTGTACAGTGCAAATAATAGTCTGCTGGACCGGTTGTTCACTCCGTTGCTTGCCGAGATGCTGCTGCCTGTTGGTTGGTGTTGTACCTCCCGTGGGCGCGATGTATGTACCTGCCAGCTGCTCCGTCGGTTGGGTTCGGGGAAAACTTCTTGCTGCCTTTTATGGTTTCTGGTTCCTTATTTCTTATTTTTCTATTACTTATTTTTCGCCAATCACCACTTCCTCTCTGCGAACATGTTTTAACTTTAAGTTCACGTTAGGGGCGATACCGTCTTCGTACGTGTTCACAACCGGAAAAGAAACTCTCATCGTTTTTCGTTCGCCATTTCCTCTACACACACGCCGACTTGTCTGCCTCGTCACCACGCACTGCAACTAACTTTGACTAAATATTGACTCTATTGCAGCATATAAATTGTTGGATTAAATTAGTTTAAACTGATTAGTGCCCAGTGTATATACCTTCGACACTGCTCAAATAACAAGGTAATTAAAATCATCGAAAATAATATGAATATTGAACATATAAAGAAAACACGGACAACGGTGAAAAAAAGACAAAAAAAAAGAAGAAACAAGTGTACTCACACTGCTAATACGAAATTGGTAATAAACATACATATATAGAAAATACGGTAAAAAAAAGAGAGAAAAAAAAAAAACAAAAATAAACACGTGTACACAACTTGCCACCTATTACGGCTCAATCCAAATCGTACAAACAACGGTAATCCATTTGTAGAAATGTTAGAGGCGTGTATAAACGGAAAAGCTAATTTTTTGTGTTTTGGCAAATAATATCATAACATTTTTCTTTTTATTTTAATTACTTTATTACTTTTATTATCATTACAGGTTTTAGCAGGTGCTATTACTATATTATTAAGCGATCGAAGTTAAAATCCAGTTGGATTTATTTTGATTTTTTGCCATCCTGAAGTTTATATTCAAATTTGACCAGGATTTGGTATAATTTCCCATATTATTAGTCAAGAAACTGGAAAAAAGAAACTTTTATTGCATTAGGAATAATTTATGCTATATTAGCAATCGGTTTATTAGGATTTATGGTTTGAGCTCAACATATATTTACAGTAAGAATAGATGTAGATACACGTGCTTAATTTACTTCTGCAACTAAATATAATTATTGCTGTACCAACAGGTATTAAAATATGTAGTTGATTAGCAACTTTATATGGAACACAAATTAATTATTCTCCAGCTACTTTACGATGATTAGGTTTTTCATTTTTAGTTACAGTAGGAGGACTAACAGGAGTAATTTTTCATCATTCTTTATGATACATATTATGTATTTGCTTACTTCACTATGTTTTATCAATAGGAGCTGTATTTGATATTTTTTATTAACTAATTTCTAATATGGCAGATTAGTGATATGAATTTAAACTTCATTTATTCATTTCATTTCTCCTGTGATTCTCCAACCGAACGGTTGTGTTAATAAACAAGCGAACAAAAAAAAAAATAAAATAAAAAAAAAACAAAAAACAAAAAAAATTGTGCTCAAATACTTTTAAACTTACATATCAATAATATATTGTGTTAAATTGCAAAAACAATAACAAATTATTTTAAAAACAACGGGAAAATAAATTCCTCATATATAATTTACTAAACAATAAAATCAATTTTAATATAACAAGTGCGGGGGCACTTAACTACCCAATTGGAAAAAAGTTAAAGTTTTGTTTTCTGTATGAGTGATCCCATCAGAAATAGAGCCTAGTCCCACCAGTAAAAACATATGGACTTCTGAAGAAGAATCTATAAAGCAATCATTGGATAATTTTCTTTCTACAAGAGATAAAATCCGCTCCCGTTCATGCTCGCCTAACATAGATGAACATTTTTCTTTTTAAATTATCATCTATTTATTTAGATATTTGGCATATCTTTATATCCCAACTTTAAATTTTACTTTTTAAATGTTTGAGAATATCTTTCAAAACTTTTTTTTTCCTATGAAATGTCGACATATAGATAGCTGGGAAACCTAGAAAGCAAGCTGTTTATAATTTTTTACTGGTATCACTTCATAGAAGCTAAAATAATGAACAGCAACCCCATTTTTATTGGTATCAATGTTAGAAGCTAAAATAGTGAATAAAGAACCCAATTGTTTGGTTGATGTTAGATGTTGTAATGTGAATGACTGTTTCACAATTTCAACATATTCCATGCATTTCATAAAAATGTGTGCAAGTGTGAAAAGGCTATTAGGAATATTCAGATTTTAAAAATATTGAATTTGATTTTTATATAATTCCCATAAATGAATTATCTTTAAATAACTTTCGTTTACTAGATGTTGATAATCGAGTTATTTTACCAATAAATACACAAATTCGAATTTTTGTAACAGCAGCATATGTAATTCATTCATGAACAATCCCTTCTTTTGGGGTAAATGATGATGAAGCTCCTGTAGTGCGATTCACTATGCTTTTTTAGCCCCAATAATTTGAATTAAAATGTTTAAAGTAACCTTTTCCACTTCACAATTACTTTAAACACCATATTCTGGTGTTTAAAATAAGCTGTTATATTTAACTTCATAAATAGGAGTAATTAACACCTGCATTTTTTTTACGTTTAGCTAAAAAGAGGTGTTGATTTATGTTGTGTCATTAAATTTAACTAATTAAAACACTAAGAGTTAGTAAAAAACAAAAATAAATCTTGAAAATAATATTTTTATATAAAACACTAAATAAAAAGTTTTTTATTCAATATATATTTCGTTTTCCTTTAGAAAACTTCTTAAGGAAAGTATTTGTTGATTGATTATAAAATCAAACATGTTTTGATAGGATATAAAATAACATTATTTTTATGATAAATGTAATTATGTGTGTATGTATGTATATTAACGCTTATAATTTTTTTTCACAAGAATTTTTTCGATTTTACAATTAGTCACCAAATCATTCCTTAAGAAGTTTTCTAAAGAAATTTTTAAAGAAAAATCAAATATTGAATAAAAAGCTTTCAATTATTGTCTTTTATAGAAAGAACCTCGAGCTCATATATTATTTTTAAGATTTTTATATATATGTATTTTTATATATATGTATATATAAAATGGTCAACGTTACAAAATATGAAGAAAACATATAAACAAAAGGAGATTCAGTACAATAGCTAATAACAATGAAATGGAGATTTGTGGCAACAGTTCAGATTGTTGTGGTTATAACAATCTGAACGGTTACAAAAATAAACCCCTAATAAACCTAGCTAATAAACCTAGCTAATAACAATGAAATGGAGATTTGTGGCAACAGTTCAGATTGTTGTGGTTATAACAATCTGAACGGTTACAAAAATAAACCCCTTTACGGTGGCTGAATATAATTAGTGAATAGCGCAGGGATTAGTGCAAACCACAAAATGTGTGGTTAAAGTTAACACTTCTAATTGGGGTGAAAAATTAGTGAATTGCAATACTGGTCGATTAAATCAAACAAATTTTTTAATAAATCAATCTGGTTTATTTTATGGTCAATGTTTAGAAATTTGTGGAGAAATCATAGATTTATACCAATTGTTATTGAAAGATTTCCTATTAATTTTTTTACTAAATGAATTTCTTATAATTTAAATTAAAAATTAATACATTAGATAACAGTAAGCAAGTACAGTAGTGCGATTCTCTTACCTTTAACGATTTGATAATCCCAACTTTTGTTATCAAATTTTATCGCTTGCACCAACGATTGAGTGTTTTTGAAACTTAAGTCAGATGTGATACGTTAATAAATAAAAAAGCGTGTTTTTTGTGTTTGTACTCGTATTATTAGAACATTTTTCTACTAAATTCTCAACTATCTATTTAGATTGTTGGGAAAGTTGAATGTTTGAGAATATTTTACAAAAATTTCGAGTTTAATTTTAATTTTAGGGTAGCTCCTATGAAATGTCGACATATAGATAGCTGCGAAACATAGAAAAAAAGTTATTTATTATTTTTTATTGTTATCAATTGTTATAAGCTAAAATAGTGAATAAAAAACCTAATTTTTTATTGGTTTCAATGTTAGAAGCTAAAATAGCGAATAAAGAATCCAATAGTTTGAATTTTTGTTCTCTGCTTTTCGATACTTTAAAAAAAACAAATCGTAGCAACCAGCGGTAATTCATTAATTTGAAATGTGTTATAGAAATGTAAGAGACTTGTATATATGAAGAAGCTTGTTTTTTGTGTTTTGACAGGTAATAATATCACATTTTTATTTTTCAAATTCTCATCTATTTGTTTAGATAGTTGGGATATAAAGTTAAATGTTTAAGAATATCTTACAAAAATATTCAGACTACTGGTGATAGGGAGCTGCTTGAAATGTCGACATATAGATATCTACAAACCTAGAAAATAAGTTAATTATAATTTTTTGTTGGAATCAGACTCTAAAATAGTGAATAAAAAACCTAATTTTTTATTGGTATCAATGGTAAAAGCTAAAATAGTGAATAAAGAACCCAATTGTTTGAATTTTTGTTCTCTGCTTTTCGATACTTTCAAAAAACAAAACGTAGCAATCAGCGGTTGATCATTTGTTTGAAAAATGTTAAGAAATGTTAGAAACGTATATAAATGAAAAAGCTTGTTTTTTGAGTTTCGACCGGCAATAATATCAGAACATTTTGCTTTTTAAATATTCTATTTATTTAGACAGTTGGGATACAATTTTAAATGTTTGAGAATATCTTTCAAAATTTTCTAAAGTCTACTCATGACTAGTGTAGCTGCTATGAAATGTCGACATATATATTGCTGCGAAGCATAGAAAACTAGTTATTTATAATTTTTTATTGGAATCTGAAGCTAAAATAGTGAATAAAAAACCTAATTTTTTGTTGGTATCAATGTTAGAAGCTAAAGTATTGAATTCAACTGTTTGAATTTTAGTTTTTGCTTTTCGATACTTTCAAAAAACACTCGTAGCAAACCAGTAGTGCGATTCACCATGCTATTTAAGCCCCAATTATTTCGGTTAAAATTATTAAGCACAAAATTAACCTTTTTCCTATTCACAAGTACTTTAAACACCATATACTGGGGTTTAAAGTCAGCTGTTTGAGGCAGCTGTGAAATTTAACGACATAAATAGGTGTTAATTAACACCCCAATTTTTTGTGGGTTTAAAAAAAGTGTTGATATTGTTTACATATTCATTTCATTTAAGAACTATATTGTAATCCCAAAATTGCTCTTGTTTCCATTTATTTCTAAAAAAAAGTAAATACTTTAATATGAAGCACTATTGCAAACTATTAGGTTCTTTATTTACTATTTTACTTCTATCATTGATACCAATAAAAAATTAGGTGTTTATTCAATATTTTAAAATAAAAAATTATTTATTTATTTAGAAATTTATTATAATTTAAAATACTATAAACTATAGAAAGTAAAGCACTAGCAACTGGGGGTGTCGGCCCCAGCTATATATATATAGGGTGTTTTTATAAGCCCGATAGAACTTGAAATTGTAAAAAATAACACAAAAAATTAAATTGTAATCAAAATTTTTTTTTATTCGAAAGATCAATACGTGACATTAACATTTGAAAATGATTTCGGGCATATGGGCACCGCGGCTGTTCTTGACGAAGCGCATTCTAGACGTCCAATTTTGGGCCACTTTTTCGAGCACTGCTGGCCGTATGTCACGAACAACACGAACAATGCTGGCCTCCAAGGCGTCAATTGTTGCTGGTTTATCAGCATAAACCAGTGACTTCACGTAGCCCCACAGGAAATAATCGAGAGGTGTCAAATTGCACGACCTTGGAAGCCAATTGACAGGTCCATTTCTCGAAATCAACTTATCGCCAAATTTTGATTTCAGTCGATGGTTGCGTTCGCCGTATGGCACGTAGCGCCATCCTGTTGAAACCACATCTCCTCCGGATCAATGTCATCCATATTTTCAAACAAAAAATCATTGATCATGGTGCGGTAACGATCTCCATTGACCGTAACGCGAGCTCCGGCCTCATTTTTGAAGAAATAAGGTCCGGTGATGCCACCAGCATGAAAACCGCACCAAACAGTGCATTTTTCTGGATGTAATGGAGTCTGTAGGGTCTCTTGTGGATTGGTCCCACTCCATATGCGGAAATTTTGCTTATTAACAAACCCGTTAAGCCAAAAATGCGCCTCATCGCTGAACACAATTTTGCGTCTATAAGTTGCGCGAATCGACGACTGATTTTCAAAGTAAATTTGGATAATTTCGTAGCGTTGTTCAAGCGTGAGTCTATTCATGATGATTTGTCAGAGTATACTGAAACAAATAAAAAAAAATGTTTCATCAAAATTTAATTTTTTGTGTTACTTTTTACAATTTAAAGTTCTTATCTAGCTTAAAAAACGCCCTATTTATATATATGTCGACATTTCTCAGCAGCTATCCTTATCATTAGTAGACTTTGGTAAGTTTTTCAAACATTTAACTTTGCATCCCATCTGTTATATTAGAAATTAGTTAATAAAAAACTGACAAATACAGCTCCTATTGATAAAACATAGTGAAAGTGAGCAATTACATAATATGTATCTTGAAGAATGATGAAAAATTACTCCTGTTAGTCCACCTACTGTAAATAATAATACAAATCCTAATGATCGTAAAGTAGCTGGAGAGTAATTAATTTGTGTTCCATAAAAAGTGCTAATCAACTACATATTTTAATACCTGTTAGTATAGCAATAATTACAGTTGCAGAAGAAAATAAGCACATGTATCTAAATTCTCTTCCTACTGTAAATATATGTTGAGCTAAAACAATAAATCCTAATAAACTGATTGCTAAAATAGCATAAATTATTCCTAATGCACCAAAAGTTTATTTTTTTCCAGTTTCTTGATTAATAATATGAGAAATTATAGAATACAAACCTCAGTAGTGCAATTCACTAACCTTACACCCCAATTAGAAGTGTTAACTTAAACCACACATATTGTTGTTTGCACTAACCCCTACGTTATTCACTAACTATATTTAGCTACCGTAGAGGGGTTTATTTTTCTTCAATAATGCCTGTAAAACACATAACAACAAGCTTGTTCTATTATGATTACAGGTATAACTTGTCGAAACACAAAAAACAAGCTTCTTCATTTATATAAGCCTCTAACATTTCTATAACACATTTCACACAAATGAATTACCGTTGGTTGCTACGATTTGTTTTTTGAATGTATCGAAAAGCAAAAAACAAAAATTTAAATAGTTGGGCTCTTTATTCACTATTTTAGCTTCTAACATTGATACCAATAAAAAAAATTGGGTTGTTGTTCACTATTTTAGCTTCTAACACTTGATACCAATAAGAAGCTTGTTTTCTAGGTTTCCCAGCTATCTATATGCGACATTTCATAGCAGCTACCCTAATCATCAGTAGACTGGAAATTTTTGTAAGTTATTCTCAAACATTCAATTTTCTCAACAATCTAAATAAATAGTTATATATATAAAAAATGTTTCCTTAATGCCTGTAAAAACACGAAAAACAATCTTTTTTTATTTATACACGTCTCTAACATTTTTTAACATTTTTCAAACAAATGAAAAACCGCTGATTGCTAGGATTTGTTTCTTGAAAGTATCGAAAAGCAGAGAACAAAAATTCAAACAATTGGGTTCTTTATTTACTATTTTAGCTTCTAACATTGATACCAATAAAAAATGGGGTTGCTGTTCATTATTTTAGCTTCTAACAATTGATACGAGTAAAAAATTATAAACAGCTTGCTTTCTAGGTATCCCAGCTATCTCAGCTCCTATTGATAAAACATAGTGAAAGTGAGCAACTACATAATATGTATCATGAAGAATGCTGAAAAATTACTGTAAATAAAATTACAAATCCTAATGATCATAAAATAGCTGGAGAATAATTAATTTGTGATTCATATAAAGTTGCTAATCAACTAAATATTTAATACCTGTTGGTACAGCAATAATTATAGTTGCAAAAGTAAAATAAGCACGTGTATCTACACCTATTCCTACTGTAAATATATGTTGAGCTCAAACAATAAATCCTAATAAACCAATTGCTAATATAGCATAAATTATACCTAATGCTCCAAAATTTCTTTTTTCCTGTAGGAACTATGTAAGTATGTAGTCCTTGAAATGTTCCTTCTCGCAAAACATCACTTCATCATTGAAAAATTGTTAAAATAGTAATAATATTACCTAAAATAAATAATGAAATATCATATTGATGAAATCATTTTACCATCGTTGGGATTATCGATTCGTTAAAAGTTAGAGTAGCGCACTATAGTACTTGCCTTCAGTCATCTAATGTACTATTTTTTAATTTAAAAGCACTAAAAGTTTATTTTTTTTCAGTTTCTTGACTAATAATTTGGGAAATTATATCAAAGCTTGGTAAAATTAGAATATAAACTTAAGAATGGCAAAAAGTCAAAATAAATGTTGGCATAAAATAGGTTCACCATCTCCAGCTGGATCAAAAAATGATGTATATGTTTTCGATAATATACTATCCGAAGGAAGACGAAATATCGAATATAATTAAAACATTTTTATATAAAAAACAAAACTGACCTCAAGCTTAAAAAACATTTCAATTTAATTTAGCTTCTAACAATTAATACCAATAAAAAATGATACACTGCTTGTTTTCTAGGTTTCCCAGCTATCTATATGTCAACATTTCATAGGAGCTGCCCTAATCATCAGTAGGCTGGAAATTTTTGTAAGATTCACAAATATTCAACTTTCCTAACACTAACTAACACAGGAGTAATTTTTCATCATTCTTTATGATACATATTATGTATTTGCTTACTTCACTATGTTTTATCAATAGGAGCTGTATTTGATATTTTTTATTAACTAATTTCTAATATGGCAGATTAGTGATATGAATTTAAACTTCATTTATTCATTTCATTTCTCCTGTGATTCTCCAACCGAACGGTTGTGTTAATAAACAAGCGAACAAAAAAATAAATAAAATAAAAAAAAACAAAAAACAAAAAAAATTGTGCTCAAATACTTTTAAACTTACATATCAATAATATATTGTGTTAAATTGCAAAAACAATAACAAATTATTTTAAAAACAACGGGAAAATAAATTCCTCATATATAATTTACTAAACAATAAAATCAATTTTAATATAACAAGTGCGGTGGCACTTAACTACCCAATTGGAAAAAAGTTAAAGTTTTGTTTTCCCATCAGAAATAATTTTGAAAAAGAGCCTAGTCCCACCAGTAAAAACATATGGACTTCTGAAGAAGAATCAAGCAATCATTGGATAATTTTCTTTCTACAAGAGATAAAATCCGCTCCCGTTCATGCTCGCCTAATATAGATGTTACAACATAAGATAAAAGATCTTCTACTCTAATTAATGCCAATACACCAAAAACGCAAGTAGGCATGGATAGGTATATCACCATCGCTAAACGTCAGCGAAGCCCTAAATCTGCTCAAATTGATCCAAATCTAAAATCTCTAAAGATGCCGACACCGCTAGACCAACCGATCAAAACAGATTTTCTAGTCTACAAATGGATGAGCCAACAGCATCATCAAAAAAATCGTTTAAACCACCACCAATTTATTTAAGAGAATTTGCTTCCAATGAGATGGTAAAAAAATTGTTTAAGCAATCGGAGAAAATACTTTTAACGTTACCTCCATCAAGCACGGAAACATTAATGAAACTAAAATTAAAGTTAACCACGAAAATGACTACCGAAAACTTTCTGACGAATTTGAGAAAGAAAAAAGAGCTTTTTATACTTATCAGAGCTTTTTATACTTCCGTCTTCAAGTCGTAATAAAAGGGATTGACACTTGCGTAGACATTAATGAAGTTAAGACCGGTTTGGCAGATAAGGGATTCAAAGTCAAAAATGTGTTAAACATCAGAAATCGTGAAAAGATCCCTCAACCCATGTTTAGGGTTCAATTAGAGCCAGGAGACATGACTTTAAGGAAGGATGATGTTCATCCAATATATAATATAAAATACCTTTTACATCGAAAAATAACCGTAGAGGATAAGCGCTTAGGACCCGTACAGTGCCATAACTGCCAAGAATTTGGCCATACTAGGACCTATTGCAAGTTGACTACAGTTTGTGTTGTGTGTGGAGAATTCCATGGTACAGCACAATAAGCCGAAACTCGACCCAAAAATAAAAAATGCAGTAATTGCGGTGAAAACCACACAGCTAATTATAGAGGTTGCTCCGTCTACAACCACCTCAAGCGCTCAACGAACAACAAACCAATAATTGCTTCTAAGCCACCACAGCAGACTCAAACTTTTTCTAATAATTCTTTTCCTCCGACACGACAGTCAACCACAGACATAACCGTTCAAAATCAAAAACAAATTTCTTATGCTAATGTAGTTAAGTCTAATTTCGCAAACTCGAATCAGGAATCTAGATCTAAAAAACCTAATTTTTTATTGGTATCAATGTTAGAAGCTAAAGTAGTGAATTCAACTGTTTGAATTTTTGTTTTTTGCTTTTAGATACTTTCAAAAAACAAATCCTAGCAACCAGCGGAAATTCATTTATTTTAAATGTGTTATAGAAATGTTAGAGGCTTGTAAAAATGAAGAAGCTTGTTTTTGTGTTTCGAAAGGTAATACCTGTAATAATATCAGAACATTTTTCTTTTTAAATTATCATCTATTTGTTTAGATATTTGGGATATAAAGTTAAAGGTTTGAGAATATCTAACAAAAATTTCTCAAAGTCTAAGTGATCCTTGTAATCATATCAGAACATTTTTCTTTTTAAATTATCATCTATTTATTTAGATAGTTGGCATATCTTTATATCCCAACTTTAAATTTTACTTTTTAAATGTTTGAGAATATCTTTCAAAACTTTTTTTTTCCTATGAAATGTCGACATATAGATAGCTGGGAAACCTAGAAAGCAAGATGTTTATAATTTTTTACTGGTATCAATTGATAGAAGCTAAAATAATGAACAGCAACCCCATTTTTATTGGTATCAATGTTAGAAGCTAAAATAGTGAATAAAGAACCCAATTGTTTGGTTGATGTTAGATGTTGTAATGTGAACGACTGTTTCACAATTTCAACATATTCCATGCATTTCATAAAAATGTGTGTTAAAAATATTGAATTTGATTTTTATATAATTCCCATAAATGAATTATCTTTAAATAACTTTCGTTTACTAGATGTTGATAATCGAATTATTTTACCAATAAATACACAAATTCGAATTTTTGTAACAGCAGCATATGTAATTCATTCATGAACAATCCCTTCTTTTGGGGTAAATGATGATGAAGCTCCTGTAGTGCGATTCACTATGCTTTTTTAGCCCCAATAATTGAATTAAAATGTTTAACACCAAAAGTAACCTTTTCCACTTCACAATTACTTTAAACACCATATTCTGGTGTTTAAAATAAGCTGTTTCATGCAGCTGTTATATTTAACTTCATAAATAGGAGTAATTAACACCTGCATTTTTTTTACGTTTAGCTAAAAAGAGGTGTTGATTTATGTTGTGTCATTAAATTTAACTAATTTAAACACTAAGAGTTAGTAAAAAACAAAAATAAATCTTGAAAATAATATTTTTATATAAAACACTAAATAAAAAGTTTTTTATTCAATATATATTTCGTTTTCCTTTAGAAAACTTCTTAAGAAAAGTATTTGTTGATTGATTATAAAATCAAACATGTTTTGATAGGATATAAAATAACATTATTTTTATGATAAATGTAATTATGTGTGTATGTATGTATATTAACGCTTATAATTTTTTTTCACAAGTATTTTTTTCGATTTTACAATTAGTCACCAAATCATTCCTTAAGAAGTTTTCTAAAGAAATTTTTAAAGAAAAATCAAATATTGAATAAAAAGCTTTCAATTATTGTCTTTTATAGAAAGAACCTCGAGCTTATATATTATTTTTAAGATTTTTATATATATGTATTTTTATATATATGTATATATAAAATGGTCAACGTTACAAAATATGAAGAAAACATATAAACAAAAGGAGATTCAGTACAATAGCTAATAACAATGAAATGGAGATTTGTGGCAACAGTTCAGATTGTTGTGGTTATAACAATCTGAACGGTTACAAAAATAAACCCCTTTACGGTGGCTAAATATAATTAGTGAATAGCGCAGGGATTAGTGCAAACCACAAAATGTGTGGTTAAAGTTAACACTTCTAATTGGGGTGAAAAATTAGTGAATTGCAATACTGGTCGATTAAATCAAACAAATTTTTTAATAAATCAATCTGGTTTATTTTATGGTCAATGTTTAGAAATTTGTGGAGAAATCATAGATTTATACCAATTGTTATTGAAAGATTTCCTATTAATTTTTTTACTAAATGAATTTCTTATAATTTAAATTAAAAATTAATACATTAGATAACAGTAAGCAAGTACATTAGTGCGATTCTCTTACCTTTAACGATTTGATAATCCCAACTTTTGTTATCAAATTTTATCGCTTGCACCAACGATTGAGTGTTTTTGAAACTTAAGTCAGATGTGATACGTTAATAAATAAAAAAGCGTTTTTTTTGTGTTTGTACTCGCATTATTAGAACATTTTTCTACTAAATTCTCAACTATCTATTTATATTGTTGGGAAAGTTGAATGTTTGAGAATATTTTACAAAAATTTCGAGTTTAATTTTAATTTTAGGGTAGCTCCTATGAAATGTCGACATATAGATAGCTGCGAAACATAGAAAAAAAGTTATTTATTATTTTTTATTGTTATCAATTGTTATAAGCTAAAATAGTGAATAAAAAACCTAATTTTTTATTGGTTTCAATGTTAGAAGCTAAAATAGCGAATAAAGAATCCAATAGTTTGAATTTTTGTTCTCTGCTTTTCGATACTTTAAAAAAAACAAATCGTAGCAACCAGCGGTAATTCATTAATTTGAAATGTGTTATAGAAATGTAAGAGACTTGTATATATGAAGAAGCTTGTTTTTTGTGTTTTGACAGGTAATAATATCACATTTTTATTTTTCAAATTCTCATCTATTTGTTTAGATAGTTGGGATATAAAGTTAAATGTTTAAGAATATCTTACAAAAATATTCAGACTACTGGTGATAGGGAGCTGCTTGAAATGTCGACATATAGATATCTACAAACCTAGAAAATAAGTTAATTATAATTTTTTGTTGGAATCAGACTCTAAAATAGTGAATAAAAAACCTAATTTTTTATTGGTATCAATGGTAAAAGCTAAAATAGTGAATAAAGAACCCAATTGTTTGAATTTTTGTTCTCTGCTTTTCGATACTTTCAAAAAACAAAACGTAGCAATCAGCGGTTGATCATTTGTTTGAAAAATGTTAAGAAATGTTAGAAACGTATATAAATGAAAAAGCTTGTTTTTTGAGTTTCGACCGGCAATAATATCAGAACATTTTGCTTTTTAAATATTCTATTTATTTAGACAGTTGGGATACAATTTTAAATGTTTGAGAATATATATGAATCAAATTCAATATTTTTTAAAATCTGAATATTCATGAGCTTTTAAAGTAAAATAAACTAAAATATATAATAATCGTAATGATGGAACACAATACATAATAAAATAATTGCTTGTAAAATTGTACAAATAATTTCAATAGTTTGTCCGTGTAGTAAATAACGATTTACATATATATTAAAATATAATATTAATATTAAATAATCTAATAGTATGGTAATTATTAATAAAATTAGTAAAGATGATCATGAAAAACAATTAATTGTTGAATTAGAGGAGCAGAACTATCTTGTAAACCAAAATTGCTAATGTTGACATTTATTTCTACAAAACGGTAAATATTTTATTATGAAGCTTATATTCATTGCACTATTGCAAACTATTGGGTTCTTTATTCACTGTTTTAGTTTCTAACATTGATACCAATAAAAAATTTGGTTTTTTATTCAATATTTTAACTTCTAACAATTGATACCAAAATGATTCGATTATCGTAATAAAAGTTAGAAAATCGCACTACAGGCGCTCCATCATCTTTTCCCCCAATAGAAGGGAGTTTTCATGAATGAATTACATCTGCTGCTGTTACTAAAATTCGAATTAGTTAATTTATTTATTACATCTAGTAAACGAAAGTTAAGATAATTTATTTATGGGAATTATATATGAATCAAATTCAATATTTTTAAAATCCGAGTATTCATAACTTCAATATCATTGATGTCCAATAGGTTTTAAAGTAATTGAAGGTTCATTAATTTCATCTAAAATATATTAATCGTAATGATGGAAAAGCAATAAATAATAAAATAAATGCTTGTAAAATTGTACAAATAATTTCAATAGTTTGTCCGATTAACGAGATAACGATTACATATTATTAAAAATAGTATTAATATTAAATAATCTACTAGTATGGTAATTATTAATAAAATTAGTAAAGTATGATCATGAAAAAATTAATTGTTCAATTAGAGGAGAAGAACTATCTAATTGCTTGTAAAATTGTACAAATAATTTCAATAGTTTGTCCGATTAACGCGATAACGATTACATATTATTAATAAATAGTATTAATATTAAACAATCTACTAGTATGGTAATTATTAATAAAATTAGTAAAGTATGATCATGAAAAAATTAATTGTTCAATTAGAGGAGAAGAACTATCCAAATTTGCTCATGTTGCCATTTATTTAAAAAAAAAAAGTAAATACTTTATATTGCACTAATCTGCCATATTAGAAATTAGTTAATAAAAAATTGCAAATACAGCTTCTATTGATAAAACATAGTGAAAGTGAGCAACTACATAATATGTATCATGAACAATGCTGAAAAATTACTCCTGTTAGTCCTCCTACTGTAAATAAAAATACAAATCCTAATGATCATAAAATAGCTGGAGCTATGTTGAGCTCAAACAATAAATCCTCATAAACCGATTGCTAATATTTTTTTTTTTTTTTTATTTTTTTTTTTTTTTTTTTTTTAAGCATTTTTTTATATATTGAATCTTCAAAATGAACTAACAATAAGTATTCAAATCTTAATACTAAATTTAAAATTAAAAAAATGTGATTCTAAAGTCCGGCCAATGCTAGACAAAAAGTTTTATTATGCGGGAGCTATTTCGGTAAAATCACCTATTGAGCAATCTGATGGTGGCAGCGTTATCCCTTCTTTTTAGCCGAGTGTGGCCGCCAAAATTAAGTATATTGCGAGCAAGAGGGTTTGGATGAAGTTCCAGTTTACTGACATACCTTGTCGCGTACTTAGAAAATTCCTCTTTTACCAGCGGAACACTCAGATCGTTATGAATTCGTGAATTTTTGACGTGCAGTAATCGTTCGTAGAATTTTGTTTTGTCGCCTTTGGATTTTTTCAATTTTCGACTCTGAGGCGGTGCCCCATAACTGAATTCCGTAGCACCATATAGGCTTCAGTATTGAGTTGTATAACAAAAGTTTGCAATCTAATTTCATTGTCGAATTTCTGCCCATAAGCCAATTTAGCTGCGCTGCTTTTAGTTTTAACTGAGTGACCTTTGATTCAATGTGAGACTTCCACGTTAGCCTACGGTCCAGGTGAATACCAAGGTACTTTACTTCGTTGTGCTGCGGAATAGGTGAGTTGTTAATTTGGATAGGCGGACATGTTTGCCTACACAGTGTGAATGTAACATGAGTACATTTCTGTTCATTACTTTGATTTTCTAAAGTTTTAGCCATTTCTCTAATATTGAAGTATATTCCTGTAAATTTCGTGATACTAAATGGTGGTTTTCATGAACACTCAAAAACGCTGTGTCATCTGCAAAGGTAGAATTTCAAACAAATGAATTACCGTTGGTTGCTGCGATTTGTTTTTTGAAAGTATCGAAAAGCAAAAAACGAAAATTCAAACAATTGGGATCTTTATTCACTATTTTAGCTTCTAACATTGATACCTATAAAAACTTGGGTTTTTGTTCACTATTTTAGCTTCTAACAATTGATACCAATAAAATATTATAAACAGCTTGTTTTCTAGGTTATAGTATATGGCTTGACGTATTCAATAAATATTTTTATGTATCAAAAATCAGATTATAGGCACTATATTACATAGAATCATAAATGAATAAAAAAAATACACTTTAACGATAGAATAAACAGGTAGAAAATTTTTGTCATTATGATATCGACAATCGGCAGTAAAATTTTTCATGAATGAATTACATCTGCTGCTGTTACTAAAATTCGAATTAGTTTTTATTACATCTAGTAAACGAAAGTTATTTAAAGATAATTTATTTATGGTAATTATATAAGAATCAAATTCAATTTTTTTAAAATCAGAGTATTCATAACTTCAATATCATTGATGTCCAATAGTTTTTAAAGTAATTAAAGGTTCATTAATTTCATCTAAAATATATTAATCGTAAAGATGGAAAAGCAATAAATATTAAAATAAATGCTTGTAAAATTGTACAAATAATTTCAATAGTTTGCCCGATTAACGCATAACGATTACATATTATTAATAAATAGTATTAATATTAAACAATCTACTAGTATAGTAATTATTAATAAAATTAGTAAAGTATGATTATGAAAAAATTAATTGTTCAATTAGAGGAGAAGAACTATCCAAATTTGCTCATGTTGCCATTTATTAAAAAAAAAAGTAAATACTTTATATTGCACTAATCTGCCATATTAGAAATTAAAATTTAGAAGAATGCTGAAAAATTACTCCTGTTAGTCCTCCTACTGTAAATAAAATTACAAATCCTAATGATCATAAAATAGCTGGAGAATAATTAATTTGTGATTCATATAAAGTTGCTAATCAACTAAATATTTAATACCTGTTGGTACAGCAATAATTATAGTTGCAAAAGTAAAATAAGCACGTGTATCTACACCTATTCCTACTGTAAATATATGTTGAGCTCAAACAATAAATCCTAATAAACCAATTGCTAATATAGCATAAATTATACCTAATGCTCCAAAATTTCTTTTTTCCTGTAGGAACTATGTAAGTATGTAGTCCTTGAAATGTTCCTTCTCGCAAAACATCACTTCATCATTGAAAAATTGTTAAAATAGTAATAATATTACCTAAAATAAATAATGAAATATCATATTGATGAAATCATTTTACCATCGTTGGGATTATCGATTCGTTAAAAGTTAGAGTAGCGCACTATAGTACTTGCCTTCAGTCATCTAATGTACTATTTTTTAATTTAAAAGCACTAAAAGTTTATTTTTTTTCAGTTTCTTGACTAATAATTTGGGAAATTATATCAAAGCTTGGTAAAATTAGAATATAAACTTAAGAATGGCAAAAAGTCAAAATAAATGTTGGCATAAAATAGGTTCACCATCTCCAGCTGGATCAAAAAATGATGTATATGTTTTCGATAATATACTATCCGAAGGAAGACGAAATATCGAATATAATTAAAACATTTTTATATAAAAAACAAAACTGACCTCAAGCTTAAAAAACATTTCAATTTAATTTAGCTTCTAACAATTAATACCAATAAAAAATGATACACTGCTTGTTTTCTAGGTTTCCCAGCTATCTATATGTCAACATTTCATAGGAGCTGCCCTAATCATCAGTAGGCTGGAAATTTTTGTAAGATTCACAAATATTCAACTTTCCTAACACTAACTAACACAGGAGTAATTTTTCATCATTCTTTATGATACATATTATGTATTTGCTTACTTCACTATGTTTTATCAATAGGAGCTGTATTTGATATTTTTTATTAACTAATTTCTAATATGGCAGATTAGTGATATGAATTTAAACTTCATTTATTCATTTCATTTCTCCTGTGATTCTCCAACCGAACGGTTGTGTTAATAAACAAGCGAACAAAAAAATAAATAAAATAAAAAAAAACAAAAAACAAAAAAAATTGTGCTCAAATACTTTTAAACTTACATATCAATAATATATTGTGTTAAATTGCAAAAACAATAACAAATTATTTTAAAAACAACGGGAAAATAAATTCCTCATATATAATTTACTAAACAATAAAATCAATTTTAATATAACAAGTGCGGTGGCACTTAACTACCCAATTGGAAAAAAGTTAAAGTTTTGTTTTCCCATCAGAAATAATTTTGAAAAAGAGCCTAGTCCCACCAGTAAAAACATATGGACTTCTGAAGAAGAATCAAGCAATCATTGGATAATTTTCTTTCTACAAGAGATAAAATCCGCTCCCGTTCATGCTCGCCTAACATAGATGTTACAACATAAGATAAAAGATCTTCTACTCTAATTAATGCCAATACACCAAAAACGCAAGTAGGCATGGATAGGTATATCACCATCGCTAAACGTCAGCGAAGCCCTAAATCTGCTCAAATTGATCCAAATCTAAAATCTCTAAAGATGCCGACACCGCTAGACCAACCGATCAAAACAGATTTTCTAGTCTACAAATGGATGAGCCAACAGCATCATCAAAAAAATCGTTTAAACCACCACCAATTTATTTAAGAGAATTTGCTTCCAATGAGATGGTAAAAAAATTGTTTAAGCAATCGGAGAAAATACTTTTAACGTTACCTCCATCAAGCACGGCAACATTAATGAAACTAAAATTAAAGTTAACCACGAAAATGACTACCGAAAACTTTCTGACGAATTTGAGAAAGAAAAAAGAGCTTTTTATACTTATCAGAGCTTTTTATACTTCCGTCTTCAAGTCGTAATAAAAGGGATTGACACTTGCGTAGACATTAATGAAGTTAAGACCGGTTTGGCAGATAAGGGATTCAAAGTCAAAAATGTGTTAAACATCAGAAATCGTGAAAAGATCCCTCAACCCATGTTTAGGGTTCAATTAGAGCCAGGAGACATGACTTTAAGGAAGGATGATGTTCATCCAATATATAATATAAAATACCTTTTACATCGAAAAATAACCGTAGAGGATAAGCGCTTAGGACCCGTACAGTGCCATAACTGCCAAGAATTTGGCCATACTAGGACCTATTGCAAGTTGACTACAGTTTGTGTTGTGTGTGGAGAATTCCATGGTACAGCACAATAAGCCGAAACTCGACCCAAAAATAAAAAATGCAGTAATTGCGGTGAAAACCACACAGCTAATTATAGAGGTTGCTCCGTCTACAACCACCTCAAGCGCTCAACGAACAACAAACCAATAATTGCTTCTAAGCCACCACAGCAGACTCAAACTTTTTCTAATAATTCTTTTCCTCCGACACGACAGTCAACCACAGACATAACCGTTCAAAATCAAAAACAAATTTCTTATGCTAATGTAGTTAAGTCTAATTTCGCAAACTCGAATCAGGAATCTAGATCTAAAAAACCTAATTTTTTATTGGTATCAATGTTAGAAGCTAAAGTAGTGAATTCAACTGTTTGAATTTTTGTTTTTTGCTTTTAGATACTTTCAAAAAACAAATCCTAGCAACCAGCGGAAATTCATTTATTTTAAATGTGTTATAGAAATGTTAGAGGCTTGTAAAAATGAAGAAGCTTGTTTTTGTGTTTCGAAAGGTAATACCTGTAATAATATCAGAACATTTTTCTTTTTAAATTATCATCTATTTGTTTAGATATTAGGGATATAAAGTTAAAGGTTTGAGAATATCTAACAAAAATTTCTCAAAGTCTAAGTGATCCTTGTAATCATATCAGAACATTTTTCTTTTTAAATTATCATCTATTTATTTAGATAGTTGGCATATCTTTATATCCCAACTTTAAATTTTACTTTTTAAATGTTTGAGAATATCTTTCAAAACTTTTTTTTTCCTATGAAATGTCGACATATAGATAGCTGGGAAACCTAGAAAGCAAGCTGTTTATAATTTTTTACTGGTATCAATTGATAGAAGCTAAAATAATGAACAGCAACCCCATTTTTATTGGTATCAATGTTAGAAGCTAAAATAGTGAATAAAGAACCCAATTGTTTGGTTGATGTTAGATGTTGTAATGTGAACGACTGTTTCACAATTTCAACATATTCCATGCATTTCATAAAAATGTGTGTTAAAAATATTGAATTTGATTTTTATATAATTCCCATAAATGAATTATCTTTAAATAACTTTCGTTTACTAGATGTTGATAATCGAATTATTTTACCAATAAATACACAAATTCGAATTTTTGTAACAGCAGCATATGTAATTCATTCATGAACAATCCCTTCTTTTGGGGTAAATGATGATGAAGCTCCTGTAGTGCGATTCACTATGCTTTTTTAGCCCCAATAATTGAATTAAAATGTTTAACACCAAAAGTAACCTTTTCCACTTCACAATTACTTTAAACACCATATTCTGGTGTTTAAAATAAGCTGTTTCATGCAGCTGTTATATTTAACTTCATAAATAGGAGTAATTAACACCTGCATTTTTTTTACGTTTAGCTAAAAAGAGGTGTTGATTTATGTTGTGTCATTAAATTTAACTAATTTAAACACTAAGAGTTAGTAAAAAACAAAAATAAATCTTGAAAATAATATTTTTATATAAAACACTAAATAAAAAGTTTTTTATTCAATATATATTTCGTTTTCCTTTAGAAAACTTCTTAAGAAAAGTATTTGTTGATTGATTATAAAATCAAACATGTTTTGATAGGATATAAAATAACATTATTTTTATGATAAATGTAATTATGTGTGTATGTATGTATATTAACGCTTATAATTTTTTTTCACAAGTATTTTTTTCGATTTTACAATTAGTCACCAAATCATTCCTTAAGAAGTTTTCTAAAGAAATTTTTAAAGAAAAATCAAATATTGAATAAAAAGCTTTCAATTATTGTCTTTTATAGAAAGAACCTCGAGCTTATATATTATTTTTAAGATTTTTATATATATGTATTTTTATATATATGTATATATAAAATGGTCAACGTTACAAAATATGAAGAAAACATATAAACAAAAGGAGATTCAGTACAATAGCTAATAACAATGAAATGGAGATTTGTGGCAACAGTTCAGATTGTTGTGGTTATAACAATCTGAACGGTTACAAAAATAAACCCCTTTACGGTGGCTAAATATAATTAGTGAATAGCGCAGGGATTAGTGCAAACCACAAAATGTGTGGTTAAAGTTAACACTTCTAATTGGGGTGAAAAATTAGTGAATTGCAATACTGGTCGATTAAATCAAACAAATTTTTTAATAAATCAATCTGGTTTATTTTATGGTCAATGTTTAGAAATTTGTGGAGAAATCATAGATTTATACCAATTGTTATTGAAAGATTTCCTATTAATTTTTTTACTAAATGAATTTCTTATAATTTAAATTAAAAATTAATACATTAGATAACAGTAAGCAAGTACATTAGTGCGATTCTCTTACCTTTAACGATTTGATAATCCCAACTTTTGTTATCAAATTTTATCGCTTGCACCAACGATTGAGTGTTTTTGAAACTTAAGTCAGATGTGATACGTTAATAAATAAAAAAGCGTTTTTTTTGTGTTTGTACTCGCATTATTAGAACATTTTTCTACTAAATTCTCAACTATCTATTTATATTGTTGGGAAAGTTGAATGTTTGAGAATATTTTACAAAAATTTCGAGTTTAATTTTAATTTTAGGGTAGCTCCTATGAAATGTCGACATATAGATAGCTGCGAAACATAGAAAAAAAGTTATTTATTATTTTTTATTGTTATCAATTGTTATAAGCTAAAATAGTGAATAAAAAACCTAATTTTTTATTGGTTTCAATGTTAGAAGCTAAAATAGCGAATAAAGAATCCAATAGTTTGAATTTTTGTTCTCTGCTTTTCGATACTTTAAAAAAAACAAATCGTAGCAACCAGCGGTAATTCATTAATTTGAAATGTGTTATAGAAATGTAAGAGACTTGTATATATGAAGAAGCTTGTTTTTTGTGTTTTGACAGGTAATAATATCACATTTTTATTTTTCAAATTCTCATCTATTTGTTTAGATAGTTGGGATATAAAGTTAAATGTTTAAGAATATCTTACAAAAATATTCAGACTACTGGTGATAGGGAGCTGCTTGAAATGTCGACATATAGATATCTACAAACCTAGAAAATAAGTTAATTATAATTTTTTGTTGGAATCAGACTCTAAAATAGTGAATAAAAAACCTAATTTTTTATTGGTATCAATGGTAAAAGCTAAAATAGTGAATAAAGAACCCAATTGTTTGAATTTTTGTTCTCTGCTTTTCGATACTTTCAAAAAACAAAACGTAGCAATCAGCGGTTGATCATTTGTTTGAAAAATGTTAAGAAATGTTAGAAACGTATATAAATGAAAAAGCTTGTTTTTTGAGTTTCGACCGGCAATAATATCAGAACATTTTGCTTTTTAAATATTCTATTTATTTAGACAGTTGGGATACAATTTTAAATGTTTGAGAATATATATGAATCAAATTCAATATTTTTTAAAATCTGAATATTCATGAGCTTTTAAAGTAAAATAAACTAAAATATATAATAATCGTAATGATGGAACACAATACATAATAAAATAATTGCTTGTAAAATTGTACAAATAATTTCAATAGTTTGTCCGTGTAGTAAATAACGATTTACATATATATTAAAATATAATATTAATATTAAATAATCTAATAGTATGGTAATTATTAATAAAATTAGTAAAGATGATCATGAAAAACAATTAATTGTTGAATTAGAGGAGCAGAACTATCTTGTAAACCAAAATTGCTAATGTTGACATTTATTTCTACAAAACGGTAAATATTTTATTATGAAGCTTATATTCATTGCACTATTGCAAACTATTGGGTTCTTTATTCACTGTTTTAGTTTCTAACATTGATACCAATAAAAAATTTGGTTTTTTATTCAATATTTTAACTTCTAACAATTGATACCAAAATGATTCGATTATCGTAATAAAAGTTAGAAAATCGCACTACAGGCGCTCCATCATCTTTTCCCCCAATAGAAGGGAGTTTTCATGAATGAATTACATCTGCTGCTGTTACTAAAATTCGAATTAGTTAATTTATTTATTACATCTAGTAAACGAAAGTTAAGATAATTTATTTATGGGAATTATATATGAATCAAATTCAATATTTTTAAAATCCGAGTATTCATAACTTCAATATCATTGATGTCCAATAGGTTTTAAAATAATTGAAGGTTCATTAATTTCATCTAAAATATATTAATCGTAATGATGGAAAAGCAATAAATAATAAAATAAATGCTTGTAAAATTGTACAAATAATTTCAATAGTTTGTCCGATTAACGAGATAACGATTACATATTATTAAAAATAGTATTAATATTAAATAATCTACTAGTATGGTAATTATTAATAAAATTAGTAAAGTATGATCATGAAAAAATTAATTGTTCAATTAGAGGAGAAGAACTATCTAATTGCTTGTAAAATTGTACAAATAATTTCAATAGTTTGTCCGATTAACGCGATAACGATTACATATTATTAATAAATAGTATTAATATTAAACAATCTACTAGTATGGTAATTATTAATAAAATTAGTAAAGTAAGATCATGAAAAAATTAATTATTCAATTAGAGGAGAAGAACTATCCAAATTTGCTCATGTTGCCATTTATTTAAAAAAAAAAAGTAAATACTTTATATTGCACTAATCTGCCATATTAGAAATTAGTTAATAAAAAATTGCAAATACAGCTTCTATTGATAAAACATAGTGAAAGTGAGCAACTACATAATATGTATCATGAACAATGCTGAAAAATTACTCCTGTTAGTCCTCCTACTGTAAATAAAAATACAAATCCTAATGATCATAAAATAGCTGGAGCTATGTTGAGCTCAAACAATAAATCCTCATAAACCGATTGCTAATATTTTTTTTTTTTTTTATTTTTTTTTTTTTTTTTTTTTAAGCATTTTTTTATATATTGAATCTTCAAAATGAACTAACAATAAGTATTCAAATCTTAATACTAAATTTAAAATTAAAAAAATGTGATTCTAAAGTCCGGCCAATGCTAGACAAAAAGTTTTATTATGCGGGAGCTATTTCGGTAAAATCACCTATTGAGCAATCTGATGGTGGCAGCGTTATCCCTTCTTTTTAGCCGAGTGTGGCCGCCAAAATTAAGTATATTGCGAGCAAGAGGGTTTGGATGAAGTTCCAGTTTACTGACATACCTTGTCGCGTACTTAGAAAATTCCTCTTTTACCAGCGGAACACTCAGATCGTTATGAATTCGTGAATTTTTGACGTGCAGTAATCGTTCGTAGAATTTTGTTTTGTCGCCTTTGGATTTTTTCAATTTTCGACGCTGAGGCGGTGCCCCATAACTGAATTCCGTAGCACCATATAGGCTTCAGTATTGAGTTGTATAACAAAAGTTTGCAATCTAATTTCATTGTCGAATTTCTGCCCATAAGCCAATTTAGCTGCGCTGCTTTTAGTTTTAACTGAGTGACCTTTGATTCAATGTGAGACTTCCACGTTAGCCTACGGTCCAGGTGAATACCAAGGTACTTTACTTCGTTGTGCTGCGGAATAGGTGAGTTGTTAATTTGGATAGGCGGACATGTTTGCCTACACAGTGTGAATGTAACATGAGTACATTTCTGTTCATTACTTTGATTTTCTAAAGTTTTAGCCATTTCTCTAATATTGAAGTATATTCCTGTAAATTTCGTGATACTAAATGGTGGTTTTCATGAACACTCAAAAACGCTGTGTCATCTGCAAAGGTAGAATTTCAAACAAATGAATTACCGTTGGTTGCTGCGATTTGTTTTTTGAAAGTATCGAAAAGCAAAAAACGAAAATTCAAACAATTGGGATCTTTATTCACTATTTTAGCTTCTAACATTGATACCTATAAAAACTTGGGTTTTTGTTCACTATTTTAGCTTCTAACAATTGATACCAATAAAATATTATAAACAGCTTGTTTTCTAGGTTAT
Organism: Thecocarcelia acutangulata; assembly: GCA_914767995.1. Taxonomy (NCBI): domain Eukaryota; kingdom Metazoa; phylum Arthropoda; class Insecta; order Diptera; family Tachinidae; genus Thecocarcelia; species Thecocarcelia acutangulata. The sequence continues at coordinate 67,925,315 of OU612097.1, forward strand.
AGTATATGGCTTGACGTATTCAATAAATATTTTTATGTATCAAAAATCAGATTATAGGCACTATATTACATAGAATCATAAATGAATAAAAAAAATACACTTTAACGATAGAATAAACAGGTAGAAAATTTTTGTCATTATGATATCGACAATCGGCAGTAAAATTTTTCATGAATGAATTACATCTGCTGCTGTTACTAAAATTCGAATTAGTTTTTATTACATCTAGTAAACGAAAGTTATTTAAAGATAATTTATTTATGGTAATTATATAAGAATCAAATTCAATTTTTTTAAAATCAGAGTATTCATAACTTCAATATCATTGATGTCCAATAGTTTTTAAAGTAATTAAAGGTTCATTAATTTCATCTAAAATATATTAATCGTAAAGATGGAAAAGCAATAAATATTAAAATAAATGCTTGTAAAATTGTACAAATAATTTCAATAGTTTGCCCGATTAACGCATAACGATTACATATTATTAATAAATAGTATTAATATTAAACAATCTACTAGTATAGTAATTATTAATAAAATTAGTAAAGTATGATCATGAAAAAATTAATTGTTCAATTAGAGGAGAAGAACTATCCAAATTTGCTCATGTTGCCATTTATTAAAAAAAAAAGTAAATACTTTATATTGCACTAATCTGCCATATTAGAAATTAAAATTTAGAAGAATGCTGAAAAATTACTCCTGTTAGTCCTCCTACTGTAAATAAAATTACAAATCCTAATGATCATAAAATAGCTGGAGAATAATTAATTTGTGATTCATATAAAGTTGCTAATCAACTAAATATTTAATACCTGTTGATACAGCAATAATTATAGTTGCAAAAGTAAAATAAGCACGTGTATCTACACCTATTCCTACTGTAAATATATGTTGAGCTCAAACAATAAATCCTAATAAACCAATTGCTAATATAGCATAAATTATACCTAATGCTCCAAAATTTCTTTTTTCCTGTAGGAACTATGTAAGTATGTAGTCCTTGAAATGTTCCTTCTCGCAAAACATCACTTCATCATTGAAAAATTGTTAAAATAGTAATAATATTACCTAAAATAAATAATGAAATATCATATTGATGAAATCATTTTACCATCGTTGGGATTATCGATTCGTTAAAAGTTAGAGTAGCGCACTATAGTACTTGCCTTCAGTCATCTAATGTACTATTTTTTAATTTAAAAGCACTAAAAGTTTATTTTTTTTCAGTTTCTTGACTAATAATTTGGGAAATTATATCAAAGCTTGGTAAAATTAGAATATAAACTTAAGAATGGCAAAAAGTCAAAATAAATGTTGGCATAAAATAGGTTCACCATCTCCAGCTGGATCAAAAAATGATGTATTTGTTTTCGATCTGTTAATAATATACTATCCGAAGGAAGACGAAATATCGAATATAATTAAAACATTTTTATATAAAAAACAAAACTGACCTCAAGCTTAAAAAACATTTCAATTTAATTTAGCTTCTAACAATTAATACCAATAAAAAATGATACACTGCTTGTTTTCTAGGTTTCCCAGCTATCTATATGTCAACATTTCATAGGAGCTGCCCTAATCATCAGTAGGCTGGAAATTTTTGTAAGATTCACAAATATTCAACTTTCCCAGCAATCTAAATAAATAGTTGAGAATTTAGTAAGAAAAATGGTCTAATAATGCATGTACAAACAAAAAACAAGCTTTTTCATGTATACACTTCTATAAAATTTCTTAACATCTTTCAAACAAATGAACAACCGCTGGTTGCTACGATTTGTTTTTTAATTAAGTATCGAAAAGCCAAAAATTACTGTAATAAATTAACTTTGAGTAGTTGAGTTATTGATTTCTTTCTATTAATCTATGATGAGCTCAAGTTGCAGTAAATGTTAAATGCTACTGCATTTAATAATTTTAATAAAATTACGGTATTTAATAATGGATTAAAAGGGCTAACGATTGAGTGATTCTGTAACTTCTCAGCGTGACTAACTGCCACCCAAAGGAGTGTGTTTTTATTGGTAACGTTGATATAATCACCTCTATTCTGCGTTTCGATTAAGTCTCCGCATTCAGTTCCGTTGCGATCGAAAATTGGTATTCTGATAAAAAACGGAATCGAAAGAAAAAGAAGAAGACAACAATGTGGAATGTGGAAATGAAATTGCAAAATAAGCAAGTTTGTAATCGTTTTCATATATAAATGTCATATTTAATATAAACAGTTGTTTGTATACATAATTAAAAATAAGTTATTGATAAGAAAAAAATAAGAAATATATATACAAAAACAAACTAAAATTAATTGTTCATAAATATATTACAGTGCAAAGAATTTTGTGAAGATAAAGGTACATAATAAAAAAAATTAATAGTGTTGTGATTAAATATGGAAAGACCAATATACAACACTAATAAAAATTTTTGTTGTGTTGCAATTACTTTTTTTTGTTTTTTTAATATCAATAATTTAATTTTTTTATTTCTATAACAGCTGCATTATTGTTGGTCAGAGAGGAGAACAATATGAGATATAATGAGGCTGGCATTTTTTGTTGGAGGGCCAAGTGCAATGATGATTCCTGCAACTTCCTCCCAGAACACTGCTACTTGTTTCTTTGATCGCTGGTGATATCCACATCCAATGTCTGCATTAGATTACATTTAAATTTGCCAATATTTCATACTTCTCTGGTATTGTTGTTTTTGACCCAAAATACATCAACACATCAGATTCGGGTACAAGAATTAATAATTGAAAACAAAAAAATTAATATATAAATAAATAAATTTAATTAAATAATATTTTAAATGTTTTTTCCATCGTTACTGAACGTTTTATATCACTTTCTACTTACATTTTTTTAATTTTTTGAACTAAAAAACAGATAACGAAGACTTCTACGTCAACAAACTGAAGAAAACGGAGTTCCGATCATAATGCAGAATACATACAATCGAAAGAAACTGAGCGGAATCGAAACGCAGAATACTCAAGTTGCCAGACGGAGGAAATTTCGATCCGAATCGAAACGTAGAATAGCCCCCAATATATTGTACAGTGCAAATAATAGTCTGCTGGACCGGTTGTTCACTCCGTTGCTTGCCGAGATGCTGCTGCCTGTTGGTTGGTGTTGTACCTCCCGTGGGCGCGATGTATGTACCTGCCAGCTGCTCCGTCGGTTGGGTTCGGGGAAAACTTCTTGCTGCCTTTTATGGTGTCTGGTTCCTTATTTCTTATTTTTCTATTACTTATTTTTCGCCAATCACCACTTCCTCTCTGCGAACATGTTTTAACTTTAAGTTCACGTTAGGGGCGATACCGTCTTCGTACGTGTTCACAACCGGAAAAGAAACTCTCATCGTTTTTCGTTCGCCATTTCCTCTACACACACGCCGACTTGTCTGCCTCGTCACCACGCACTGCAACTAACTTTGACTAAATATTGACTCTATTGCAGCATATAAATTGTTGGATTAAATTAGTTAAAACTGATTAGTGCCCAGTGTATATACCTTCGACACTGCTCAGATAACAAGGTAATTAAAATCATCGAAAATAATATGAATATTGAACATATAAAGAAAACACGGACAACGGTGAAAAAAAGACAAAAAAAAAGAAGAAACAAGTGTACTCACACTGCTAATACGAAATTGGTAATAAACATACATATATAGAAAATACGGTAAAAAAAAGAGAGAAAAAAAAAAACAAAAATAAACACGTGTACACAACTTGCCACCTATTACGGCGCAATCCAAATCGTACAATCGTACAACCAACGGTAATCCATTTGTAGAAATGTTAGAGGCGTGTATAAACGGAAAAGCTAATTTTTTGTGTTTTGGCAAATAATATCATAACATTTTTCTTTTTATTTTAATTACTTTATTACTTTTAATATCATTACAGGTTTTAGCAGGTGCTATTACTATATTATTAAGCGATCGAAGTTAAAATACATCATTTTTTGATCCAGTTGGATTTATTTTGATTTTTTGCCATCCTGAAGTTTATATTCAAATTTGACAAGGATTTGGTATAATTTCCCATATTATTAGTCAAGAAACTGGAAAAAAGAAACTTTTATTGCATTAGGAATAATTTATGCTATATTAGCAATCGGTTTATTAGGATTTATGGTTTGAGCTCAACATATATTTACAGTAAGAATAGATGTAGATACACGTGCTTAATTTACTTCTGCAACTAAATATAATTATTGCTGTACCAACATTAAAATATGTAGTTGATTAGCAACTTTATATGGAACACAAATTAATTATTCTGCAGCTACTTTACGATGATTAGGTTTTTCATTTTTAGTTACAGTAGGAGGACTAACAGGAGTAATTTTTCATCATTCTTTATGATACATATTATGTATTTGCTTACTTCACTATGTTTTATCAATAGGAGCTGTATTTGATATTTTTTATTAACTAATTTCTAATATGGCAGATTAGTGATATGAATTTAAACTTCATTTATTCATTTCATTTCTCCTGTGATTCTCCAACCGAACGGTTGTGTTAATAAACAAGCGAACAAAAAAGAAAAATAAAATAAAAAAAAAACAAAAAACAAAAAAAATTGTGCTCAAATACTTTTAAACTTACATATCAATAATATATTGTGTTAAATTGCAAAAACAATAACAAATTATTTTAAAAACAACGGGAAAATAAATTCCTCATATATAATTTACTAAACAATAAAATCAATTTTAATATAACAAGTGCGGGGGCACTTAACTACCCAATTGGAAAAAAGTTAAAGTTTTGTTTTCTGTATGAGTGATCCCATCAGAAATAATTTTGAAAAAGAGCCTAGTCCCACCAGTAAAAACATATGGACTTCTGAAGAAGAATCTATAAAGCAATCATTGGATAATTTTCTTTCTACAAGAGATAAAATCCGCTCCCGTTCATGCTCGCCTAACATAGATGTTACAACATAAGATAAAAGATCTTCTACTCTAATTAATGCCAATACACCAAAAACGCAAGTAGGCATGGATAGGTATATCACCATCGCTAAACGTCAGCGAAGCCCTAAATCTGCTCAAATTGATCCAAATCTAAAATCTCTAAAGATGCCGACACCGCTAGACCAACCGATCAAAACAGATTTTCTAGTCTACAAATGGATGAGCCAACAGCATCATCAAAAAAATCGTTTAAACCACCACCAATTTATTTAAGAGAATTTGCTTCCAATGAGATGGTAAAAAAATTGTTTAAGCAATCGGAGAAAATACTTTTAACGTTACCTCCATCAAGCACGGCAACATTAATGAAACTAAAATTAAAGTTAACCACGAAAATGACTACCGAAAACTTTCTGACGAATTTGAGAAAGAAAAAAGAGCTTTTTATACTTATCAGAGCTTTTTATACTTCCGTCTTCAAGTCGTAATAAAAGGGATTGACACTTGCGTAGACATTAATGAAGTTAAGACCGGTTTGGCAGATAAGGGATTCAAAGTCAAAAATGTGTTAAACATCAGAAATCGTGAAAAGATCCCTCAACCCATGTTTAGGGTTCAATTAGAGCCAGGAGACATGACTTTAAGGAAGGATGATGTTCATCCAATATATAATATAAAATACCTTTTACATCGAAAAATAACCGTAGAGGATAACTGCCAAGAATTTGGCCAGCTTGCCAAGAATTTGGCCAGCTTGCCATGGTACAGCACAATAAGCCGAAATTCGACCCAAAAATAAAAAATGCAGTAATTGCGGTGAAAACCACACAGCTAATTATAGAGGTTGCTCCGTCTACAACCACCTCAAGCGCTCAACGAACAACAAACCAATAATTGCTTCTAAGCCACCACAGCAGACTCAAACTTTTTCTAATAATTCTTTTCCTCCGACACGACAGTCAACCACAGACATAACCGTTCAAAATCAAAAACAAATTTCTTATGCTAATGTAGTTAAGTCTAATTTCGCAAACTCGAATCAGGAATCTAGATCTAAAAAACCTAATTTTTTATTGGTATCAATGTTAGAAGCTAAAGTAGTGAATTCAACTGTTTGAATTTTTGTTTTTTGCTTTTAGATACTTTCAAAAAACAAATCCTAGCAACCAGCGGAAATTCATTTATTTTAAATGTGTTATAGAAATGTTAGAGGCTTGTAAAAATGAAGAAGCTTGTTTTTGTGTTTCGAAAGGTAATACCTGTAATAATATCAGAACATTTTTCTTTTTAAATTATCATCTATTTGTTTAGATATTTGGGATATAAAGTTAAAGGTTTGAGAATATCTAACAAAAATTTCTCAAAGTCTAAGTGATCCTTGTAATCATATCAGAACATTTTTCTTTTTAAATTATCATCTATTTATTTAGATAGTTGGCATATCTTTATATCCCAACTTTAAATTTTACTTTTTAAATGTTTGAGAATATCTTTCAAAACTTTTTTTTTCCTATGAAATGTCGACATATAGTAAAATTTTTCATGAATGAATTACATCTGCTGCTGTTACTAAAATTCGAATTAGTTTTTATTACATCTAGTAAACGAAAGTTATTTAAAGATAATTTATTTATGGTAATTATATAAGAATCAAATTCAATTTTTTTAAAATCAGAGTATTCATAACTTCAATATCATTGATGTCCAATAGTTTTTAAAGTAATTAAAGGTTCATTAATTTCATCTAAAATATATTAATCGTAAAGATGGAAAAGCAATAAATATTAAAATAAATGCTTGTAAAATTGTACAAATAATTTCAATAGTTTGCCCGATTAACGCATAACGATTACATATTATTAATAAATAGTATTAATATTAAACAATCTACTAGTATAGTAATTATTAATAAAATTAGTAAAGTATGATTATGAAAAAATTAATTGTTCAATTAGAGGAGAAGAACTATCCAAATTTGCTCATGTTGCCATTTATTAAAAAAAAAAGTAAATACTTTATATTGCACTAATCTGCCATATTAGAAATTAAAATTTAGAAGAATGCTGAAAAATTACTCCTGTTAGTCCTCCTACTGTAAATAAAATTACAAATCCTAATGATCATAAAATAGCTGGAGAATAATTAATTTGTGATTCATATAAAGTTGCTAATCAACTAAATATTTAATACCTGTTGGTACAGCAATAATTATAGTTGCAAAAGTAAAATAAGCACGTGTAAATATATGTTGAGCTCAAACAATAAATCCTAATAAACCAATTGCTAATATAGCATAAATTATACCTAATGCTCCAAAATTTCTTTTTTCCTGTAGGAACTATGTAAGTATGTAGTCCTTGAAATGTTCCTTCTCGCAAAACATCACTTCATCATTGAAAAATTGTTAAAATAGTAATAATATTACCTAAAATAAATAATGAAATATCATATTGATGAAATCATTTTACCATCGTTGGGATTATCGATTCGTTAAAAGTTAGAGTAGCGCACTATAGTACTTGCCTTCAGTCATCTAATGTACTATTTTTTAATTTAAAAGCACTAAAAGTTTATTTTTTTTCAGTTTCTTGACTAATAATTTGGGAAATTATATCAAAGCTTGGTAAAATTAGAATATAAACTTAAGAATGGCAAAAAGTCAAAATAAATGTTGGCATAAAATAGGTTCACCATCTCCAGCTGGATCAAAAAATGATGTATATGTTTTCGATAATATACTATCCGAAGGAAGACGAAATATCGAATATAATTAAAACATTTTTATATAAAAAACAAAACTGACCTCAAGCTTAAAAAACATTTCAATTTAATTTAGCTTCTAACAATTAATACCAATAAAAAATGATACACTGCTTGTTTTCTAGGTTTCCCAGCTATCTATATGTCAACATTTCATAGGAGCTGCCCTAATCATCAGTAGGCTGGAAATTTTTGTAAGATTCACAAATATTCAACTTTCCTAACACTAACTAACACAGGAGTAATTTTTCATCATTCTTTATGATACATATTATGTATTTGCTTACTTCACTATGTTTTATCAATAGGAGCTGTATTTGATATTTTTTATTAACTAATTTCTAATATGGCAGATTAGTGATATGAATTTAAACTTCATTTATTCATTTCATTTCTCCTGTGATTCTCCAACCGAACGGTTGTGTTAATAAACAAGCGAACAAAAAAATAAATAAAATAAAAAAAAACAAAAAACAAAAAAAATTGTGCTCAAATACTTTTAAACTTACATATCAATAATATATTGTGTTAAATTGCAAAAACAATAACAAATTATTTTAAAAACAACGGGAAAATAAATTCCTCATATATAATTTACTAAACAATAAAATCAATTTTAATATAACAAGTGCGGTGGCACTTAACTACCCAATTGGAAAAAAGTTAAAGTTTTGTTTTCCCATCAGAAATAATTTTGAAAAAGAGCCTAGTCCCACCAGTAAAAACATATGGACTTCTGAAGAAGAATCAAGCAATCATTGGATAATTTTCTTTCTACAAGAGATAAAATCCGCTCCCGTTCATGCTCGCCTAACATAGATGTTACAACATAAGATAAAAGATCTTCTACTCTAATTAATGCCAATACACCAAAAACGCAAGTAGGCATGGATAGGTATATCACCATCGCTAAACGTCAGCGAAGCCCTAAATCTGCTCAAATTGATCCAAATCTAAAATCTCTAAAGATGCCGACACCGCTAGACCAACCGATCAAAACAGATTTTCTAGTCTACAAATGGATGAGCCAACAGCATCATCAAAAAAATCGTTTAAACCACCACCAATTTATTTAAGAGAATTTGCTTCCAATGAGATGGTAAAAAAATTGTTTAAGCAATCGGAGAAAATACTTTTAACGTTACCTCCATCAAGCACGGCAACATTAATGAAACTAAAATTAAAGTTAACCACGAAAATGACTACCGAAAACTTTCTGACGAATTTGAGAAAGAAAAAAGAGCTTTTTATACTTATCAGAGCTTTTTATACTTCCGTCTTCAAGTCGTAATAAAAGGGATTGACACTTGCGTAGACATTAATGAAGTTAAGACCGGTTTGGCAGATAAGGGATTCAAAGTCAAAAATGTGTTAAACATCAGAAATCGTGAAAAGATCCCTCAACCCATGTTTAGGGTTCAATTAGAGCCAGGAGACATGACTTTAAGGAAGGATGATGTTCATCCAATATATAATATAAAATACCTTTTACATCGAAAAATAACCGTAGAGGATAACTGCCAAGAATTTGGCCAGCTTGCCAAGAATTTGGCCAGCTTGCCATGGTACAGCACAATAAGCCGAAATTCGACCCAAAAATAAAAAATGCAGTAATTGCGGTGAAAACCACACAGCTAATTATAGAGGTTGCTCCGTCTACAACCACCTCAAGCGCTCAACGAACAACAAACCAATAATTGCTTCTAAGCCACCACAGCAGACTCAAACTTTTTCTAATAATTCTTTTCCTCCGACACGACAGTCAACCACAGACATAACCGTTCAAAATCAAAAACAAATTTCTTATGCTAATGTAGTTAAGTCTAATTTCGCAAACTCGAATCAGGAATCTAGATCTAAAAAACCTAATTTTTTATTGGTATCAATGTTAGAAGCTAAAGTAGTGAATTCAACTGTTTGAATTTTTGTTTTTTGCTTTTAGATACTTTCAAAAAACAAATCCTAGCAACCAGCGGAAATTCATTTATTTTAAATGTGTTATAGAAATGTTAGAGGCTTGTAAAAATGAAGAAGCTTGTTTTTGTGTTTCGAAAGGTAATACCTGTAATAATATCAGAACATTTTTCTTTTTAAATTATCATCTATTTGTTTAGATATTTGGGATATAAAGTTAAAGGTTTGAGAATATCTAACAAAAATTTCTCAAAGTCTAAGTGATCCTTGTAATCATATCAGAACATTTTTCTTTTTAAATTATCATCTATTTATTTAGATAGTTGGCATATCTTTATATCCCAACTTTAAATTTTACTTTTTAAATGTTTGAGAATATCTTTCAAAACTTTTTTTTTCCTATGAAATGTCGACATATAGATAGCTGGGAAACCTAGAAAGCAAGCTGTTTATAATTTTTTACTGGTATCAATTGATAGAAGCTAAAATAATGAACAGCAACCCCATTTTTATTGGTATCAATGTTAGAAGCTAAAATAGTGAATAAAGAACCCAATTGTTTGGTTGCTGTTAGATGTTGTAATGTGAACGACTGTTTCACAATTTCAACATATTCCATGCATTTCATAAAAATGTGTGTTAAAAATATTGAATTTGATTTTTATATAATTCCCATAAATGAATTATCTTTAAATAACTTTCGTTTACTAGATGTTGATAATCGAATTATTTTACCAATAAATACACAAATTCGAATTTTTGTAACAGCAGCATATGTAATTCATTCATGAACAATCCCTTCTTTTGGGGTAAATGATGATGAAGCTCCTGTAGTGCGATTCACTATGCTTTTTTAGCCCCAATAATTGAATTAAAATGTTTAACACCAAAAGTAACCTTTTCCACTTCACAATTACTTTAAACACCATATTCTGGTGTTTAAAATAAGCTGTTTCATGCAGCTGTTATATTTAACTTCATAAATAGGAGTAATTAACACCTGCATTTTTTTTACGTTTAGCTAAAAAGAGGTGTTGATTTATGTTGTGTCATTAAATTTAACTAATTAAAACACTAAGAGTTAGTAAAAAACAAAAATAAATCTTGAAAATAATATTTTTATATAAAACACTAAATAAAAAGTTTTTTATTCAATATATATTTCGTTTTCCTTTAGAAAACTTCTTAAGGAAAGTATTTGTTGATTGATTATAAAATCAAACATGTTTTGATAGGATATAAAATAACATTATTTTTATGATAAATGTAATTATGTGTGTATGTATGTATATTAACGCTTATAATTTTTTTTCACAAGTATTTTTTTCGATTTTACAATTAGTCATCATCATCATTCCTTAAGAAGTTTTCTAAAGAAATTTTTAAAGAAAAATCAAATATTGAATAAAAAGCTTTCAATTATTGTCTTTTATAGAAAGAACCTCGAGCTTATATATTATTTTTAAGATTTTTATATATATGTATTTTTATATATATGTATATATAAAATGGTCAACGTTACAAAATATGAAGAAAACATATAAACAAAAGGAGATTCAGTACAATAGCTAATAACAATGAAATGGAGATTTGTGGCAACAGTTCAGATTGTTGTGGTTATAACAATCTGAACGGTTACAAAAATAAACCCCTTTACGGTGGCTAAATATAATTAGTGAATAGCGCAGGGATTAGTGCAAACCACAAAATGTGTGGTTAAAGTTAACACTTCTAATTGGGGTGAAAAATTAGTGAATTGCAATACTGGTCGATTAAATCAAACAAATTTTTTAATAAATCAATCTGGTTTATTTTATGGTCAATGTTTAGAAATTTGTGGAGAAATCATAGATTTATACCAATTGTTATTGAAAGATTTCCTATTAATTTTTTTACTAAATGAATTTCTTATAATTTAAATTAAAAATTAATACATTAGATAACAGTAAGCAAGTACATTAGTGCGATTCTCTTACCTTTAACGATTTGATAATCCCAACTTTTGTTATCAAATTTTATCGCTTGCACCAACGATTGAGTGTTTTTGAAACTTAAGTCAGATGTGATACGTTAATAAATAAAAAAGCGTTTTTTTTGTGTTTGTACTCGCATTATTAGAACATTTTTCTACTAAATTCTCAACTATCTATTTATATTGTTGGGAAAGTTGAATGTTTGAGAATATTTTACAAAAATTTCGAGTTTAATTTTAATTTTAGGGTAGCTCCTATGAAATGTCGACATATAGATAGCTGCGAAACATAGAAAAAAAGTTATTTATTATTTTTTATTGTTATCAATTGTTATAAGCTAAAATAGTGAATAAAAAACCTAATTTTTTATTGGTTTCAATGTTAGAAGCTAAAATAGCGAATAAAGAATCCAATAATTTGAATTTTTGTTCTCTGCTTTTCGATACTTTAAAAAAAACAAATCGTAGCAACCAGCGGTAATTCATTAATTTGAAATGTGTTATAGAAATGTAAGAGACTTGTATATATGAAGAAGCTTGTTTTTTGTGTTTTGACAGGTAATAATATCACATTTTTATTTTTCAAATTCTCATCTATTTGTTTAGATAGTTGGGATATAAAGTTAAATGTTTAAGAATATCTTACAAAAATATTCAGACTACTGGTGATAGGGAGCTGCTTGAAATGTCGACATATAGATATCTACAAACCTAGAAAATAAGTTAATTATAATTTTTTGTTGGAATCAGACTCTAAAATAGTGAATAAAAAACCTAATTTTTTATTGGTATCAATGGTAAAAGCTAAAATAGTGAATAAAGAACCCAATTGTTTGAATTTTTGTTCTCTGCTTTTCGATACTTTCAAAAAACAAAACGTAGCAATCAGCGGTTGATCATTTGTTTGAAAAATGTTAAGAAATGTTAGAAACGTATATAAATGAAAAAGCTTGTTTTTTGAGTTTCGACCGGCAATAATATCAGAACATTTTGCTTTTTAAATATTCTATTTATTTAGACAGTTGGGATACAATTTTAAATGTTTGAGAATATATATGAATCAAATTCAATATTTTTTAAAATCTGAATATTCATGAGCTTTTAAAGTAAAATAAACTAAAATATATAATAATCGTAATGATGGAACACAATACATAATAAAATAATTGCTTGTAAAATTGTACAAATAATTTCAATAGTTTGTCCGTGTAGTAAATAACGATTTACATATATATTAAAATATAATATTAATATTAAATAATCTAATAGTATGGTAATTATTAATAAAATTAGTAAAGATGATCATGAAAAACAATTAATTGTTGAATTAGAGGAGCAGAACTATCTTGTAAACCAAAATTGCTAATGTTGACATTTATTTCTACAAAACGGTAAATATTTTATTATGAAGCTTATATTCATTGCACTATTGCAAACTATTGGGTTCTTTATTCACTGTTTTAGTTTCTAACATTGATACCAATAAAAAATTTGGTTTTTTATTCAATATTTTAACTTCTAACAATTGATACCAAAATGATTCGATTATCGTAATAAAAGTTAGAAAATCGCACTACAGGCGCTCCATCATCTTTTCCCCCAATAGAAGGGAGTTTTCATGAATGAATTACATCTGCTGCTGTTACTAAAATTCGAATTAGTTAATTTATTTATTACATCTAGTAAACGAAAGTTAAGATAATTTATTTATGGGAATTATATATGAATCAAATTCAATATTTTTAAAATCCGAGTATTCATAACTTCAATATCATTGATGTCCAATAGGTTTTAAAGTAATTGAAGGTTCATTAATTTCATCTAAAATATATTAATCGTAATGATGGAAAAGCAATAAATAATAAAATAAATGCTTGTAAAATTGTACAAATAATTTCAATAGTTTGTCCGATTAACGAGATAACGATTACATATTATTAAAAATAGTATTAATATTAAATAATCTACTAGTATGGTAATTATTAATAAAATTAGTAAAGTATGATCATGAAAAAATTAATTGTTCAATTAGAGGAGAAGAACTATCTAATTGCTTGTAAAATTGTACAAATAATTTCAATAGTTTGTCCGATTAACGCGATAACGATTACATATTATTAATAAATAGTATTAATATTAAACAATCTACTAGTATGGTAATTATTAATAAAATTAGTAAAGTAAGATCATGAAAAAATTAATTATTCAATTAGAGGAGAAGAACTATCCAAATTTGCTCATGTTGCCATTTATTTAAAAAAAAAAAGTAAATACTTTATATTGCACTAATCTGCCATATTAGAAATTAGTTAATAAAAAATTGCAAATACAGCTTCTATTGATAAAACATAGTGAAAGTGAGCAACTACATAATATGTATCATGAACAATGCTGAAAAATTACTCCTGTTAGTCCTCCTACTGTAAATAAAAATACAAATCCTAATGATCATAAAATAGCTGGAGCTATGTTGAGCTCAAACAATAAATCCTCATAAACCGATTGCTAATATTTTTTTTTTTTTTTATTTTTTTTTTTTTTTTTTTTTAAGCATTTTTTTATATATTGAATCTTCAAAATGAACTAACAATAAGTATTCAAATCTTAATACTAAATTTAAAATTAAAAAAATGTGATTCTAAAGTCCGGCCAATGCTAGACAAAAAGTTTTATTATGCGGGAGCTATTTCGGTAAAATCACCTATTGAGCAATCTGATGGTGGCAGCGTTATCCCTTCTTTTTAGCCGAGTGTGGCCGCCAAAATTAAGTATATTGCGAGCAAGAGGGTTTGGATGAAGTTCCAGTTTACTGACATACCTTGTCGCGTACTTAGAAAATTCCTCTTTTACCAGCGGAACACTCAGATCGTTATGAATTCGTGAATTTTTGACGTGCAGTAATCGTTCGTAGAATTTTGTTTTGTCGCCTTTGGATTTTTTCAATTTTCGACGCTGAGGCGGTGCCCCATAACTGAATTCCGTAGCACCATATAGGCTTCAGTATTGAGTTGTATAACAAAAGTTTGCAATCTAATTTCATTGTCGAATTTCTGCCCATAAGCCAATTTAGCTGCGCTGCTTTTAGTTTTAACTGAGTGACCTTTGATTCAATGTGAGACTTCCACGTTAGCCTACGGTCCAGGTGAATACCAAGGTACTTTACTTCGTTGTGCTGCGGAATAGGTGAGTTGTTAATTTGGATAGGCGGACATGTTTGCCTACACAGTGTGAATGTAACATGAGTACATTTCTGTTCATTACTTTGATTTTCTAAAGTTTTAGCCATTTCTCTAATATTGAAGTATATTCCTGTAAATTTCGTGATACTAAATTACAAAAACGCTGTGTCATCTGCAAAGGTAGAATTTCAAACAAATGAATTACCGTTGGTTGCTGCGATTTGTTTTTTGAAAGTATCGAAAAGCAAAAAACGAAAATTCAAACAATTGGGATCTTTATTCACTATTTTAGCTTCTAACATTGATACCTATAAAAACTTGGGTTTTTGTTCACTATTTTAGCTTCTAACAATTGATACCAATAAAATATTATAAACAGCTTGTTTTCTAGGTTATAGTATATGGCTTGACGTATTCAATAAATATTTTTATGTATCAAAAATCAGATTATAGGCACTATATTACATAGAATCATAAATGAATAAAAAAAATACACTTTAACGATAGAATAAACAGGTAGAAAATTTTTGTCATTATGATATCGACAATCGGCAGTAAAATTTTTCATGAATGAATTACATCTGCTGCTGTTACTAAAATTCGAATTAGTTTTTATTACATCTAGTAAACGAAAGTTATTTAAAGATAATTTATTTATGGTAATTATATAAGAATCAAATTCAATTTTTTTAAAATCAGAGTATTCATAACTTCAATATCATTGATGTCCAATAGTTTTTAAAGTAATTAAAGGTTCATTAATTTCATCTAAAATATATTAATCGTAAAGATGGAAAAGCAATAAATATTAAAATAAATGCTTGTAAAATTGTACAAATAATTTCAATAGTTTGCCCGATTAACGCATAACGATTACATATTATTAATAAATAGTATTAATATTAAACAATCTACTAGTATAGTAATTATTAATAAAATTAGTAAAGTATGATCATGAAAAAATTAATTGTTCAATTAGAGGAGAAGAACTATCCAAATTTGCTCATGTTGCCATTTATTAAAAAAAAAAGTAAATACTTTATATTGCACTAATCTGCCATATTAGAAATTAAAATTTAGAAGAATGCTGAAAAATTACTCCTGTTAGTCCTCCTACTGTAAATAAAATTACAAATCCTAATGATCATAAAATAGCTGGAGAATAATTAATTTGTGATTCATATAAAGTTGCTAATCAACTAAATATTTAATACCTGTTGGTACAGCAATAATTATAGTTGCAAAAGTAAAATAAGCACGTGTATCTACACCTATTCCTACTGTAAATATATGTTGAGCTCAAACAATAAATCCTAATAAACCAATTGCTAATATAGCAATAATTATACCTAATGCTCCAAAATTTCTTTTTTCCTGTAGGAACTATGTAAGTATGTAGTCCTTGAAATGTTCCTTCTCGCAAAACATCACTTCATCATTGAAAAATTGTTAAAATAGTAATAATATTACCTAAAATAAATAATGAAATATCATATTGATGAAATCATTTTACCATCGTTGGGATTATCGATTCGTTAAAAGTTAGAGTAGCGCACTATAGTACTTGCCTTCAGTCATCTAATGTACTATTTTTTAATTTAAAAGCACTAAAAGTTTATTTTTTTTCAGTTTCTTGACTAATAATTTGGGAAATTATATCAAAGCTTGGTAAAATTAGAATATAAACTTAAGAATGGCAAAAAGTCAAAATAAATGTTGGCATAAAATAGGTTCACCATCTCCAGCTGGATCAAAAAATGATGTATTTGTTTTCGATCTGTTAATAATATACTATCCGAAGGAAGACGAAATATCGAATATAATTAAAACATTTTTATATAAAAAACAAAACTGACCTCAAGCTTAAAAAACATTTCAATTTAATTTAGCTTCTAACAATTAATACCAATAAAAAATGATACACTGCTTGTTTTCTAGGTTTCCCAGCTATCTATATGTCAACATTTCATAGGAGCTGCCCTAATCATCAGTAGGCTGGAAATTTTTGTAAGATTCACAAATATTCAACTTTCCCAGCAATCTAAATAAATAGTTGAGAATTTAGTAAGAAAAATGGTCTAATAATGCATGTACAAACAAAAAACAAGCTTTTTCATGTATACACTTCTATAAAATTTCTTAACATCTTTCAAACAAATGAACAACCGCTGGTTGCTACGATTTGTTTTTTAATTAAGTATCGAAAAGCCAAAAATTACTGTAATAAATTAACTTTGAGTAGTTGAGTTATTGATTTCTTTCTATTAATCTATGATGAGCTCAAGTTGCAGTAAATGTTAAATGCTACTGCATTTAATAATTTTAATAAAATTACGGTATTTAATAATGGATTAAAAGGGCTAACGATTGAGTGATTCTGTAACTTCTCAGCGTGACTAACTGCCACCCAAAGGAGTGTGTTTTTATTGGTAACGTTGATATAATCACCTCTATTCTGCGTTTCGATTAAGTCTCCGCATTCAGTTCCGTTGCGATCGAAAATTGGTATTCTGATAAAAAACGGAATCGAAAGAAAAAGAAGAAGACAACAATGTGGAATGTGGAAATGAAATTGCAAAATAAGCAAGTTTGTAATCGTTTTCATATATAAATGTCATATTTAATATAAACAGTTGTTTGTATACATAATTAAAAATAAGTTATTGATAAGAAAAAAATAAGAAATATATATACAAAAACAAACTAAAATTAATTGTTCATAAATATATTACAGTGCAAAGAATTTTGTGAAGATAAAGGTACATAATAAAAAAAATTAATAGTGTTGTGATTAAATATGGAAAGACCAATATACAACACTAATAAAAATTTTTGTTGTGTTGCAATTACTTTTTTTTGTTTTTTTAATATCAATAATTTAATTTTTTTATTTCTATAACAGCTGCATTATTGTTGGTCAGAGAGGAGAACAATATGAGATATAATGAGGCTGGCATTTTTTGTTGGAGGGCCAAGTGCAATGATGATTCCTGCAACTTCCTCCCAGAACACTGCTACTTGTTTCTTTGATCGCTGGTGATATCCACATCCAATGTCTGCATTAGATTACATTTAAATTTGCCAATATTTCATACTTCTCTGGTATTGTTGTTTTTGACCCAAAATACATCAACACATCAGATTCGGGTACAAGAATTAATAATTGAAAACAAAAAAATTAATATATAAATAAATAAATTTAATTAAATAATATTTTAAATGTTTTTTCCATCGTTACTGAACGTTTTATATCACTTTCTACTTACATTTTTTTAATTTTTTGAACTAAAAAACAGATAACGAAGACTTCTACGTCAACAAACTGAAGAAAACGGAGTTCCGATCATAATGCAGAATACATACAATCGAAAGAAACTGAGCGGAATCGAAACGCAGAATACTCAAGTTGCCAGACGGAGGAAATTTCGATCCGAATCGAAACGTAGAATAGCCCCCAATATATTGTACAGTGCAAATAATAGTCTGCTGGACCGGTTGTTCACTCCGTTGCTTGCCGAGATGCTGCTGCCTGTTGGTTGGTGTTGTACCTCCCGTGGGCGCGATGTATGTACCTGCCAGCTGCTCCGTCGGTTGGGTTCGGGGAAAACTTCTTGCTGCCTTTTATGGTGTCTGGTTCCTTATTTCTTATTTTTCTATTACTTATTTTTCGCCAATCACCACTTCCTCTCTGCGAACATGTTTTAACTTTAAGTTCACGTTAGGGGCGATACCGTCTTCGTACGTGTTCACAACCGGAAAAGAAACTCTCATCGTTTTTCGTTCGCCATTTCCTCTACACACACGCCGACTTGTCTGCCTCGTCACCACGCACTGCAACTAACTTTGACTAAATATTGACTCTATTGCAGCATATAAATTGTTGGATTAAATTAGTTAAAACTGATTAGTGCCCAGTGTATATACCTTCGACACTGCTCAGATAACAAGGTAATTAAAATCATCGAAAATAATATGAATATTGAACATATAAAGAAAACACGGACAACGGTGAAAAAAAGACAAAAAAAAAGAAGAAACAAGTGTACTCACACTGCTAATACGAAATTGGTAATAAACATACATATATAGAAAATACGGTAAAAAAAAGAGAGAAAAAAAAAAACAAAAATAAACACGTGTACACAACTTGCCACCTATTACGGCGCAATCCAAATCGTACAATCGTACAACCAACGGTAATCCATTTGTAGAAATGTTAGAGGCGTGTATAAACGGAAAAGCTAATTTTTTGTGTTTTGGCAAATAATATCATAACATTTTTCTTTTTATTTTAATTACTTTATTACTTTTAATATCATTACAGGTTTTAGCAGGTGCTATTACTATATTATTAAGCGATCGAAGTTAAAATACATCATTTTTTGATCCAGTTGGATTTATTTTGATTTTTTGCCATCCTGAAGTTTATATTCAAATTTGACAAGGATTTGGTATAATTTCCCATATTATTAGTCAAGAAACTGGAAAAAAGAAACTTTTATTGCATTAGGAATAATTTATGCTATATTAGCAATCGGTTTATTAGGATTTATGGTTTGAGCTCAACATATATTTACAGTAAGAATAGATGTAGATACACGTGCTTAATTTACTTCTGCAACTAAATATAATTATTGCTGTACCAACATTAAAATATGTAGTTGATTAGCAACTTTATATGGAACACAAATTAATTATTCTGCAGCTACTTTACGATGATTAGGTTTTTCATTTTTAGTTACAGTAGGAGGACTAACAGGAGTAATTTTTCATCATTCTTTATGATACATATTATGTATTTGCTTACTTCACTATGTTTTATCAATAGGAGCTGTATTTGATATTTTTTATTAACTAATTTCTAATATGGCAGATTAGTGATATGAATTTAAACTTCATTTATTCATTTCATTTCTCCTGTGATTCTCCAACCGAACGGTTGTGTTAATAAACAAGCGAACAAAAAAGAAAAATAAAATAAAAAAAAAACAAAAAACAAAAAAAATTGTGCTCAAATACTTTTAAACTTACATATCAATAATATATTGTGTTAAATTGCAAAAACAATAACAAATTATTTTAAAAACAACGGGAAAATAAATTCCTCATATATAATTTACTAAACAATAAAATCAATTTTAATATAACAAGTGCGGGGGCACTTAACTACCCAATTGGAAAAAAGTTAAAGTTTTGTTTTCTGTATGAGTGATCCCATCAGAAATAATTTTGAAAAAGAGCCTAGTCCCACCAGTAAAAACATATGGACTTCTGAAGAAGAATCTATAAAGCAATCATTGGATAATTTTCTTTCTACAAGAGATAAAATCCGCTCCCGTTCATGCTCGCCTAACATAGATGTTACAACATAAGATAAAAGATCTTCTACTCTAATTAATGCCAATACACCAAAAACGCAAGTAGGCATGGATAGGTATATCACCATCGCTAAACGTCAGCGAAGCCCTAAATCTGCTCAAATTGATCCAAATCTAAAATCTCTAAAGATGCCGACACCGCTAGACCAACCGATCAAAACAGATTTTCTAGTCTACAAATGGATGAGCCAACAGCATCATCAAAAAAATCGTTTAAACCACCACCAATTTATTTAAGAGAATTTGCTTCCAATGAGATGGTAAAAAAATTGTTTAAGCAATCGGAGAAAATACTTTTAACGTTACCTCCATCAAGCACGGCAACATTAATGAAACTAAAATTAAAGTTAACCACGAAAATGACTACCGAAAACTTTCTGACGAATTTGAGAAAGAAAAAAGAGCTTTTTATACTTATCAGAGCTTTTTATACTTCCGTCTTCAAGTCGTAATAAAAGGGATTGACACTTGCGTAGACATTAATGAAGTTAAGACCGGTTTGGCAGATAAGGGATTCAAAGTCAAAAATGTGTTAAACATCAGAAATCGTGAAAAGATCCCTCAACCCATGTTTAGGGTTCAATTAGAGCCAGGAGACATGACTTTAAGGAAGGATGATGTTCATCCAATATATAATATAAAATACCTTTTACATCGAAAAATAACCGTAGAGGATAACTGCCAAGAATTTGGCCAGCTTGCCAAGAATTTGGCCAGCTTGCCATGGTACAGCACAATAAGCCGAAATTCGACCCAAAAATAAAAAATGCAGTAATTGCGGTGAAAACCACACAGCTAATTATAGAGGTTGCTCCGTCTACAACCACCTCAAGCGCTCAACGAACAACAAACCAATAATTGCTTCTAAGCCACCACAGCAGACTCAAACTTTTTCTAATAATTCTTTTCCTCCGACACGACAGTCAACCACAGACATAACCGTTCAAAATCAAAAACAAATTTCTTATGCTAATGTAGTTAAGTCTAATTTCGCAAACTCGAATCAGGAATCTAGATCTAAAAAACCTAATTTTTTATTGGTATCAATGTTAGAAGCTAAAGTAGTGAATTCAACTGTTTGAATTTTTGTTTTTTGCTTTTAGATACTTTCAAAAAACAAATCCTAGCAACCAGCGGAAATTCATTTATTTTAAATGTGTTATAGAAATGTTAGAGGCTTGTAAAAATGAAGAAGCTTGTTTTTGTGTTTCGAAAGGTAATACCTGTAATAATATCAGAACATTTTTCTTTTTAAATTATCATCTATTTGTTTAGATATTTGGGATATAAAGTTAAAGGTTTGAGAATATCTAACAAAAATTTCTCAAAGTCTAAGTGATCCTTGTAATCATATCAGAACATTTTTCTTTTTAAATTATCATCTATTTATTTAGATAGTTGGCATATCTTTATATCCCAACTTTAAATTTTACTTTTTAAATGTTTGAGAATATCTTTCAAAACTTTTTTTTTCCTATGAAATGTCGACATATAGATAGCTGGGAAACCTAGAAAGCAAGCTGTTTATAATTTTTTACTGGTATCAATTGATAGAAGCTAAAATAATGAACAGCAACCCCATTTTTATTGGTATCAATGTTAGAAGCTAAAATAGTGAATAAAGAACCCAATTGTTTGGTTGCTGTTAGATGTTGTAATGTGAACGACTGTTTCACAATTTCAACATATTCCATGCATTTCATAAAAATGTGTG
Source organism: Thecocarcelia acutangulata (assembly GCA_914767995.1). Classification (NCBI taxonomy): domain Eukaryota; kingdom Metazoa; phylum Arthropoda; class Insecta; order Diptera; family Tachinidae; genus Thecocarcelia; species Thecocarcelia acutangulata. The sequence continues at coordinate 67,947,178 of OU612097.1, forward strand.
TTAAAAATATTGAATTTGATTTTTATATAATTCCCATAAATGAATTATCTTTAAATAACTTTCGTTTACTAGATGTTGATAATCGAATTATTTTACCAATAAATACACAAATTCGAATTTTTGTAACAGCAGCATATGTAATTCATTCATGAACAATCCCTTCTTTTGGGGTAAATGATGATGAAGCTCCTGTAGTGCGATTCACTATGCTTTTTTAGCCCCAATAATTGAATTAAAATGTTTAACACCAAAAGTAACCTTTTCCACTTCACAATTACTTTAAACACCATATTCTGGTGTTTAAAATAAGCTGTTTCATGCAGCTGTTATATTTAACTTCATAAATAGGAGTAATTAACACCTGCATTTTTTTTACGTTTAGCTAAAAAGAGGTGTTGATTTATGTTGTGTCATTAAATTTAACTAATTAAAACACTAAGAGTTAGTAAAAAACAAAAATAAATCTTGAAAATAATATTTTTATATAAAACACTAAATAAAAAGTTTTTTATTCAATATATATTTCGTTTTCCTTTAGAAAACTTCTTAAGGAAAGTATTTGTTGATTGATTATAAAATCAAACATGTTTTGATAGGATATAAAATAACATTATTTTTATGATAAATGTAATTATGTGTGTATGTATGTATATTAACGCTTATAATTTTTTTTCACAAGTATTTTTTTCGATTTTACAATTAGTCACCAAATCATTCCTTAAGAAGTTTTCTAAAGAAATTTTTAAAGAAAAATCAAATATTGAATAAAAAGCTTTCAATTATTGTCTTTTATAGAAAGAACCTCGAGCTTATATATTATTTTTAAGATTTTTATATATATGTATTTTTATATATATGTATATATAAAATGGTCAACGTTACAAAATATGAAGAAAACATATAAACAAAAGGAGATTCAGTACAATAGCTAATAACAATGAAATGGAGATTTGTGGCAACAGTTCAGATTGTTGTGGTTATAACAATCTGAACGGTTACAAAAATAAACCCCTTTACGGTGGCTAAATATAATTAGTGAATAGCGCAGGGATTAGTGCAAACCACAAAATGTGTGGTTAAAGTTAACACTTCTAATTGGGGTGAAAAATTAGTGAATTGCAATACTGGTCGATTAAATCAAACAAATTTTTTAATAAATCAATCTGGTTTATTTTATGGTCAATGTTTAGAAATTTGTGGAGAAATCATAGATTTATACCAATTGTTATTGAAAGATTTCCTATTAATTTTTTTACTAAATGAATTTCTTATAATTTAAATTAAAAATTAATACATTAGATAACAGTAAGCAAGTACAGTAGTGCGATTCTCTTACCTTTAACGATTTGATAATCCCAACTTTTGTTATCAAATTTTATCGCTTGCACCAACGATTGAGTGTTTTTGAAACTTAAGTCAGATGTGATACGTTAATAAATAAAAAAGCGTTTTTTTTGTGTTTGTACTCGCATTATTAGAACATTTTTCTACTAAATTCTCAACTATCTATTTATATTGTTGGGAAAGTTGAATGTTTGAGAATATTTTACAAAAATTTCGAGTTTAATTTTAATTTTAGGGTAGCTCCTATGAAATGTCGACATATAGATAATGTCGACATATATAAGCTAAAATAGTGAATAAAAAACCTAATTTTTTATTGGTTTCAATGTTAGAAGCTAAAATAGCGAATAAAGAATCCAATAGTTTGAATTTTTGTTCTCTGCTTTTCGATACTTTAAAAAAAACAAATCGTAGCAACCAGCGGTAATTCATTAATTTGAAATGTGTTATAGAAATGTAAGAGACTTGTATATATGAAGAAGCTTGTTTTTTGTGTTTTGACAGGTAATAATATCACATTTTTATTTTTCAAATTCTCATCTATTTGTTTAGATAGTTGGGATATAAAGTTAAATGTTTAAGAATATCTTACAAAAATATTCAGACTACTGGTGATAGGGAGCTGCTTGAAATGTCGACATATAGATATCTACAAACCTAGAAAATAAGTTAATTATAATTTTTTGTTGGAATCAGACTCTAAAATAGTGAATAAAAAACCTAATTTTTTATTGGTATCAATGGTAAAAGCTAAAATAGTGAATAAAGAACCCAATTGTTTGAATTTTTGTTCTCTGCTTTTCGATACTTTCAAAAAACAAAACGTAGCAATCAGCGGTTGATCATTTGTTTGAAAAATGTTAAGAAATGTTAGAAACGTATATAAATGAAAAAGCTTGTTTTTTGAGTTTCGACCGGCAATAATATCAGAACATTTTGCTTTTTAAATATTCTATTTATTTAGACAGTTGGGATACAATTTTAAATGTTTGAGAATATCTTTCAAAATTTTCTAAAGTCTACTCATGATTAGTGTAGCTGCTATGAAATGTCGACATATATATAGCTGCGAAGCATAGAAAACTAGTTATTTATAATTTTTTATTGGAATCAGAAGCTAAAATAGTGAATAAAAAACCTAATTTTTTGTTGGTATCAATGTTAGAAGCTAAAGTAGTGAATTCAACTGTTTGAATTTTAGTTTTTGCTTTTCGATACTTTCAAAAAACACATCGTAGCAAACCAGTAGTGCGATTCACCATGCTATTTAAGCCCCAATTATTTCGGTTAAAATTATTAAGCACAAAATTAACCTTTTTCCTATTCACAAGTACTTTAAACACCATATACTGGGGTTTAAAGTCAGCTGTTTGAGGCAGCTGTGAAATTTAACGACATAAATAGGTGTTAATTAACACCCCAATTTTTTGTGGGTTTAAAAAAAGTGTTGATATTGTTTACATATTCATTTCATTTAAGAACTATATTGTAATCCCAAAATTGCTCTTGTTTCCATTTATTTCTAAAAAAAAGTAAATACTTTAATATGAAGCACTATTGCAAACTATTAGGTTATTTATTTACTATTTTACTTCTATCATTGATACCAATAAAAAATTAGGTGTTTATTCAATATTTTAAAATAAATAATTATTTATTTAGTTAGAAATTTATTATAATTTAAAATACTATAAACTATAGAAAGTAAAGCACTAGCAACTGGGGGTGTCGGCCCCAGCTATATATATATAGGGTGTTTTTATAAGCCCGATAGAACTTGAAATTGTAAAAAATAACACAAAAAATTAAATTGTAATCAAAATTTTTTTTTATTCGAGAGATCAATACGTGATATTAACATTTGAAAATGATTTCGGGCATATGGGCACCGCGGCTGTTCTTGACGAAGCGCATTCTAGACGTCCAATTTTGGGCCACTTTTTCGAGCACTGCTGGCCGTATGTCACGAACAACACGAACAATGCTGGCCTCCAAGGCGTCAATTGTTGCTGGTTTATCAGCATAAACCAGTGACTTCACGTAGCCCCACAGGAAATAATCGAGAGGTGTAAAATTGCACGACCTTGGAAGCCAATTGACAGGTCCATTTCTCGAAATCAACTTATCGCCAAATTTTGATTTCAGTCGATGGTTGCGTTCGCCGTATGGCACGTAGCGCCATCCTGTTGAAACCACATCTCCTCCGGATCAATGTCATCCATATTTTCAAACAAAAAATCATTGATCATGGTGCGGTAACGATCTCCATTGACCGTAACGCGAGCTCCGGCCTCATTTTTGAAGAAATAAGGTCCGGTGATGCCACCAGCATGAAAACCGCACCAAACAGTGCATTTTTCTGGATGTAATGGAGTCTGTAGGGTCTCCTGTGGATTGGTCTCACTCCATATGCGGCAATTTTGCTTATTAACAAACCCGTTAAGCCAAAAATGCGCCTCATCGCTGAACAAAATTTTGCGTCTATAAGTTGCGTGAATCGACGACTGATTTTCAAAGTAAATTTGGATAATTTCGTAGCGTTGTTCAAGCGTGAGTCTATTCATGATGATTTGTCAGAGTATACTGAAACAAATAAAAAAAATGTTTCATCAAAATGTAATTTTTTGTGTTACTTTTTACAATTTAAAGTTCTTATCTAGCTTAAAAAAACGCCCTATTTATATATATGTCGACATTTCTCAGCAGCTATCCTAATCATTAGTAGACTTTGGTAAGTTTTTCAAACATTTAACTTTGCATCCCATATGTTATATTAGAAATTAGTTAATAAAAAACTGACAAATACAGCTCCTATTGATAAAACATAGTGAAAGTGAGCAATTACATAATATGTATCTTGAAGAATGATGAAAAATTACTCCTGTTAGTCCACCTACTGTAAATAATAATACTAATCCTAATGATCGTAAAGTAGCTGGAGAGTAATTAATTTGTGTTCCATAAAAAGTGCTAATCAACTACATATTTTAATACCTGTTAGTATAGCAATAATTACAGTTGCAGAAGAAATTCCAAAAAAATTTCCAAACCAATATAAAGCCAAAATATCAAATCTAAAGGTGAAGAACTGTTTTTGCAGCAAAAACATAAATTTTGTAAGAAAAATAAAGCAGCAGCAAGTTGCATATTGTTTAAGGTATTGTCATGAATAATAACCCCACTGAGCATAAATTAAAATTTCGAGAAATTTTTGGCTAAATTAAACGTATTATGTTAAAAAGTTTAGCAGATTGCCTTATTTTAAGATCTATAACAAAAATATTTTAATTTCTTGTTTCTAATTTTCCGACTCTTTTTATACCCTTTTCAAAAATGATACGGGTATACATAAGTTTGTGATTCCGTTTGTAATTTCTACAATTTTCATTTCCGACCATATAAAGTGTACATATTCTGAATCAGCATTGATAGAAAATTCGATTAAGCTATGTCCGTCTGTCCGTCGTTGAAACACCATTTCTGAGAAAACCATTAGATAGAAACATTTTTCTTGCATCATTCTTTTACTCTATTGTGCATTGGGTTTGTTATTGAATATCGGTTCACATATAGCTGAGATATATTCAAAATTCCGAAAAAAGCCATTATTTTTTGCAATTTTGTATGAACATTTTTGAAAAAAAAGTTGTTTGTTTTGTTTTAAGCTTCACACAATTATTAAGCATGCCCATAAGTAAGCAAACTTAAACAACGTTTGTTGCTTAAAAGCAGTTCTAGTAATAAAATAAGGTTATATAAATATGGAAAATGAAAATTTCCCATATCGGTCCATATATAACCATGTTTTTTTTTCATGCAAATGTCTCGTAAGCGAACTTAAACAATTTTTTTTACTTAAAAGCAGTTCTGGTAATAAGAGAAGGTTATATAATTATGGAAAATGAAAATTTCCGATATCGGTCCATATATACTCGAGATATAGCCTAAACCGGGGTTTTCATGAAAATGTCGCGTAAGCAAACTAAAACAACTTTTTTGCTTAAAAGCAATTCTGGTAATAAAATAAGGTTATATAAATACACAAAATGAAAATTTGCGATATCGGTCCATATATACCCGAGATATAGCCTAAACCGATTTTTCAATTAATATTTTTTTTTTGTTGGAATAACAATTCTCGTTATAAAAGAAGGTTAAATTTCCAATATCGGTTCATATATAACCGAGATATAGCTTAAACAAATTTTTTCATGAAAATGTTCATGAAAGATTTCTTTTTTGGAATGGTGATTACAAGGCAAAAATATTTTTTCCCCGATATCGGTCTATATATATCCGAGCATATTTAGTTAAAATTTTCAGTATGTACGTGACTATCGTGAAGGGTATTTTAGATTCGTCCCAGCTGTGTGTCTTTTTCAGGAAGCTTCAATAATTGAAGTGATAATATTACAGATTTATTTCAAAGAGCACAAGAGTTATTTTAAAGAAATGCTAAATATTTAAACTGGAAAAATTAAAATTCCTGACAAATCAGCTTAAGTTAAAACATGTAGATATACACTGAACGACTAAATTTTAGGTAGACGAAAATTTGTTTTGGAAAAGGAATTTGATGTATTATTTTAAATTATAAATTTTCCGAAATTTGTAACCCTAAACTACACAAAGGTAAACTGCAAAATTCTTTTAAGCTCTGTTATAGTTAGCAGTTACATATATAAAGAAAATATGTATAACAATGGGGAAAACACTTAAACAACTAGGAAATATTCAGTATAGCTAAACTAACATAACATATAAACCTATTTTTAACGATACTATGAAACCAATCTACATACGTAAAACAATGTTTGTATTTAGGCCAAAAAGGGAAAATATATTTTTGATTAAGCGATATTCATTAACTGAAGAGGGTTTAAAAACAAATTGTACAATATTTTTATGAAATAACGCTTTAAAATACCATTGTTTAAATATTATTAAATTAATTTCAAAGTATTGAGTTTCTAGTGTAATTACACACGTAGTGGCAAACAAGCCATGCGTATTCATAACTACAAGTGGTGGCAACCACATTGATTTTACTTGCGGCGAATCAACTTTTGACGGCTGTTTGGCAAAAGGCGAATTCAACTTGCTTTTGCAGCTGATAGATCAATCCTGCTAATTTAGTGATTTTTCACAAACGTCGGATGTTTTTCAGACATTGTTATATTTTATTAACTGCTTAAGAAAAGTTTTATTAATTTCGACTATATAATTTTTTCGTTTTGTGTTATATTTTTCAGTCTTTTTTTATATTTTCCAAGAGTGATTAATAATTTTTCCCACAACAGTATATATAATACTTTCAGTTCATGCCAGATGGCAAAACATTAAGAAATAAAATAAAATTTTTATTAGTGTTTGTTTTTGCAGAATTAAAAGTTTGCCTCGACAAAGTAATTGCATGCACACATTGAACTAAGTATGTACGACTTATAATTAAATAAAATAAACGTACACAAATGTATTCATATACACATACTTATATGCAATACATACATCCACACATACATACAAACAGACATATAAGCATACATACATACATATATACATAAATACATATACATACATGCATACATAAATACATACTTGCATTCATTGAGACATACATACATGCATTTATACATACATACATGCATACATATATAGATAGAGACATACATATATACAAGCATACATACTTATATACTACATACATACATACGTACGTACATTAATATGTATATACATACATACAAACATGCATTCGTACATATGTACTCATATATATAAAAGCAGACATACATACTACATACATACATGTATTCGTACATATATACATACATACATACATACATACATACATACATACATACATACATACATACATACATACATACATACATACATACATACATACATACATACATACATACATACATACATACATACATACATACATACATACATACATACATACATACATACATACATACATACATACATACATACATACATACATACATACATACATACATACATACATATATACATACATACATGGTGGCGTGGGTGCGAGCGTTCAAGGTAAAGCGCTGGCTTCCCATCGGGTGTAGCCAGTTAGCGATCCTTGTCCCTGCTCAAACCAAGTTGTCACACGGCCTTCTCGTGGCGCTACTGAATAGTTCTCAACAAAAGTTGAGAATGAACTAACTGTGTGACAGCGATAATGGATTGGATGACGACCTGACGCAGACGATTATGGGCTGGGAGCTGACGTATTCCGTGACCTGATTAAGCACGAGTGACATCGTGCTGAAATGGCTCACGGGCTAATGCGGAAGCTACCTCCGTCCCGGTAAAACCCTGGCAGGGGCTTAAAGTATGATCAAAGTTTGTAGCCAATAGTTTTTGGACGTGCAGGGTTAGTTGAGATGACTCCTAATCAGCTCCCGACCTGGCTCTGTACACAAGTCTCATAAGGCCTTGTGTCAACCCTCGCGAGGAACTCACTGCTTGCATAGCCACCCTCGGGGTCACTACAAGGGTAACTGCACATTCACTCAACAAAAAGTGAACTAAATTTTAATAAAATTAACTTAACCCGGAAAATGCGGGAATGTTTTGGACAAAGAAAAAACTTTTTATTGAGTGTGCGGCAAACGGAGACTACAGCTTTAAGCGGGGACCCAACTGAAAAAATGAATAAAAATAATAATAATGAGAGTATAAATGAGTTGAGCATGGGTGAAATTGTAAACCCTTTTGCTAAGAAATCGGTGATAACCAGATCACCTCCTACAGCGGTGAGTAGGACCGTTCCAGTGCCAGGCACCGTTGAAAATAGTGAAAATGGACAAAATAACGTCCAGAGGCTAGGAGAGAAGATCTCAAAGCTCGTAGCTTTCCTAAAGGCACGTTCGAACGTGCATAAGGAAATAGTGACAATGTCACGTGAGATACAGGCATTGTACATGTAGGTCTCAGATGAATTGAGTAGTGGAAGTGCTAGTAGTACAAAGAAAGCACATACTAGTACGCATACTCAAACAGACGAACCGCCAAGGCTCAATCCTGTGATGGACGGAACTCCAAAGCGTAGAAGGGAGGACTTAAGCCCAAAAGGTAACAGAGCTAAAAAGAATAGGGGAACAACCCCTAATAAAGTAGTCAGGGTAGGTGGACAATGTCGACATATAGATAGCTGCGAAACATAGAAAAAAAGTTATTTATTATTTTTTATTGTTATCAATTGTTATAAGCTAAAATAGTGAATAAAAAACCTAATTTTTTATTGGTTTCAATGTTAGAAGCTAAAATAGCGAATAAAGAATCCAATAGTTTGAATTTTTGTTCTCTGCTTTTCGATACTTTAAAAAAAACAAATCGTAGCAACCAGCGGTAATTCATTAATTTGAAATGTGTTATAGAAATGTAAGAGACTTGTATATATGAAGAAGATTGTTTTTTGTGTTTTGACAGGTAATAATATCACATTTTTATTTTTCAAATTCTCATCTATTTGTTTAGATAGTTGGGATATAAAGTTAAATGTTTAAGAATATCTTACAAAAATATTCAGACTACTGGTGATAGGGAGCTGCTTGAAATGTCGACATATAGATATCTACAAACCTAGAAAATAAGTTAATTATAATTTTTTGTTGGAATCAGACTCTAAAATAGTGAATAAAAAACCTAATTTTTTATTGGTATCAATGGTAAAAGCTAAAATAGTGAATAAAGAACCCAATTGTTTGAATTTTTGTTCTCTGCTTTTCGATACTTTCAAAAAACAAAACGTAGCAATCAGCGGTTGATCATTTGTTTGAAAAATGTTAAGAAATGTTAGAAACGTATATAAATGAAAAAGCTTGTTTTTTGAGTTTCGACCGGCAATAATATCAGAACATTTTGCTTTTTAAATATTCTATTTATTTAGACAGTTGGGATACAATATTAAATGTTTGAGAATATCTTTCAAAATTTTCTAAAGTCTACTCATGATTAGTGTAGCTGCTATGAAATGTCGACATATATATAGCTGCGAAGCATAGAAAACTAGTTATTTATAATTTTTTATTGGAATCAGAAGCTAAAATAGTGAATAAAAAACCTAATTTTTTGTTGGTATCAATGTTAGAAGCTAAAGTAGTGAATTCAACTGTTTGAATTTTAGTTTTTGCTTTTCGATACTTTCAAAAAACACATCGTAGCAAACCAGTAGTGCGATTCACCATGCTATTTAAGCCCCAATTATTTCGGTTAAAATTATTAAGCACAAAATTAACCTTTTTCCTATTCACAAGTACTTTAAACACCATATACTGGGGTTTAAAGTCAGCTGTTTGAGGCAGCTGTGAAATTTAACGACATAAATAGGTGTTAATTAACACCCCAATTTTTTGTGGGTTTAAAAAAAGTGTTGATATTGTTTACATATTCATTTCATTTAAGAACTATATTGTAATCCCAAAATTGCTCTTGTTTCCATTTATTTCTAAAAAAAAGTAAATACTTTAATATGAAGCACTATTGCAAACTATTAGGTTATTTATTTACTATTTTACTTCTATCATTGATACCAATAAAAAATTAGGTGTTTATTCAATATTTTAAAATAAATAATTATTTATTTATTTAGAAATTTATTATAATTTAAAATACTATAAACTATAGAAAGTAAAGCACTAGCAACTGGGGGTGTCGGCCCCAGCTATATATATATAGGGTGTTTTTATAAGCCCGATAGAACTTGAAATTGTAAAAAATAACACAAAAAATTAAATTGTAATCAAAATTTTTTTTTATTCGAGAGATCAATACGTGACATTAACATTTGAAAATGATTTCGGGCATATGGGCACCGCGGCTGTTCTTGACGAAGCGCATTCTAGACGTCCAATTTTGGGCCACTTTTTCGAGCACTGCTGGCCGTATGTCACGAACAACACGAACAATGCTGGCCTCCAAGGCGTCAATTGTTGCTGGTTTATCAGCATAAACCAGTGACTTCACGTAGCCCCACAGGAAATAATCGAGAGGTGTCAAATTGCACGACCTTGGAAGCCAATTGACAGGTCCATTTCTCGAAATCAACTTATCGCCAAATTTTGATTTCAGTCGATGGTTGCGTTCGCCGTATGGCACGTAGCGCCATCCTGTTGAAACCACATCTCCTCCGGATCAATGTCATCCATATTTTCAAACAAAAAATCATTGATCATGGTGCGGTAACGATCTCCATTGACCGTAACGCGAGCTCCGGCCTCATTTTTGAAGAAATAAGGTCCGGTGATGCCACCAGCATGAAAACCGCACCAAACAGTGCATTTTTCTGGATGTAATGGAGTCTGTAGGGTCTCCTGTGGATTGGTCTCACTCCATATGCGGCAATTTTGCTTATTAACAAACCCGTTAAGCCAAAAATGCGCCTCATCGCTGAACAAAATTTTGCGTCTATAAGTTGCGTGAATCGACGACTGATTTTCAAAGTAAATTTGGATAATTTCGTAGCGTTGTTCAAGCGTGAGTCTATTCATGATGATTTGTCAGAGTATACTGAAACAAATAAAAAAAATGTTTCATCAAAATTTAATTTTTTGTGTTACTTTTTACAATTTAAAGTTCTTATCTAGCTTAAAAAAACGCCCTATTTATATATATGTCGACATTTCTCAGCAGCTATCCTAATCATTAGTAGACTTTGGTAAGTTTTTCAAACATTTAACTTTGCATCCCATCTGTTATATTAGAAATTAGTTAATAAAAAACTGACAAATACAGCTCCTATTGATAAAACATAGTGAAAGTGAGCAATTACATAATATGTATCTTGAAGAATGATGAAAAATTACTCCTGTTAGTCCACCTACTGTAAATAATAATACTAATCCTAATGATCGTAAAGTAGCTGGAGAGTAATTAATTTGTGTTCCATAAAAAGTGCTAATCAACTACATATTTTAATACCTGTTAGTATAGCAATAATTACAGTTGCAGAAGAAATTCCAAAAAAATTTCCAAACCAATATAAAGCCAAAATATCAAATCTAAAGGTGAAGAACTGTTTTTGCAGCAAAAACATAAATTTTGTAAGAAAAATAAAGCAGCAGCAAGTTGCATATTGTTTAAGGTATTGTCATGAATAATAACCCCACTGAGCATAAATTAAAATTTCGAGAAATTTTTGGCAAAATTAAACGTATTATGTTAAAAAGTTTAGCAGATTGCCTTATTTTAAGATCTATAACAAAAATATTTTAATTTCTTGTTTCTAATTTTCCGACTCTTTTTATACCCTTTTCAAAAATGATACGGGTATACATAAGTTTGTGATTCCGTTTGTAATTTCTACAATTTTCATTTCCGACCATATAAAGTGTACATATTCTGAATCAGCATTGATAGAAAATTCGATTAAGCTATGTCCGTCTGTCCGTCGTTGAAACACCATTTCTGAGAAAACCATTAGATAGAAACATTTTTCTTGCATCATTCTTTTACTCTATTGTGCATTGGGTTTGTTATTGAATATCGGTTCACATATAGCTGAGATATATTCAAAATTCCGAAAAAAGCCATTATTTTTTGCAATTTTGTATGAACATTTTTGAAAAAAAAGTTGTTTGTTTTGTTTTAAGCTTCACACAATTATTAAGCATGCCCATAAGTAAGCAAACTTAAACAACGTTTGTTGCTTAAAAGCAGTTCTAGTAATAAAATAAGGTTATATAAATATGGAAAATGAAAATTTCCCATATCGGTCCATATATAACCATGTTTTTTTTTCATGCAAATGTCTCGTAAGCGAACTTAAACAATTTTTTTTACTTAAAAGCAGTTCTGGTAATAAGAGAAGGTTATATAATTATGGAAAATGAAAATTTCCGATATCGGTCCATATATACTCGAGATATAGCCTAAACCGGGGTTTTCATGAAAATGTCGCGTAAGCAAACTAAAACAACTTTTTTGCTTAAAAGCAATTCTGGTAATAAAATAAGGTTATATAAATACACAAAATGAAAATTTGCGATATCGGTCCATATATACCCGAGATATAGCCTAAACCGATTTTTCAATTATGTTCTCAAAGTGGTTACAGAAATCTTGTTATAAAAAACCATTAATGTGTCGCATTGCAATCGAATTATTGTATGTATAAAGAACCTGTTAAAGAGGTTAGTTAGCGGGTAGATATGTTCAGATAAGTGTGGAGGGAAAAATATTAAAAGCGGCCCAGAGGCAGTTATAGAGCTTTTTGTGGACTTTATGCCTTTTTGTTCTACCTTTGGCCTTGTTGCGAAGCTATTTACCGCCTTCCTACCATTCTAGTTTTTTGAAATGGGGAGAAAAATCATGCGCTAATTCGCCCTTAGTGAACTGTAATTAAGCGAAGAGATTTACAATTATAGTGTTGCAGGTCTAATTCATAAGGAAGTTAAATTTAATTACATTGTTCATGAATGAATTACATATGCTACTGTTACTAAAATTTGAATTTGTGAATTAATTGGTAAAATAATTCGATTATCAACATCTAGTAAACGAAAGTTCTTTAAAGATAATTAATTCATTAATGGGAATTATATAAGAATCAAATTCAATATTTTTTAAAATCTGAATATTCTAACACTTGATACCAATGAAAACTTATAGGAAGCTTGTTTTCCCAGCTATCTATATGTCGACATTTCATAGCAGCTACCCTAATCATCAGTAGACTGGAAATTTTTGTAAGTTATTCTCAAACATTCAATTTTCTCAACAATCTAAATAAATAGTTGAGATTTGAAAATAAAAAATGTTTCCATAATGCCTGTAAAAACACGAAAAACAAGCTTCTTCATTTTTACAAGCCTGTAACATTTTTATAACACATTTGAAATAAATGAATTACCGCTGGTTGCTACGATTTGTTTTTTGAAAGTATCGAAAAGCAAAAAACAAAAATTCAAACAGCTGAATTCACTACTTTAGCTTCTAATTTTATATTGTAAACCAAAAATTGCTCTTGTTGCCATTTATTTCTACAAAAAAGTAAATACTTTAATATGAAGCTTATATTCATTGTACTATTGCAAACTATTGGGTTCTTTATTCACTATTTTAGCTTCTAACATTGATACCAGTAAAAATTTGGTTTTTTATTCAATATTTTAACTTCTAACAATTGATACCAATAAAAAATTATAAATAACTTGTTTTCTATGTTTCGCAGCTATACATATGCCGACATTTCATAGCAGCTACACTAATCGTCAGTAGACTTTAGAAAATTTTGGAAGGTATTCTCAAACATTTAGCTTTGTATCCCAACTGTCTAAATAAATAGAATATTTAGAAAGCAAAATGTTCTGATATTATTACAGGTATCACTTGTCGAAACACAAAAAACAAGCTTCTTCATTTATACAAGTCTCTCACATTTCTATAACACATTTCAAATAAATGAATTACCGCTGGTTGCTACGATTTGTTTTTTTAAAGTATCGAAAAGCAGAGAACAAAAATTCAAACGATTGGGTTTTTTATTCACTATTTTAGCTTATAACAATTGATACCAATAAAAAATTATAAATAACTTTTTTTTCTATGTTTCGCAGCTATCTATATGTCGACATTTCATAGGAGCTACCCTAATCATCAATAACAATTAATATTAATATTTAATAATCTACTAGTATGGTAATTATTAATAAAATTAGTAAAGATGATCATGAAAAAAAAATTAATTGTTCAATTAGAGGAGAAGAACTATATTGTAAACCAAAAATTGCTCTTGTTGCCATTTATTTCTAAAAAAAAGTAAATACTTTAATATGAAGCACTATTGCAAACTATTTACTATTCCAATAAAAAATTAGGTTTTTTATTCAATATTTTAAAATAAAAAATGATTTATTTATTTAGAAATTTCTTATAATTTAAAATACTATAAACTATAGAAAATAAAGCACTAGGAACTGGGGCTATCGGTCCCAGCTATATATATATATATATATGTCGACATTTCTCAGCAGCTATCCTAATCATTAGTAGACTTTGGAAAGTTTTTCAAACATTTTACTTTGCATCCCATCTGTCATATTAGAAATTTGTTAATAAAAAACTGACAAATACAGCTCCTATTGATAATACATAGTGAAAGTGAGCAACTACATAATATGTATATATTAAGTGATACCTGTAATCATATCAGAACAAGCTAATAATAACAATAACAAATAATATTAATATTTAATAATCTACTAGTATGGTAATTATTAATAAAATTAGTAAAGCTGATCATGAAAAAAAAAATTAATTGTTCAATTAGAGTAGAACTATATTGTAAACCCAAAATTGCTCTTGTTGCCATTTATTTCTAAAAAAAAGTAAATACTTTAATATGAAGCACTATTGCAAACTATTAGGTTCTTTATTTCCTATTTTACTTCTAACATATATGTTGTGTCATTAAATGTAACTAATAAAAACACTAAGAGTTAGTAAAAAACAAAAATAAATTTTGAAAATAATATTTTTATATAAAACACTAAATAAAAAGTTTTTTTATTCAATATATATTTCGTTTTCCTTTAGAAAACTTCTTAAGAAAAGTATTTGTTGATTGATTATAAAATCAAACATGTTTTGATAGGATATAAAATAACATTATTTTTATAATAAATGAAATTATGTGTGTATGTATGTATATTAACGCTTATAATTTTTTTTTCACAAGAATTTTTTCGATTTTACAATTAGTCACCAAATCATTCCTTAAGAAGTTTTCTAAAGAAATTTTTAAAGAAAAACCAAATATTGAAAAAAGCTTTCAATTATTGTTTTTTTATAGAAAGAACCTCGAGCTCATATATTATTTTTAAGATTTTTATATATATGTATATATAAAATGGTCAACGTTACAAAATATGAAGAAAACATATAAACAAAAGGAGATTCAGTACAATAGCTAATAACAATGAAATGGAGATTTGTGGCAACAGTTCAGATTGTTGTGGTTATAACAATCTGAACGGTTACAAAAATAAACCCCTTTACGGTGGCTAAATATAATTAGTGAATAGCGCAGGGATTAGTGCAAACCACAAAATGTGTGGTTAAAGTTAACACTTCTAATTGGGGTGAAAAATTAGTGAATTGCAATACTGGTCGATTAAATCAAACAAATTTTTTAATAAATCAATCTGGTTTATTTTATGGTCAATGTTTAGAAATTTGTGGAGAAATCATAGATTTATACCAATTGTTATTGAAAGAATTCCTATTAATTTTTTTACTAAATGAATTTCTTATAATTTAAATTAAAAATTAATACATTAGATGACAGTAAGCAAGTACTGTAGTGCGATTCTCTAACTTTTAACGATTCGATAATCCCAACTTTTGTTATCAAATTTTATCGCTTGCACAAACGATTGAGTGATTCTGAAACTTAATTCAGCTGTGATACATTAATAAATAAAACAGCTTGTTTTTTGTGTTTGTAAGTATGTAGTGCTTGAAATGTTCCTTCTCGCAAAACATCACTTCATCATTGAAAAATTGTTAAAATAGTAATAATATTACCTAAAATAAATAATGAAATATCATATTGATGAAATCATTTTACCATCGTTGGGATTATCGAATCGTTAAAAGTTAGAGAAGCGCACTATAGTACTTGCCTTCAGTCATCTAATGTATTATTTTTTAATTTAAAAGCACTAAAAGTTTATTTTTTTCCAGTTTCTTGACTAATAATATGGGAAATTATACCAAAGCCTGGTAAAATTTGAATATAAACTTATAGCAATGGCAAAAAATCAAAATAAATGTTGGAATAAAATAGGTTCACCACCTCCAGCTGGATCAAAAAATTATGTAGTTTAATTTCGATCTGTTAATAATATACTAATAGCACCTGCTAAAACTTGTAATGATAACAAAAGTAATAAAGCTGTAATTAAAATAAAAAGATAAATGGTCTGATATTATTACTTGTCAAAACACAAAAAAAAAAAGTTTTTTATTCATTTATACAAGCCTCTAACATTTTTATAATACATTTCAAACAAATGAATTACCGTTGGTTGCTGCGATTTGTTTTTTGAAAGTATCGAAAAGCAAAAAACGAAAATTCAAACAATTGGGATCTTTATTCACTATTTTAGCTTCTAACATTGATACCTATAAAATATTATAAACAGCTTGTTTTCTAGGTTTCGTATCTATCTATATGTGGACATTTCGTAGGAGCTTACCTAATCATCAGTAGATTGGAAATTTTTGTAAGATATTCTCAATAGATATCTGCGAAACATACAAAACAAGTTATTTATAATTTTTTCTTGGAATCAGAAGCTAAAATAGTGAATAAGAAACCTAATTTTTTATTGGTATCAATGTTAGAAGCTAAAGTAGTGAATTCATGTTATAGAAATGTTAGAGGGTTGTATAAATGAAGAAGCTTGTTTTTTGTGTTTTGACAAGTGATACCTGTAATCATATCAGAACAAGCTTGTTGTTTTGTGTTTTTATTGAAGAAAAATAAACCCCTCAACGGTGGCTAAATATAGTTAGTGAATAACGTAGGGGTTAGTGCAAACAACGAAATGTGTGGTTTAAGTTAACACTTCTAATTGGGGTGTAAAGTTAGTGAATTGCACTACTGAAGTTTGTATTCCATAATTTCCTATAATATTTATTGGTATCAATGTTAGAAGTAAAATAGTAAATAAAGAACCTAATAGTTTGCAATAGGTCTTCATATTAAAGTATTTACTTTTTTTAGAAATAAATGGCAACAAGAGCAATTTTGGGTTTACAATATAGTTCTCCTCTAATTGAACAATTAATTTTTTTTCATGATCATCTTTACTAATTTTATTAATAATTACCATACTAGTAGATTATTAAATATTAATATTATTTGTCATTGATGATTAGGGTAGCTCCTATGAAATGTCGACATATAGATAGCTGCGAAACACAGAAAAAAAGTTATTTATAATTTTTTATTGGTATCAATTATTATAAGATAAAATAGTGAATAAAAAACCCAATAGTTTGAATTTTTGTTCTCTGCTTTTCGATACTTTAAAAAAACAAATCGTAGCAACCAGCGGTAATTCATTTAATTGAAATGTGTTATAGTAATGTCAGAGACTTATATAAGTGAAAAAGCTTGTTTTTTGTGTTTCGACAAGTGATACCTGTAATAATATCAGATTATTTTGCTTTTTAAATATTCTATTTATTTAGACAGTTGGGATACAAAGTTAAATGTTTGAGAATATCTTTCAAAATTTTCTAAAGTCTACTGATGATAAGTGTAGCTGCTATGAAATCTCGACATATGTATAGCTGCGAAGCATAGAAAACAAGTTATTTATAATTTTTTATTGGAATCAGAATCTAAAATAGTAAATAAAAAACCTAATTTTTTATTAGAAGCTAAAGTAGTGAATTCAACTGTTTGAATTTTTGTTTTTTGCTTTTCGATACTTTCAAAAAACAAATCGTAGCAACCAGCGGTAATTCATTTATTTTAAATGTGTTATAGAAATGTTAGAGGCTTGTAAAAATGAAGAAGCTTTTTTTTTGTGCTTCGACAGGTAATACCTGTAATAATATCAGAACATTTTTTTTTAAATTATCATCATCATTTCGACATTTCAGAGCAGCTACACTAAATATCAGTAGACTGGAAATTTTTGTAAGATATCATTTGTCGAAAACAAAAAAAACCAGCTTTTTCATTTATTTAACACATTTCAAACAAATGAATTACCGTTGGTAGCTACGATTTGTTTTTTGAAAGTATCGAAAAGCAAAAAACTAAAATGAAAACCGTTCACTATTTTAGCTCCTAACATTAATAACAATAACTATTAACTATTTTAGCTTCTACTTACCTTATTACAAATTAAATATTATTTATTGTCACTTAAAAACTAAAATAACAACAATTAAAAATTAATATGTATACATATTGTTATGAAAAATTTATTGTTTTTTATTGTCTTCTTTGTGGTTTTCGCTTTTTTCTGGCAGAGATGCCAATGAATGAAGAGAAAAATACAGCTGTTTACCATCGTTAGAATTAAGCTCCAGAATCACTCAATCGTTTGTGCAAGCGATGAAATTTGATGACAAAAGTTGGAATTAACGAATCGTTAAAAGTTAGTTAACACTATTTTAGCTTCTAACATTGATACCAGTAAAAAATCTGGTTTTTTATTCAATATTTAAACTTTTAACAATTGATACCAATAAAAATTATAAATAACTTGTTTTCTATGCTTCGCAGCTAAACATATGTCGACATTTCATAGCAGCTACACTAATCATCAGTAGACTTTAGAAAATTTTGAAAGATATTCTCAAACATTTAGCTTTGTATCCCAAGTGTCTAATTAAATAGAATATTTAAAAAGCAAAATGTTCTGATATTATTACCGGTATCACTTGTCGAAACACAAAAAACAAGCTTCTTAATTTATACAGGTCTCTGACATTTCTATAACAAATTTCAAATAAGTGAATTACCGCTGGTTGCTACGATTTATCTTTTTTTATCGAAAAGCAGTGAACAAAAATTCAAACTATTGGGTTTTTTATTCGCTATTTTAGCTTCTAACATTGATACCAATAAAAACTTAGTTTTTTTATTCACTATTTTAGCTTATAACAATTGATACCAAAAAAATAATAAATAACTTTTTTTCTATGTTTCGCAGCTATCTATATGTCGACATTTCATAGGAGCTACCCTAAAATTAAAATTAAACTGGAAATTTTTGTAAAATATTCTTAAACATACGAGTTTCCCATTATTCTAAATAAATAGTTGAGAATTTAGTAGGAAATTGTTCTAATAATGCGTGTACAAACACAAAAAACAAGCTGTTTTATTTATTAATGTATCACAGCTGAATTAAGTTTCAGAATCACTCAGTCGTTTGTGCAAGCGATAAAGTATTTACTTTTTTTTAGAAATAAATGGCAACAAGAGCAATTTTGGGTTTACAATATAGTTCTACTCTAATTGAACAATTAATTTTTTTTTTCATGATCAGCTTTACTAATTTTATTAATAATTACCATACTAGTAGATTATTAAATATTAATATTATTTTTTATTGTTATTATTAGCTTGTTCTGATATGATTACAGGTATCACTTAATATATACATATTATGTAGTTGCTCACTTTCACTATGTATTATCAATAGGAGCTTTATTTGTCAGTTTTTTATTAACAAATTTCTAATATGACAGATGGGATGCAAAGTAAAATGTTTGAAAAACTTTCCAAAGTCTACTAATGATTAGGATAGCTGCTGAGAAATGTCGACATATATATATATATATATATATATATATATATATATATATATATATATATATATATATATATATATATATATATATATATATATATATATATATATATATATATATATATATATATATATATATATATATATATATATATATATATATATATATATATATAAGAAAAGTATTTGTTGATTGATTATAAAATCAAACATGTTTTGATAGGATATAAAATAACATTATTTTTATAATAAATGAAATTATGTGTGTATGTATGTATATTAACGCTTATAATTTTTTTTTCACAAGAATTTTTTCGATTTTACATTGATACCAGTAAAATTTTGGTTTTTTATTCAATATTTTAACTTCTAACAATTGATACCAATAAAAAATTATAAATAACTTGTTTTCTATGTTTCGCAGCTATACATATGCCGACATTTCATATGCCGACATTTCATGGCAACAAGAGCAATTTTGGGTTTACAATATAGTTCTACTCTAATTGAACAATTAATTTTTTTTTTCATGATCAGCTTTACTAATTTTATTAATAATTACCATACTAGTAGATTATTAAATATTAATATTATTTGTTATTGTTATTATTAGCTTGTTCTGATATGATTACAGGTATCACTTAATATATACATATTATGTAGTTGCTCACTTTCACTATGTATTATCAATAGGAGCTGTATTTGTCAGTTTTTTATTAACAAATTTCTAATATGACAGATGGGATGCAAAGTAAAATGTTTGAAAAACTTTCCAAAGTCTACTAATGATTAGGATAGCTGCTGAGAAATGTCGACATATATATATATATATATAGCTGGGACCGATAGCCCCAGTTCCTAGTGCTTTATTTTCTATAGTTTATAGTATTTTAAATTATAAGAAATTTCTAAATAAATAAATCATTTTTTATTTTAAAATATTGAATAAAAAACCTAATTTTTTATTGGAATAGTAAATAGTTTGCAATAGTGCTTCATATTAAAGTATTTACTTTTTTTTAGAAATAAATGGCAACAAGAGCAATTTTGGGTTTACAATATAGTTCTCCTCTAATTGAACAATTAATTTTTTTTCATGATCATCTTTACTAATTTTATTAATAATTACCATACTAGTAGATTATTAAATATTAATATTATTTGTCATTGATGATTAGGGTAGCTCCTATGAAATGTCGACATATAGATAGCTGCGAAACATAGAAAAAAAAGTTATTTATAATTTTTTATTGGTATCAATTGTTATAAGCTAAAATAGTGAATAAAAAACCCAATCGTTTGAATTTTTGTTCTCTGCTTTTCGATACTTTAAAAAAACAAATCGTAGCAACCAGCGGTAATTCACTTATTTGAAATTTGTTATAGAAATGTCAGAGACCTGTATAAATTAAGAAGCTTGTTTTTTGTGTTTCGACAAGTGATACCGGTAATAATATCAGAACATTTTGCTTTTTAAATATTCTATTTAATTAGACACTTGGGATACAAAGTTAAATGTTTGAGAATATCTTTCAAAATTTTCTAAAGTCTACTGATGATTAGTGTAGCTGCTATGAAATCTCGACATATGTATAGCTGCGAAGCATAGAAAACAAGTTATTTATAATTTTTTATTATTTTATATAATATTTTTTATATATATATATATATATATATATATATATATATATATATATATATATATATATATATATATATATATATATATATATATATATATATATATATATATATATATATATATATATATATATATATATATATATATATATATATATATATATATATATATATATATATATGTCGACATTTCTCAGCAGCTATCCTAATCATTAGTAGACTTTGGAAAGTTTTTCAAACATTTTACTTTGCATCCCATCTGTCATATTAGAAATTTGTTAATAAAAAACTGACAAATACAGCTCCTATTGATAATACATAGTGAAAGTGAGCAACTACATAATATGTATATATTAAGTGATACCTGTAATCATATCAGAACAAGCTAATAATAACAATAACAAATAATATTAATATTTAATAATCTACTAGTATGGTAATTATTAATAAAATTAGTAAAGCTGATCATGAAAAAAAAAATTAATTGTTCAATTAGAGTAGAACTATATTGTAAACCCAAAATTGCTCTTGTTGCCATTTATTTCTAAAAAAAAGTAAATACTTTAATATGAAGCACTATTGCAAACTATTAGGTTCTTTATTTCCTATTTTACTTCTAACATATATGTTGTGTCATTAAATGTAACTAATAAAAACACTAAGAGTTAGTAAAAAACAAAAATAAATTTTGAAAATAATATTTTTATATAAAACACTAAATAAAAAGTTTTTTTATTCAATATATATTTCGTTTTCCTTTAGAAAACTTCTTAAGAAAAGTATTTGTTGATTGATTATAAAATCAAACATGTTTTGATAGGATATAAAATAACATTATTTTTATAATAAATGAAATTATGTGTGTATGTATGTATATTAACGCTTATAATTTTTTTTTCACAAGAATTTTTTCGATTTTACAATTAGTCACCAAATCATTCCTTAAGAAGTTTTCTAAAGAAATTTTTAAAGAAAAACCAAATATTGAAAAAAGCTTTCAATTATTGTTTTTTTATAGAAAGAACCTCGAGCTCATATATTATTTTTAAGATTTTTATATATATGTATATATAAAATGGTCAACGTTACAAAATATGAAGAAAACATATAAACAAAAGGAGATTCAGTACAATAGCTAATAACAATGAAATGGAGATTTGTGGCAACAGTTCAGATTGTTGTGGTTATAACAATCTGAACGGTTACAAAAATAAACCCCTTTACGGTGGCTAAATATAATTAGTGAATAGCGCAGGGATTAGTGCAAACCACAAAATGTGTGGTTAAAGTTAACACTTCTAATTGGGGTGAAAAATTAGTGAATTGCAATACTGGTCGATTAAATCAAACAAATTTTTTAATAAATCAATCTGGTTTATTTTATGGTCAATGTTTAGAAATTTGTGGAGAAATCATAGATTTATACCAATTGTTATTGAAAGAATTCCTATTAATTTTTTTACTAAATGAATTTCTTATAATTTAAATTAAAAATTAATACATTAGATGACAGTAAGCAAGTACTGTAGTGCGATTCTCTAACTTTTAACGATTCGATAATCCCAACTTTTGTTATCAAATTTTATCGCTTGCACAAACGATTGAGTGATTCTGAAACTTAATTCAGCTGTGATACATTAATAAATAAAACAGCTTGTTTTTTGTGTTTGTAAGTATGTAGTGCTTGAAATGTTCCTTCTCGCAAAACATCACTTCATCATTGAAAAATTGTTAAAATAGTAATAATATTACCTAAAATAAATAATGAAATATCATATTGATGAAATCATTTTACCATCGTTGGGATTATCGAATCGTTAAAAGTTAGAGAAGCGCACTATAGTACTTGCCTTCAGTCATCTAATGTATTATTTTTTAATTTAAAAGCACTAAAAGTTTATTTTTTTCCAGTTTCTTGACTAATAATATGGGAAATTATACCAAAGCCTGGTAAAATTTGAATATAAACTTATGGCAATGGCAAAAAATCAAAATAAATGTTGGAATAAAATAGGTTCACCACCTCCAGCTGGATCAAAAAATTATGTAGTTTAATTTCGATCTGTTAATAATATACTAATAGCACCTGCTAAAACTTGTAATGATAACAAAAGTAATAAAGCTGTAATTAAAATAAAAAGATAAATGGTCTGATATTATTACTTGTCAAAACACAAAAAAAAAAGTTTTTTATTCATTTATACAAGCCTCTAACATTTTTATAATACATTTCAAAGAAATGAATTACCGTTGGTTGCTGCGATTTGTTTTTTGAAAGTATCGAAAAGCAAAAAACGAAAATTCAAACAATTGGGATCTTTATTCACTATTTTAGCTTCTAACATTGATACCTATAAAATATTATAAACAGCTTGTTTTCTAGGTTTCGTATCTATCTATATGTGGACATTTCGTAGGAGCTTACCTAATCATCAGTAGATTGGAAATTTTTGTAAGATATTCTCAATTTTGTAAGATATTCTCAATAGATATCTGCGAAACATACAAAACAAGTTATTTATAATTTTTTCTTGGAATCAGAAGCTAAAATAGTGAATAAGAAACCTAATTTTTATTGGTATCAATGTTAGAAGCTAAAGTAGTGAATTCATGTTATAGAAATGTTAGAGGGTTGTATAAATGAAGAAGCTTGTTTTTTGTGTTTTGACAAGTGATACCTGTAATCATATCAGAACAAGCTTGTTGTTTTGTGTTTTTATTGAAGAAAAATAAACCCCTCAACGGTGGCTAAATATAGTTAGTGAATAACGTAGGGGTTAGTGCAAACAACGAAATGTGTGGTTTAAGTTAACACTTCTAATTGGGGTGTAAAGTTAGTGAATTGCACTACTGAAGTTTGTATTCCATAATTTCCTATAATATTTATTGGTATCAATGTTAGAAGTAAAATAGTAAATAAAGAACCTAATAGTTTGCAGTAGGTCTTCATATTAAAGTATTTACTTTTTTTAGAAATAAATGGCAACAAGAGCAATTTTGGGTTTACAATATAGTTCTCCTCTAATTGAACAATTAATTTTTTTTCATGATCATCTTTACTAATTTTATTAATAATTACCATACTAGTAGATTATTAAATATTAATATTATTTGTCATTGATGATTAGGGTAGCTCCTATGAAATGTCGACATATAGATAGCTGTGAAACACAGAAAAAAAGTTATTTATAATTTTTTATTGGTATCAATTATTATAAGATAAAATAGTGAATAAAAAACCCAATAGTTTGAATTTTTGTTCTCTGCTTTTCGATACTTTAAAAAAACAAATCGTAGCAACCAGCGGTAATTCATTTAATTGAAATGTGTTATAGTAATGTCAGAGACTTATATAAGTGAAAAAGCTTGTTTTTTG
Source organism: Thecocarcelia acutangulata (assembly GCA_914767995.1). NCBI lineage: Eukaryota > Metazoa > Arthropoda > Insecta > Diptera > Tachinidae > Thecocarcelia > Thecocarcelia acutangulata. Next base: position 67,971,859 of record OU612097.1, read on the forward strand.
TGTTTCGACAAGTGATACCTGTAATAATATCAGATTATTTTGCTTTTTAAATATTCTATTTATTTAGACAGTTGGGATACAAAGTTAAATGTTTGACAATATCTTTCAAAATTTTCTAAAGTCTACTGATGATAAGTGTAGCTGCTATGAAATCTCGACATATGTATAGCTGCGAAGCATAGAAAACAAGTTATTTATAATTTTTTATTGGAATCAGAATCTAAAATAGTAAATAAAAAACCTAATTTTTTATTAGAAGCTAAAGTAGTGAATTCAACTGTTTGAATTTTTGTTTTTTGCTTTTCGATACTTTCAAAAAACAAATCGTAGCAACCAGCGGTAATTCATTTATTTTAAATGTGTTATAGAAATGTTAGAGGCTTGTAAAAATGAAGAAGCTTTTTTTTTGTGCTTCGACAGGTAATACCTGTAATAATATCAGAACATTTTTTTTTAAATTATCATCATCATTTCGACATTTCAGAGCAGCTACACTAAATATCAGTAGACTGGAAATTTTTGTAAGATATCATTTGTCGAAAACAAAAAAAAACCAGCTTTTTCATTTATACAAGCCTCTAACATTTCTATAACACATTTCAAACAAATGAATTACCGTTGGTTGCTACGATTTGTTTTTTGAAAGTATCGAAAAGCAAAAAACTAAAATGAAAACCGTTCACTATTTTAGCTCCTAACATTAATAACAATAACTAATTACTATTTTAGCTTCTACTTACCTTATTACAAATTAAATATTATTTATTGTCACTTAAAAACTAAAATAACAACAATTAAAAATTAATATGTATACATATTGTTATGAAAAATTTATTGTTTTTTATTGTCTTCTTTGTGGTTTTCGCTTTTTTCTGGCAGAGATGCCAATGAATGAAGAGAAAAATACAGCTGTTTACCATCGTTAGAATTAAGCTCCAGAATCACTCAATCGTTTGTGCAAGCGATGAAATTTGATGACAAAAGTTGGAATTATCGAATCGTTAAAAGTTAGTTAACACTATTTTAGCTTCTAACATTGATACCAGTAAAAAATCTGGTTTTTTATTCAATATTTTAACTTTTAACAATTGATACCAATAAAAATTATAAATAACTTGTTTTCTATGCTTCGCAGCTAAACATATGTCGACATTTCATAGCAGCTACACTAATCATCAGTAGACTTTAGAAAATTTTGAAAGATATTCTCAAACATTTAGCTTTGTATCCCAAGTGTCTAAATAAATAGAATATTTAAAAAGCAAAATGTTCTGATATTATTACCGGTATCACTTTTCGAAACACAAAAAACAAGCTTCTTAATTTATACAGGTCTCTGACATTTCTATAACAAATTTCAAATAAGTGAATTACCGCTGGTTGCTACGATTTGTCTTTTTTTATCGAAAAGCAGTGAACAAAAATTCAAACTATTGGGTTTTTTATTCGCTATTTTAGCTTCTAACATTGATACCAATAAAAACTTAGTTTTTTTATTCACTATTTTAGCTTATAACAATTGATACCAAAAAAATAATAAATAACTTTTTTTCTATGTTTCGCAGCTATCTATATGTCGACATTTCATAGGAGCTACCCTAAAATTAAAATTAAACTGGAAATTTTTGTAAAATATTCTTAAACATACGAGTTTCCCATTATTCTAAATAAATAGTTGAGAATTTAGTAGGAAATTGTTCTAATAATGCGTGTACAAACACAAAAAACAAGCTGTTTTATTTATTAATGTATCACAGCTGAATTAAGTTTCAGAATCACTCAGTCGTTTGTGCAAGCGATAAAGTATTTACTTTTTTTTAGAAATAAATGGCAACAAGAGCAATTTTGGGTTTACAATATAGTTCTACTCTAATTGAACAATTAATTTTTTTTTTCATGATCAGCTTTACTAATTTTATTAATAATTACCATACTAGTAGATTATTAAATATTAATATTATTTTTTATTGTTATTATTAGCTTGTTCTGATATGATTACAGGTATCACTTAATATATACATATTATGTAGTTGCTCACTTTCACTATGTATTATCAATAGGAGCTTTATTTGTCAGTTTTTTATTAACAAATTTCTAATATGACAGATGGGATGCAAAGTAAAATGTTTGAAAAACTTTCCAAAGTCTACTAATGATTAGGATAGCTGCTGAGAAATGTCGACATATATATATATATATATATATATATATATATATATATATATATATATATATATATATATATATATATATATATATATATATATATATATATATATATATATATATATATATATATATATATATTAGTATATATATATATATATATATATATATATATATATATATATATATATATATATATATATAATTACCATACTAGTAGATTATTAATAAAATTAGTAAAGATGATCATGAAAAAAAAATTAATTGTTCAATTAGAGGAGAAGAACTATATTGTAAACCAAAAATTGCTCTTGTTGCCATTTATTTCTAAAAAAAAGTAAATACTTTAATATGAAGCACTATTGCAAACTATTTACTATTCCAATAAAAAATTAGGTTTTTTATTCAATATTTTAAAATAAAAAATGATTTATTTATTTAGAAATTTCTTATAATTTAAAATACTATAAACTATAGAAAATAAAGCACTAGGAACTGGGGCTATCGGTCCCAGCTATATATATATATATATATATATATATATATATATATATATATATATATATATATATATATATATATATATATATATATATATATATATATATATATATATATATATATATATATATATATATATATATATATATATATGTCGACATTTCTCAGCAGCTATCCTAATCATTAGTAGACTTTGGAAAGTTTTTCAAACATTTTACTTTGCATCCCATCTGTCATATTAGAAATTTGTTAATAAAAAACTGACAAATACAGCTCCTATTGATAATACATAGTGAAAGTGAGCAACTACATAATATGTATATATTAAGTGATACCTGTAATCATATCAGAACAAGCTAATAATAACAATAACAAATAATATTAATATTTAATAATCTACTAGTATGGTAATTATTAATAAAATTAGTAAAGCTGATCATGAAAAAAAAAAATTAATTGTTCAATTAGAGTAGAACTATATTGTAAACCCAAAATTGCTCTTGTTGCCATTTAAAAAAAGTAAATACTTTAATATGAAGCACTATTGCAAACTATTAGGTTCTTTATTTCCTATTTTACTTCTAACATATATGTTGTGTCATTAAATGTAACTTATAAAAACACTAAGAGTTAGTAAAAAACAAAAATAAATTTTGAAAATAATATTTTTATATAAAACACTAAATAAAAAGTTTTTTTATTCAATATATATTTCGTTTTCCTTTAGAAAACTTCTTAAGAAAAGTATTTGTTGATTGATTATAAAATCAAACATGTTTTGATAGGATATAAAATAACATTATTTTTATAATAAATGAAATTATGTGTGTATGTATGTATATTAACGCTTATAATTTTTTTTTCACAAGAATTTTTTCGATTTTACAATTAGTCACCAAATCATTCCTTAAGAAGTTTTCTAAAGAAATTTTTAAAGAAAAACCAAATATTGAAAAAAGCTTTCAATTATTGTTTTTTTATAGAAAGAACCTCGAGCTCATATATTATTTTTAAGATTTTTATATATATGTATTTATATAAAATGGTCAACGTTACAAAATATGAAGAAAACATATAAACAAAAGGAGATTCAGTACAATAGCTAATAACAATGAAATGGAGATTTGTGGCAACAGTTCAGATTGTTGTGGTTATAACAATCTGAACGGTTACAAAAATAAACCCCTTTACGGTGGCTAAATATAATTAGTGAATAGCGTAGGGATTAGTGCAAACCACAAAATGTGTGGTTAAAGTTAACACTTCTAATTGGGGTGAAAAATTAGTGAATTGCAATACTGGTCGATTAAATCAAACAAATTTTTTAATAAATCAATCTGGTTTATTTTATGGTCAATGTTTAGAAATTTGTGGAGAAATCATAGATTTATACCAATTGTTATTGAAAGAATTCCTATTAATTTTTTTACTAAATGAATTTCTTATAATTTAAATTAAAAATTAATGCATTAGATGACAGTAAGCAAGTACTGTAGTGCGATTCTCTAACTTTTAACGATTCGATAATCCCAACTTTTGTTATCAAATTTTATCGCTTGCACAAACGATTGAGTGATTCTGAAACTTAATTCAGCTGTGATACATTAATAAATAAAACAGCTTGTTTTTTGTGTTTGTAAGTATGTAGTGCTTGAAATGTTCCTTCTCGCAAAACATCACTTCATCATTGAAAAATTGTTAAAATAGTAATAATATTACCTAAAATAAATAATGAAATATCATATTGATGAAATCATTTTACCATCGTTGGGATTATCGAATCGTTAAAAGTTAGAGAAGCGCACTATAGTACTTGCCTTCAGTCATCTAATGTATTATTTTTTAATTTAAAAGCACTAAAAGTTTATTTTTTTCCAGTTTCTTGACTAATAATATGGGAAATTATACCAAAGCCTGGTAAAATTTGAATATAAACTTATGGCAATGGCAAAAAATCAAAATAAATGTTGGAATAAAATAGGTTCACCACCTCCAGCTGGATCAAAAAATTATGTAGTTTAATTTCGATCTGTTAATAATATACTAATAGCACCTGCTAAAACTTGTAATGATAACAAAAGTAATAAAGCTGTAATTAATATAAAAAGATAAATGGTCTGATATTATTACTTGTCAAAACACAAAAAAAAAAATTTTTTATTCATTTATACAAGCCTCTAACATTTTTATAATACATTTCAAACAAATGAATTACCGTTGGTTGCTGCGATTTGTTTTTTGAAAGTATCGAAAAGCAAAAAACGAAAATTCAAACAATTGGGATCTTTATTCACTATTTTAGCTTCTAACATTGATACCTATAAAATATTATAAACAGCTTGTTTACTAGGTTTCGTATCTATCTATATGTGGACATTTCGTAGGAGCTTACCTAATCATCAGTAGATTGGAAATTTTTGTAAGATATTCTCAATTTTGTAAGATATTCTCAATAGATATCTGCGAAACATACAAAACAAGTTATTTATAATTTTTTCTTGGAATCAGAAGCTAAAATAGTGAATAAGAAACCTAATTTTTTATTGGTATCAATGTTAGAAGCTAAAGTAGTGAATTCATGTTATAGAAATGTTAGAGGGTTGTATAAATGAAGAAGCTTGTTTTTTGTGTTTTGACAAGTGATACCTGTAATCATATCAGAACAAGCTTGTTGTTTTGTGTTTTTATTGAAGAAAAATAAACCCCTCAACGGTGGCTAAATATAGTTAGTGAATAACGTAGGGGTTAGTGCAAACAACGAAATGTGTGGTTTAAGTTAACACTTCTAATTGGGGTGTAAAGTTAGTGAATTGCACTACTGAAGTTTGTATTCCATAATTTCCTATAATATTTATTGGTATCAATGTTAGAAGTAAAATAGTAAATAAAGAACCTAATAGTTTGCAATAGGTCTTCATATTAAAGTATTTACTTTTTTTAGAAATAAATGGCAACAAGAGCAATTTTGGGTTTACAATATAGTTCTCCTCTAATTGAACAATTAATTTTTTTTCATGATCATCTTTACTAATTTTATTAATAATTACCATACTAGTAGATTATTAAATATTAATATTATTTGTCATTGATGATTAGGGTAGCTCCTATGAAATGTCGACATATAGATAGCTGCGAAACACAGAAAAAAAGTTATTTATAATTTTTTATTGGTATCAATTATTATAAGATAAAATAGTGAATAAAAAACCCAATAGTTTGAATTTTTGTTCTCTGCTTTTCGATACTTTAAAAAAACAAATCGTAGCAACCAGCGGTAATTCATTTAATTGAAATGTGTTATAGTAATGTCAGAGACTTATATAAGTGAAAAAGCTTATTTTTTGTGTTTCGACAAGTGATACCTGTAATAATATCAGATTATTTTGCTTTTTAAATATTCTATTTATTTAGACAGTTGGGATAGAAAGTTAAATGTTTGAGAATATCTTTCAAAATTTTCTAAAGTCTACTGATGATAAGTGTAGCTGCTATGAAATCTCGACATATGTATAGCTGCGAAGCATAGAAAACAAGTTATTTATAATTTTTTATTGGAATCAGAATCTAAAATAGTAAATAAAAAACCTAATTTTTTATTAGAAGCTAAAGTAGTGAATTCAACTGTTTGAATTTTTGTTTTTTGCTTTTCGATACTTTCAAAAAACAAATCGTAGCAACCAGCGGTAATTCATTTATTTTAAATGTGTTATAGAAATGTTAGAGGCTTGTAAAAATGAAGAAGCTTTTTTTTTGTGCTTCGACAGGTAATACCTGTAATAATATCAGAACATTTTTTTTTTAAATTATCATCATCATTTCGACATTTCAGAGCAGCTACACTAAATATCAGTAGACTGGAAATTTTTGTAAGATATCATTTGTCGAAAACAAAAAAACCAGCTTTTTCATTTATTTAACACATTTCAAACAAATGAATTACCGTTGGTTGCTACGATTTGTTTTTTGAAAGTATCGAAAAGCAAAAAACTAAAATGAAAACCGTTCACTATTTTAGCTCCTAACATTAATAACAATAACTATTAACTATTTTAGCTTCTACTTACCTTATTACAAATTAAATATTATTTATTGTCACTTAAAAACTAAAATAACAACAATTAAAAATTAATATGTATACATATTGTTATGAAAAATTTATTGTTTTTTATTGTCTTCTTTGTGGTTTTCGCTTTTTTCTGGCAGAGATGCCAATGAATGAACAGAAAAATACAGCTGTTTACCATCGTTAGAATTAAGCTCCAGAATCACTCAATCGTTTGTGCAAGCGATGAAATTTGATGACAAAAGTTGGAATTATCGAATCGTTAAAAGTTAGTTAACACTATTTTAGCTTCTAACATTGATACCAGTAAAAAATCTGGTTTTTTATTCAATATTTTAACTTTTAACAATTGATACCAATAAAAATTATAAATAACTTGTTTTCTATGCTTCGCAGCTAAACATATGTCGACATTTCATAGCAGCTACACTAATCATCAGTAGACTTTAGAAAATTTTGAAAGATATTCTCAAACATTTAGCTTTGTATCCCAAGTGTCTAAATAAATAGAATATTTAAAAAGCAAAATGTTCTGATATTATTACCGGTATCACTTTTCGAAACACAAAAAACAAGCTTCTTAATTTATACAGGTCTCTGACATTTCTATAACAAATTTCAAATAAGTGAATTACCGCTGGTTGCTACGATTTGTCTTTTTTTATCGAAAAGCAGTGAACAAAAATTCAAACTATTGGGTTTTTTATTCGCTATTTTAGCTTCTAACATTGATACCAATAAAAACTTAGTTTTTTTATTCACTATTTTAGCTTATAACAATTGATACCAAAAAAATAATAAATAACTTTTTTTCTATGTTTCGCAGCTATCTATATGTCGACATTTCATAGGAGCTACCCTAAAATTAAAATTAAACTGGAAATTTTTGTAAAATATTCTTAAACATACGAGTTTCCCATTATTCTAAATAAATAGTTGAGAATTTAGTAGGAAAATGTTCTAATAATGCGTGTACAAACACAAAAAACAAGCTGTTTTATTTATTAATGTATCACAGCTGAATTAAGTTTCAGAATCACTCAGTCGTTTGTGCAAGCGATAAAGTATTTACTTTTTTTTAGAAATAAATGGCAACAAGAGCAATTTTGGGTTTACAATATAGAAATGTCGACATATATATATATATATATATATATATATATATATATATATATATATATATATATATATATATATATATATATATATATATATATATATATATATATATATATATATATATATATATATATATATATATATATATATATATATATATATATATATATATATATATATATATATATATATATATATATATATATATATATATATATATATATATATATATATATATAGCTGGGACCGATAGCCCCAGTTCCTAGTGCTTTATTTTCTATAGTTTATAGTATTTTAAATTATAAGAAATTTCTAAATAAATAAATCATTTTTTATTTTAAAATATTGAATAAAAAACCTAATTTTTTATTGGAATAGTAAATAGTTTGCAATAGTGCTTCATATTAAAGTATTTACTTTTTTTAGAAATAAATGGCAACAAGAGCAATTTTTGGTTTACAATATAGTTCTTCTCCTCTAATTGAACAATTAATTTTTTTTTCATGATCATCTTTACTAATTTTATTAATAATTACAATACTAATTACCATACATTAAATGAATTACCGCTGGTTGCTACGATTTGTTTTTTTAAAGTATCGAAAAGTAGAGAACAAAAATTCAAACTATTGGGTTTTTTATTCACTATTTTATCTTATAATAATTGATACCAATAAAAAATTATAAATAACTTTTTTTCTGTGTTTCGCAGCTATCTATATGTCGACATTTCATAAGAGCTACCCTAATCATCAATGACAAATAATATTAATATTTAATAATCTACTAGTATGGTAATTATTAATAAAATTAGTAAAGATGATCATGAAAAAAAATTAATTGTTCAATTAGAGGAGAACTATATTGTAAACCCAAAATTGCTCTTGTTGCCATTTATTTCTAAAAAAAGTAAATACTTTAATATGAAGACCTATTGCAAACTATTAGGTTCTTTATTTACTATTTTACTTCTAACATTGATACCAATAAATATTATAGGAAATTATGGAATACAAACTTCAGTAGTGCAATTCACTAACTTTACACCCCAATTAGAAGTGTTAACTTAAACCACACATTTCGTTGTTTGCACTAACCCCTACGTTATTCACTAACTATATTTAGCCACCGTTGAGGGGTTTATTTTTCTTCAATAAAAACACAAAACAACAAGCTTGTTCTGATATGATTACAGGTATCACTTGTCAAAACACAAAAAACAAGCTTCTTCATTTATACAACCCTCTAACATTTCTATAACATGAATTCACTACTTTAGCTTCTAACATTGATACCAATAAAAAATTAGGTTTCTTATTCACTATTTTAGCTTCTGATTCCAAGAAAAAATTATAAATAACTTGTTTTGTAAGTTTCGCAGATATCTTTTGAGAATATCTTACAAAATTGAGAATATCTTACAAAAATTTCCAATCTACTGATGATTAGGTAAGCTCCTATGAAATGTCCACATATAGATAGATAGGAAACCTAGAAAACAAGCCGTTTATAATATTTTATAGGTATCAATGTTAGAAGCTAAAATAGTGAATAAAGATCCCAATTGTTTGAATTTTCGTTTTTTGCTTTTCGATACTTTCAAAAAACAAATCGCAGCAACCAACGGTAATTCATTTCTTTGAAATGTATTATAAAAATGTTAGAGGCTTGTATAAATGAATAAAAAACTTTTTTTTTTTGTGTTTTGACAAGTAATAATATCAGACTATTTTTCTTTTTATTTTAATTACAGCTTTATTACTTTTGTTATCATTACAAGTTTTAGCAGTGCTATTAGTATATTATTAACAGATCGAAATTAAAATACATAATTTTTTGATCCAGCTGGAGGTGGTGAACCTATTTTATTCCAACATTTATTTTGATTTTTTGCCATTGCCATAAGTTTATATTCAAATTTTACCAGGCTTTTTTTCCCATATTATTAGTCAAGAAACTGGAAAAAAATAAACTTTAGTGCTTTTAAATTAAAAAATAATACATTAGATGACTGAAGGCAAGTACTATAGTGCGCTTCTCTAACTTTTAACGATTCGATAATCCCAACGATGGGAATAATATTTAGGTAATATTATTACTATTTTAACAATTTTTCAATGATGAAGTGATGTTTTGCGAGAAGGAACATTTCAAGCACTACATACTTACATAGTTCCTACAGGAAAAAAGAAACTTTTGGTGCATCAGGTATAATTTATGTATATATATAAAACGGGATTAAGTAAAAACCGTAATAGGTGAACAGAGTGTTTTTGTTTAAAAAAAAACTTTGTGACATTTTTTTTAAATACCATTTAAAATTGTAAATAAAAAATAGAAACAATTAATTGTATGAGTGTACCTATCAGATGTAATTCTGAAAAAGAGCTTAGCTCCGGTAGAAAAAACCTTTGGATTTCTGAAGAGGAATCGGTGAAAAAATCATTGGAAAATTTCCTGTCTCTAAGAGATAGGAAACGCCCGCGATCGTGTTCGCCAAATATTGTTGTTACAACTGAAGACAAAACATCTTCCAGTTTAATTGTTGATGATAAGGTAAAAATCCAAGCAATAAACTGCCAAGAATTTGGCCATACTAAGGCCTATTGTAAGCTGCCCGCAGTTTGCGTTGTGTGTGGTGAACTTCACGGTACATCACTGTGCAAAAAACCTAAGACTGACGCGAGCGTTAAGAAATGCAGTAACTGTGGAGGTAACCATACTGCAAACTACAGGGGTAGCCCTGTCTACACTCACTTCAAGAGGTCAATGACAAATAGGTCACCAATTTCAAATAAGCCACCCCAGCAGTCAAACACCACTTCTACAAACAATTTTCCCCAGGTACGCCAGTCAACCAGCTATGTAAACTTGCAAAACCCCAAACAAATTTCTTATGCAAATGTGGTAAAATCTGATAAACCAAACTTGGATCAGGAGCCCAAGCCTCCAAAATCCGATCCAAATTTTAGCAATCTTGAGGCAACTCTGCAGACTCTTGTTCAGTTCATAAACAGTTTTACCGTTTCTATGACAAACATGATGCAGGAAATGCTAAAAATGCAATCCACTATTTTACAGACAATTTTAAAAAAATTATTTGGTTAAAAATATGTTTCTGGAACGCAAACGGCAGTCGCCAACATAAAAATGAACTTGAGCACTTCCTTAAGGAAAAGCAGATCGATATAATGATGATTGCTGAAACCCATTTGACAACCAACAGTTATTTCAAAATTAATTTTTTTTTTTTTTTTTTTTTTTGTCATTCATTTATTTATTGAATCTTCAGAATATGAACTAACAATAAGTATTCAAATCTTAATACTAAATACAAAAGTTATTTAAGTCCAGCCACTGCTAGACAAAATAGTTTCATTTCGCGCGAATAATATCGGTAGAATCAAAATTAATGGCTACATATTATATGACACAAAAGATCCCCGTGGAAGATCTTGCGGCGGTTCGGCAATTTTGATAAAGACCAGAATTAAGCATTATCTAATGAACGGGACACGTGAGGAATATCTCCAAGCTACAAATATATGCCTTGATTATTTTCATGAAAAAATCGTTATATCCTCGATTTACTCACCACCACGATTTTCAATAACAGAAAACCAATATTCAAATTTTTTCCAATCACTTGGTCCTCGATTTTTAGCGGCCGGCGACTATAACGCTAAACACACTTTTTGGGGATCACGTTTAATTACCCCATAAGGCCGCGTGCTTTTTAACACCGTTTCCAAAATGGGCTTAGATGTGGTTTCAAGCGGACACCCCACTTATTGGCCGTCAGACCGACGAAAGATCCCTGTAGTGCGATTCACTATGCTATTTAAAATTATTAACCACAAAATTAACCTTTTTCCTATTCACAAGTACTTTAAACACCATATGCTGGGGTTTAAAGTCAGCTGTTTGAGGCAGCTGTTATATTTAACCACATAAATAGGTGTTAATTAACACCCCAATTTTTTGTGGGTTTAAAAAAAGTGTTGATATTGTTTACATATTCATTTCATTTAATTTATGTAATAAACTATTTGTCTAATAAAAAAAAAAAACAATAAAAGTTAGCAAACAACAAAAATAAATCTTGGAAATAATATTTTTGTATAAAACAATAATTAAAAATTTTTTATTCATTATGTATTTCGTTTTCCTTTAGAAAACTTCTTAAGAAAAGTATTTGTTGATCGATTATAAAATCAAAAATGTTTTGATAGGCAATAACATTATTTTTATGTTAAATGTAATTATGATTATGATTATGATTATGATTATGATTATGATTATGATTATGATTATGATTATGATTATGATTATGATTATGATTATGATTATGATTATGATTATGATTATGATTATGATTATGATTATGATTATGATTATGATTATGATTATGATTATGATTATGATTATGATTATGATTATGATTATGATTATGATTATGATTATGATTATGATTATGATTATGATTATGATTATGATTATGATTATGATTATGATTATGATTATGATTATGATTATGATTATGATTATGATTATGATTATGATTATGATTATGATTATGATTATGATTATGATTATGATTATGATTATGATTATGATTATGATTATGATTATGATTATGATTATGATTATGATTATGATTATGATTATGATTATGATTATGATTATGATTATGATTATGATTATGATTATGATTATGATTATGATTATGATTATGATTATGATTATGATTATGATTATGATTATGATTATGATTATGATTATGATTATGATTATGATTATGATTATGATTATGATTATGATTATGATTATGATTATGATTATGATTATGATTATGATTATGATTATGATTATGATTATGATTATGATTATGATTATGATTATGATTATGATTATGATTATGATTATGATTATGATTAGGATTATGATTATGATTATGATTATGATTATGATTATGATTATGATTAGGATTATGATCATAATCATAATCATAATCATAATCATAATCATAATCATAATCATAATCATAATCATAATCATAATCATAATCATAATCATAATCATAATCATAATCATAATCATAATCATAATCATAATCATAATCATAATCATAATCATAATCATAATCATAATCATAATCATAATCATAATCATAATCATAATCATAATCATAATCATAATCATAATCATAATCATAATCATAATCATAATCATAATCATAATCATAAATCATAATCATAATCATAATCATAATCATAATCATAATCATAATCATAATCATAATCATAATCATAATCATAAATCATAATCATAATCATAATCATAATCATAATCATAATCATAATCATAATCATAATCATAATCATAATCATAATCATAATCATAATCATAATCATAATCATAATCATAATCATAATCATAATCATAATCATAATCATAATCATAATCATAATCATAATCATAATCATAATCATAATCATAATCATAATCATAATCATAATCATAATCATAATCATAATCATAATCATAATCATAATCATAATCATAATCATAATCATAATCATAATCATATCAATCATAATCATAATCATAATCATAATCATAATCATAATCATAATCATAATCATAATCATAATCATAATCATAATCATAATCATAATCATAATCATAATCATAATCATAATCATAATCATAATCATAATCATAATCATAATCATAATCATAATCATAATCATAATCATAATCATAATCATAATCATAATCATAATCATAATCATAATCATAATCATAATCATAATCATAATCATAATCATAATCATAATCATAATCATAATCATAATCATAATCATAATCATAATCATAATCATAATCATAATCATAATTCATAATCATAATCATAATCATAATCATAATCATAATCATAATCATAATCATAATCATAATCATAATCATAATCATAATCATAATCATAATCATAATCATAATCATAATCATAATCATAATCATAATCATAATCATAATCATAATCATAATCATAATCATAATCATAATCATAATCATAATCATAATCATAATCATAATCATAATCATAATCATAATCATAATCATAATCATAATCATAATCATAATCATAATCATAATCATAATCATAATCATAATCATAATCATAATCATAATCATAATCATAATCATAATCATAATCATAATCATAATCATAATCATAATCATAATCATAATCATTATCATAATCATAATCATAATCATAATCATAATCATAATCATAATCATAATCATAATCATAATCATAATCATAATCATAATCATAATCATAATCATAATCATAATCATAATCATAATCATAATCATAATCATAATCATAATCATAATCATAATCATAATCATAATCATAATCATAATCATAATCATAATCATAATCATAATCATAATCATAATCATAATCATAATCATAATCATAATCATAATCATAATCATAATCATAATCATAATCATAATCATAATCATAATCATAATCATAATCATAATCATAATCATAATCATAATCATAATCATAATCATAATCATAATCATAATCATAATCATAATCATAATCATAATCATAATCATAATCATAATCATAATCATAATCATAATCATAATCATAATCATAATCATAATCATAATCATAATCATAATCATAATCATAATCATAATCATAATCATAATCATAATCATAATCATAATCATAATCATAATCATAATCATAATCATAATCATAATCATAATCATAATCATAATCATAATCATAATCATAATCATAATCATAATCATAATCATAATCATAATCATAATCATAATCATAATCATAATCATAATCATAATCATAATCATAATCATAATCATAATCATAATCATAATCATAATCATAATCATAATCATAATCATAATCATAATCATAATCATAATCATAATCATAACCATAATCATAATCATAATCATAATCATAATCATAATCATAATCATAATCATAATCATAATCATAATCATAATCATAATCATAATCATAATCATAATCATAATCATAATCATAATCATAATCATAATCATAATCATAATCATAATCATAATCATAATCATAATCATAATCATATAATCATAATCATAATCATAATCATAATCATAATCATAATCATAATCATAATCATAATCATAATCATAATCATAATCATAATCATAATCATAATCATAATCATAATCATAATCATAATCATAATCATAATCATAATCATAATCATAATCATAATCATAATCATAATCATAATCATAATCATAATCATAATCATAATCATAATCATAATCATAATCATAATCATAATCATAATCATTATCATAATCATAATCATAATCATAATCATAATCATAATCATAATCATAATCATAATCATAATCATAATCATAATCATAATCATAATCATAATCATAATCATAATCATAATCATAATCATAATCATAATCATAATCATAATCATAATCATAATCATAATCATAATCATAATCATAATCATAATCATAATCATAATCATAATCATAATCATAATCATAATCATAATCATAATCATAATCATAATCATAATCATAATCATAATCATAATCATAATCATAATCATAATCATAATCATAATCATAATCATAATCATAATCATAATCATAATCATAATCATAATCATAATCATAATCATAATCATAATCATAATCATAATCATAATCATAATCATAATCATAATCATAATCATAATCATAATCATAATCATAATCATAATCATAATCATAATCATAATCATAATCATAATCATAATCATAATCATAATCATAATCATAATCATAATCATAATCATAATCATAATCATAATCATAATCATAATCATAATCATAATCATAATCATAATCATAATCATAATCATAATCATAATCATAATCATAATCATAATCATAATCATAATCATAATCATAATCATAATCATAATCATAATCATAATCATAATCATAATCATAATCATAATCATAATCATAATCATAATCATAATCATAATCATAATCATAATCATAATCATAATCATAATCATAATCATAATCATAATCATAATCATAATCATAATCATAATCATAATCATAATCATAATCATAATCATAATCATAATCATAATCATAATCATAATCATAATCATAATCATAATCATAATCATAATCATAATCATAATCATAATCATAATCATAATCATAATCATAATCATAATCATAATCATAATCATAATCATAATCATAATCATAATCATAATCATAATCATAATCATAATCATAATCATAATCATAATCATAATCATAATCATAATCATAATCATAATCATAATCATAATCATAATCATAATCATAATCATAATCATAATCATAATCATAATCATAATCATAATCATAATCATAATCATAATCATAATCATAATCATAATCATAATCATAATCATAATCATAATCATAATCATAATCATAATCATAATCATAATCATAATCATAATCATAATCATAATCATAATCATAATCATAATCATAATCATAATCATAATCATAATCATAATCATAATCATAATCATAATCATAATCATAATCATAATCATAATCATAATCATAATCATAATCATAATCATAATCATAATCATAATCATAATCATAATCATAATCATAATCATAATCATAATCATAATCATAATCATAATCATAATCATAATCATAATCATAATCATAATCATAATCATAATCATAATCATAATCATAATCATAATCATAATCATAATCATAATCATAATCATAATCATAATCATAATCATAATCATAATCATAATCATAATCATAATCATAATCATAATCATAATCATAATCATAATCATAATCATAATCATAATCATAATCATAATCATAATCATAATCATAATCATAATCATAATCATAATCATAATCATAATCATAATCATAATCATAATCATAATCATAATCATAATCATAATCATAATCATAATCATAATCATAATCATAATCATAATCATAATCATAATCATAATCATAATCATAATCATAATCATAATCATAATCATAATCATAATCATAATCATAATCATAATCATAATCATAAATCATAATCATAATCATAATCATAATCATAATCATAATCATAATAATAATCATAATCATAACATAATCATAATCATAATCATAATCATAATCATAATCATAATCATAATCATAATCATAATCATAATCATAATCATAATCATAATCATAATCATAATCATAATCATAATCATAATCATAATCATAATTCATAATCATAATCATAATCATAATCATAATCATAATCATAATCAATAATCATAATCATAATCATAATCATAAATCATAATCATAATCAATCATAATCATAATCATAATCATAATCATAAATTAATAAATTAATAATTAAAATTAAATTAAATTAAATTAAATTAAATTAAATTAAATTAAATTAAATTAAATTAAATTAATTAAATTAAATTAAATTAAATTAAATTAAATTAAATTAAATTAAATTAAATTAAATTAAATTAAATTAAATTAAATTAAATTAAATTAAATTAAATTAAATTAAATTAAATTAAATTAAATTAAATTAAATTAAATTAAATTAAATTAAATTAAATTAAATTAAATTAAATTAAATTAAATTAAATTAAATTAAATTAAATTAAATTAAATTAAATTAAATTAAATTAAATTAAATTAAATTAAATTAAATTAAATTAAATTAAATTAAATTAAATTAAATTAAATTAAATTAAATTTAAATTAAATTAAATTAAATTAAATTAAATTAAATTAAATTAAATTAAATTAAATTAAATTAAATTAAATTAAATTAAATTAAATTAAATTAAATTAAATTAAATTAAATTAAATTAAATTAAATTAAATTAAATTAAATTAAATTAAATTAAATTAAATTAAATTAAATTAAATTAAATTAAATTAAATTAAATTAAATTAAATTAAATTAAATTAAATTAAATTAAATTAAATTAAATTAAATTAAATTAAATTAAATTAAATTAAATTAAATTAAATTAAATTAAATTAAATTAAAT
>OU612097.1:68590088-68819778 GCA_914767995.1 Thecocarcelia acutangulata
TACTCAATAAAATATGTACGCTTTCCACATTTTTGTTGTGTCTATTAAGAGAGTGCGATAAAACAGTTGGTCTGTAAATGCTAAATAATTTTGTTTCTTTAGAACTTGTAAGCTAAGGGTCTTATGAATATATTTCCAATACTAATAGAAAGTTAACAGCTGTTAAAGCGTTAATTCGTTTTACCTTCTCGAAGGTGACATGCTCCAAAAATGTTCATCAAATGGTATATTTTCGGTGCTTATTGGCTCAGTGACATAACCTTAATGAAAATCTATATTTGTACATTCATATATACACATACACATATCGTCAAAGAAAATGTAAAAAACCCCTCTCTTACATTTTTTAGGAAGTTTCTCAAGATAATTTAGTGTTTACAATTTCAAGCATCAAATGGGGATGTGTTTTGGGGATGTGTGAGAGGGCTTTACATATTCTCAAGAATGATATGTGTTTTCGAACTCTATAGGTCTGTACAACGATTTCATACGTTTTCGCTCCCAAAATTTTAAATCAGCAAATAAATTCAAGTGTGACATTTCGAGGGTTGATAAAGCCAAACTATATTTAAAAGTTGTAACTTAATAAATTTTTGTCGTTTAGAATTTTTGTGAACGATAACTTTCAACATCGTGGAACAGACAAATAGGTAATGTTCATTATATTATAAAATGCATGTTATAATACCGTTCATCTGGGAGCTCTTTTTAATAGGTGATTCTTTAACATAAGGCAACTTGAAATAAAAAAAAATTTAAAAAATTCGTACTACTCGTATAGACATGTATTTTGTATAAATAATTGAGTTTATTATTATTTACTTTATTACCTACTAATATATATTTGTTTGTGTTTCTTTGCTGTTTATATGTTGATATATCATAGGTACTGCCCTCCCTAATCAACAGTAGACTTGGGAATCTTTGCAATTTATTTATCTTTTTTATAAATAAGTAATACTGCAATATTTTTTTTTCTCGTGTGGCGAGAGGAAACTGTCTAACGCATTTCAGATACTGTCGACACAGTTCTGGTACGTGGGCTTGCACCCACTACAAATGCCTGACTTTTTAGTGAGTATTTTAAGAAACATTTCCAACGGTAGCGCTCAATAATGCAAGCAATTCAGTTTATTCACTTTGGGAGCTTCTAATATTGATACTAATCGAAAAATTGTAAGCAACTTGTTTTCTATGTTTCCTTTCTATATCTGGACATTTCACAAAACCTCCCTAATCATCAGTAGACTTATAAGGCTTTGAAAGATATTCTCAAACATTCAACTTTATATCCCAATATTCTGAATAAGTTATTGAGGATTTAAACAGAAAAATGTTTTCACAATACCAATAGTAACCAACGGTTGTTCATTTGCTTGAAAGGCGTAAAGGAAAATAGAGACGAGTGCAAAAGAAAAAGCTCGTTTTTTTGTGCTTTGACAGGAATTATTAAAACATTTTTCTTTTTAAATTCTCTATAATTTATTTAGAATATTACGATTACGTTGAATGTTTGAGAATATCTTTCAAAGGTTTACTGTTGATTGGGGTAGCTCCTATGAAATGTCGATATATGGCCAGCTAGGAAACATTATAAACTAGATGTTTATAATTTTTTGATTTTCAATAACACTGCTTTACAAATTTTAAATTTGGAAAATACCAAGAACACCACATGCCTAGATAAGTTAATTGGGACCTCGTGAACATAAAAAACGCTATAATTGTTTTTCTAAGTACAGTTTTTTAAATAACGGTACTTTTGTGTTTTTCGATGTATGGTCCCACTCAAACCCATGTGGAGCCTAACCAAAAATCGATCGAGATAAGTAGCATATGGTTGAAAAGGTAATTGAATGCCTTTTCCGTCGATACAATGGGAATTTCCATCTGACAGGAAATGGCTAAATTATGGCACATCAAAATTTAAAATTTGCCTATTTTTTACGTTTGTTTCAAAATTGTTCATTTTTATTTAGTGGCAATTTCACGATAACGAAGCTGTTCGTTCGTTCGCACAATTACATTTAAAATTATAACAAAATGTTGAATGTTGTTTTTGTTTTAAATGTAATTGTGCGAACGAACGAACAGCTTCGTTATCGTGAAATTGGCCTTTAGTTTTTTTTTTTACGTTGTAGTAAAGATCTGGAATGTTTTATTTTTTTGCCAAACAGTTTAATTACCAACATTTTAAGCGCAATTTGAAAAAAAACGAATGAAAAATAAAGTTTTTATTAAGGATTTTGTGGAACGAAAATATTTTCATTTTCATTGCTCACACACTATATTCGGTGTAAATTAAAAAAAATTATATTAAAATGACGAGCGATTTGAACATTTGCGTTGTTTTTCTGATGGATACCACTAGCCTTTGTAACGTGTCTCGATTTCTATCATTTTCTGGTGAAATCTTTCACCTTGTTTATCACTTTCGGAGCCCATATTCGTGGGGAATATATCGAAGTGACTGAATAAGAAGTGTAACTTAGGTGTCATATTTGAACCTATATTTTAAATAAAAAGCATAAATATTCAAATGATAACGGGATTTTGGATATACATACATGCTTTCACTCAACGCTTACCAATAGCACTGAATTATTACAATAATGTATCGACCTTTTCTGCGTAATCAGGACTTCTGTAATTTCCCAAAAAGTTGTGAACGATGTCCTGGAATGCTTCCTATTTATCTAACGGAGCGCCAAATACAAAAAAGAATATATAGCGCAGATTTTATCCAAAATAAAATACACTGAAAAGATTTTTCTTTAATAGTTTTGTTTAGGGTACAAGTGTACACTTCTGATAATCAGTTAAGCAACTAACTCAATCTTTAGTTACATTAAACCAAGGCGAATTCATTACTAGGCGAACTTGACAGCTCAGGTGATTATTTTTTGCTTCTCGAGTTTTTCCAATGAGACTGTAAAATTTTGTTTTTTCTTTTGTCTTTTGTTCACAAAATTTTTCGCGCCATTTTAATCTGAAGATTTTTTTGCATGAGTGCAATTTCAAGAAATTTGTGTGAATTTAAAAGTGAAAAACAAATATAATCTGTAATTTTATTTACAAATAATTATAAAAGTTTTTATTTAACGTTTATATAAAATTTTTTGCTGTTGAACAATCTTAGGCGAATTTAGATTTTTTACAATAACAAAATACATAGTACTGAATTCACCTTCCCGCTTGCATTCACCCAAGGCGAATGGCAAATACTTTGTTCTTTTTGCAGTTATGAAAAACATAATGAGCCTATGAAAGTGAAATGTGGCGTAAAAAAAAACTAGCAGAAGCGTTGGGAATCCCTGCTCTCAATATTCAGGTTGTATCGTGTGACAAGAAAATCGGCGATTTTGCTAGTCTCTGTGGGGGGGGGGGGGGGGGGGGGGGGGGGGGGTCTAGGATACCTCGGATATTCCCCTATCGTTCGCCCAATTTCACCTTCAGTATAGCTTAATATTGCAGTAGGAAAACTGGTTTGGACAGAGTTATTAGCGATTTCGTTGATTTTCTTTTTTCGATATTAACATGAAGTAGCGTATGATGATTTTTAGAACATTTGTGTCACCTTTTTTTTTTATAGGACCAGTACCCCTACATAAGCAGTGCATTGTACAAGAACTAGGAAAATAGGTTGTGAGGAGGGGGAAAGTGGGAGTAGTGCTTGTGCACATTTGTCTTGAACCTTCCAACGTTATAACAGACAGGAAACACGTCTGCAGGCAACTTGTTCCACAGACGAAGCGTACGGCTGAAAAACGAATTCTCTCTGTAATGCGTAGTACGATTCCCCGGGCAATCAACCACAAATGGATGAGCTCTGGACGATGAACGCGTGGTATGTAAAAATGTGCGCGTTTCGGGAACAAGATCCCTAATCTCGTCAGAGCAAAAGCCATTGTAGTAACGATAGAACAGAGTAACGCACCCCACACTGCGTCGATGCTCCAGTGAGTCAATAGAGTTGGATACCCTACTGTCACCGATAAGCTTCTTCGCCCTCTCCTGCACACGGTCGAGTAACCCCAAAATAGACTTTGAGGCACCGGCCCAAACATGAGAGTTGTATTCCATTTTCGGTCGGATGTAGGTGGTATAAATAGTATGGAGGTCGGATGGAGTGAAGTACATCTTACACCATTTTAAAAAACCGAGGCACTTGAATGCTTCTTTAGAGATATGAAAAATGTGTTCAGTCCAGCGAACATCACACTGTATCTTCATTCCAAGAACATCAAGAGCATCCGATTCGTCAATATTTACACCATCCATGAGTACAGATGAAGCAGCACTTGCGGTCGTTTGTTTGTGCGTTAATAAGCAACATTGGGTCTTGCGAGCGTTAAAGGCGACCCTGTTTTTACGACCCCATTCGGAGATTTATAGAAGATCGCTATTCAGTGAATCATTCACTTCTTGGCAGCGATCTCTGATAGGCTGGGCCTATAACTAAAAGAGTACGAGTGATAAATGCTGCTGTCATACGCGAAAGAGTGGATAGGGTTGGAAGTTTGATAGAGAAGGTCGTTGAAGAAAATGAGAAATAGGGTAGGAGAAAGAACGGAGCCTTGCGGTACCCCTGAACTAATCTTGAACTCGTTTGATGAGACCCCATCTATAAGAACTCGTATAGTGCGGTCTCTGAGAAAGCTCGATATAAACCGAGAGAAGTCGTCACCGACACCAAAAACAGTTAGTTTTGCCAGTAGTGCACCATGCCACACTCTGTCAAACGCTTTTGAAATATCCAGAGCCACCACCCTACTTTCACCAAAATGATGAATTGAGTGGCACCATTTTTCTGAGAGATATGCCATAAGATCGCCAGTAGAACGACCCTTACGAAATCCATATTGACGATCACAAAGTAGTTTATGCGACTCTAGATACCCCATAAGGTGATGGTTAACCATGCTCTCCATTACTTTGGAGAGTGCAGAGCAAATTGCAATTGGGCGGTAATTTTCAGAGTTATTTGCCTCACCCTTTTTGGGTATTGGTGTTACATTAGCAACCTTCCAGCACGATGAAAACTCACCAAAATGGTAAATTATGCTGAAGAGGCGTGCTAATGGACGCGCAAGCGTAGAAGAACACTGCTTCAAGACCAGTGCTGGAATGCCATCCGGTCCAAGAGTCTTGTTTATGTCGAGGTCTGCCAAAACCCTTTTAACTGTTCGCGCCCGGAAGAATATCTTTGGTATAGTTACAGATACTCTTTCGAGCTCGGGAAGTGGTTGACTGCTTTCCGGCAAGCAGGAATTGCTTGCAAAAATTTTAGCCAACAGGTTAGCTTTGTCAACCGGGTCGGTGAATGCGTGGTCATTCTTTAATAGAGTTGGGATTGATGAACTAGCACTGTTCTTTACTCTCTTAACGAAAGACCAAAAGGTCTTACTGCACCGGGGAGCTGCAAGGACCTTGGCTCGAAGGCGCTGTTCGTGAAGAAACTTTTCGCGCCTAAGTACCTTGGCACACGAAGATCTTCCCTTTTTGCGTAGCAAATCAGTGTCTGGGGGTTTGTTCAAACGCCAGTTACTGAATGCTTCCTCTCTGGATCTGACTGCGTTTTTACACGTCTGATTAAACCAAGATTTTGCTTTTGGTTTAATCGAAATCTGCTTGGAGGGGATGAATGATTTCATCCCTAGCAATATAATATTCTCGACCATTTTTGCTGTAGCATTTATGTCGTTATCTAGAAAGCAAAGTTTCCAATTAAAATGCTCATAAAATTGGTTGAGCTCAGCCCAAAGCGCCTTTTCGTAAATAAATATTGAACGTTTCGTAGCTGATTTTGAAACGTTACGAAGTCCCGAGATCGAAAAGGTGGCAGAAATGGTGCAATGATCTGAATTTCCGAGAGGTGCACTAACTCTGACTTCATACTTTTCAGGGTGTGAAGTCAGGAATAGGTCAAGTGTGTTTGAATGGTGCCCTTCAACACATGGAATATGCGTTGGCTCATTCACTAGTTGCGCTAGGTGGTTGTGCGCAGCAAATAACTAGACATATTGACCTTCTGGAGTTGTACAACTCAAATGACGGAGCCAGGAAGAGTTGTGAACATTGAAATCACCAGCAACAACGATTTCACTGCTCGGACAATCTTCCAGGACCTTCGATATGGAGTCGGAGAGGGCATCGAAACCAGAGAAGGTGGTATTCGGCATCATACATGCTTTATGGTTGCTGGTATTGGAACACAACTTCATTGCGAATGTACATTACAAGGCCCCGATGGAAATTAAACAGAGATAGAAGTTGATACCCAGGTATATGAAAATCCTGTGGATCAGCATTCTCAGATATCTGGGTTTCACATAAGGCGAAAATATCCGGCCGATGGAGACACGTGTGAGCATAAACAGAGAAGAAATTCGCTCTCAGCCCACGTATATTAGAAAAGTCAATTGTAAACCTTCCTGTCATTACGATGGAAAATCAATGACCAAATTTTAATTGTTAATTTTGCTGGGTTGGCGAAGCCGGAATCAATTGCCGCTTGAATGACTTTACAGCATCCAGTGTTATAACTTCGATACTATAAAGTAAACGACAATTAAACCGACCTCCACAACACAGCAAAACAATTGTTTTGCTTTTTTTTTCTTTTAAGGTGATAAAGAGGAGGGATACAATGACTGAAGGCCATAAAAGCCCTTGGAATTTAATATTTCTTATTATTATTATTATTTATTTTTGTATTTTGGGTAAATTGTTTTATCGAGTGAAAAAAAAACTATTGCTGCCCCGTAATTGCAAATTTTTGGTTTGTTGGGTAATCCATCAATGTTTGTAATTTGTATAGATTATCGTGTTTGTTGTTTTTTTA
Organism: Thecocarcelia acutangulata; assembly: GCA_914767995.1. Taxonomy (NCBI): domain Eukaryota; kingdom Metazoa; phylum Arthropoda; class Insecta; order Diptera; family Tachinidae; genus Thecocarcelia; species Thecocarcelia acutangulata. The sequence goes on from OU612097.1 coordinate 68,596,933, forward strand.
ATATGAAAAAGAATTGAGTGGCTGTTTGTGTTCTTTATTGTATAGATTGTTATATTTGTTAGTGTTTTTATACCCTTCACAAAAATGTAAAGGGTATATATAAGTTTGTGATTCCGTTTGTAATTTCTACAGTTTTTTTTTGCGACCCTATAAAGTATATATATTCTGAATCAGAATTAATGGAAAAGTCGATTAAGCGATGTCCGTCTGTCCGTCTGTCCGCTGTTGAAATACCGTTTCTGAGAAAACCATTAGACTTAGAAACTTTTTTCTTTCACCATTCTTTTACCCCATCGATTCATGGGTTTGCTATTGAAATTCAGTAATATCGGTCCACGTATAGCTGAGATATATTCAAAATTCCGAAAAAAGCCATTTTTTTTGCAGTTTTGTATGAAAATTTTTGAAAACAAAAGTTGTTCGTTTTGCTTCAAACTTCACACACTTATTAAACATGGTGACTAAAAGACAAAAAATTTTTTTTTCAGATATCGGTCCATATATACCCGAGATATAGCCCAAATCGGATTTTTAATGAAAATGTCGCATAGGTGAAGCTAAATAACTTTTTTTTTGCTCAAAAGCAGTTCTGGTAATTATATAAGGTTACATAAATATGGAAAATGAAAATTTCCGATATCGGTCCATATATACCCGAGATATAGCCCAAACCTGGTTTTTCATGAAAATGTCGCGTAAGCGAACCTAAACAACTTTTTGGTACTCAAAATCAGTTCTGGTAAGGAAATAGGGTCATATGAATATGAAAAATGAAAATTTTCGATATCGGTCCATATATACCCGAGATATAGCCTAGACCGGGGTTTTCATGAAAATGCCGCGTAAGCGAACTTAAACAACTTTTTTGTTGTCAAAAGCAGTTCTGGTATTGAAATTAGGTTACATAAATATGGAAAATGAAAATTTCCGATATCGGTCCATATATACCCGAGATATAGCCTAGACCGGGGTTTTCATGAAAATGCCGCGTAAGCGAACTTAAACAACTTTTTTGTGGTCAAAAGCAGTTCTGGTATTGAAATTAGGTTACATAAATATGGAAAATGAAAATTTCCGATGTCGGTCCATATATACCCGAGATATAGCCCAAATCGGGTTTTTCATGAAAATGTCGCGTAAGCGAACTTAAACAACTTTTTTGTTCTCAAAATCAGTTCTGGTAATGAAATAGGGTCATATAAATATGAAAAATGAAAATTTTCGATATCGGTCCATATATACCCGAGATATAGCCCAAATCAGGTTTTTCATAAAAATGTCGCGCAAGCGAACTTAAACAACTTTTTTGTGCTCAAAGCAGTTCTGATAATGAAATTAGGTTACATAAATATGGAAAATGAAAATTTCCGATATCGGTCCATATATACCCGAGATATAGCCTAGACCGGGGTTTTCATGAAAATGCCGCGTAAGCGAACTTAAACAACTTTTTTGTGCTCAAAAGCAATTCTGGTAATGAAATTAGGTTACATAAATATGGAAAATGAAAATTTCCGATATCGGTCCATATATACCCGAGATATAGCCTAGACCGGGGTTTTCATGAAAATGCCGCGTAAGCGAACTTAAACAACTTTTTTGTGCTCAAAAGCAGTTCTGGTAATGAAATTAGGTTACATAAATATGAAAAATGAAAACTTCCGATATCGGTCCATATATACCCGAGACATAGCCCAAATCGGGTTTTTCATGAAAATGTCGCGTAAGCGAACTTAAACAACTTTTTTGTGCTCAAAGCAGTTCTGGTAATGAAAAAGGGTTATATAAATATGAAAAATGAAAATTTTCGATGTCGGTCCATATACACCCGAGATATAGCCCAAATCGGGTTTTTCATGAAAATGTCGCGTAAGCGAACTTAAACAACTTTTTTGTGCTCAAAAGCAGTTCTGGTAATGAAATAGGGTCATATAAATATGAAAAATAAAAATTTTCGATATCGGTCCATATATACCCGAGATATAGCCCAAATCAGGTTTTTCATAAAAATGTCGCGCAAGCGAACTTAAACAACTTTTTTGTGCTCAAAGCAGTTCTGGTAATGAAAAAGGGTTATATAAATATGAAAAATGAAAATTTTCGATGTCGGTCCATATACACCCGAGATATAGCCCAAATCGGGTTTTTCATGAAAATATCGCGTAAGCGAACTTAAACAGTTTTTTTGTGCTCAAAAGCAGTTCTGGTAATGAAATAGGGTCATATAAATATGAAAAATAAAAATTTTCGATATCGGGCCATATATACCCGAGATATAGCATAGACCTGGGTTTTCATGAAAATGCAGCGTAAGCGAACTTAAACAACTTTTTGTGCTCAAAAGTAGTTCTGCTAATGAAATTAGGTTACATAAATATGGAAAATGAAAATTTCCGATATCGGTCCATATATGTATACCCGGTGTATAGCCTAACAGGTTTTTTGATGAAAATGCCGACTAAACAACTTTTTTCTGCTCAGAAGCAGTTCTGGTAATGAAATAAGGTTATATAAATATGGAAAAAGAAAATATCCGATATCGGTCCATATATACTCGAGATATAGCCTGAACCGATTTTTCCAATAACATTTTTTTTTGCTGAAAAGCAGTTCTTGTCATAAAAGAAGGTTACGAAAATAGAGAAAATTAAAATTTCTGATATCGGTCCAGATATACCCGAAATATAGCCTAAATCGGGTTTTTCATGAAAATATCGCGTAAGCGAACTTAAACAATTTGTTGTACTCAAAAGCAGTTCTGGTAATGATATAAGGTTATATAAATATGGAAAATTAAAATTTTCGATATCGGGCCATATATACCCGAGATATAGCCTGAACCGATTTTTCCGGACAGACGGACAGACGGACATCGCTTAATCGACTTTTCCATTAATTCTGATTCAGAATATATATACTTTATAGGGTCGCAAAACAAAACTGTAGAAATTACAAACGGAATCACAAACTTATATATACCCTTTACATTTTTGTGAAGGGTATAAAAAAAAACAAAGCACTGCACAAAAACGAAATTTTAGGAAAATACAAACCGCGAAAAGCACATAACACGTGTACACTGCTCAACGGACAAAACACTACCTTTCAAAACTTCGGCACTTAGGCAACAAATGACCATGAGCTAGACAGTTCTCACAATATTGCACTCGTAATTTTTTTACTGTTTACTGTTTTCAAGTTCCGAAACTTATAGCATCTGCCTAGCGGGTGATCTTTCTTGCACAAATGACAATCAGGCTGTTTAACACGCACCGAGCTGCTGTTAAACTTATTTGGTGGTGGCATGTTTCTGCAAAAAGTTAAAAGTTATTAGTGTGTTTCATTAGCTGACGATGGGAGAAGAACTAATTTAGCCATAGGGCGAGTCGTACACTGAAAAATACTTGCTTCATATTTCCAATGAACCCCATTCATTAGATAATTTTCATTAACGGAATGAAAAATTACGTTCCATGAATGAAAATTCATAGCATTAATGAAAATATTCATTAAAATTGATTCATTAGTTTTCATAATTTCATTAATGAAAATATTCATTAAAATTGATTCATTAGTTTTCATAATTTCATTAGAAAATTTCATTGGATTTGTTATAAAAAATTTTTGAAGGCTGTGTGCAATATTTTAGAGATTTATTAAAAGTGAGAAAATAAATATATTATAACTATTAACTAAATGACAAAGTAAATTATTTTATACACTAATTACTGTGTAAAAAATGATTTTAATAAAAATTTCAATAGTTTTTTAGTTCGTATGAAAATGTTCATTATATTAACTAAACTTTTCATTAGAATTCATAAACTACCCTCATTTTAAATACCTACATAGTTGAAATCAAAAGCAAAGAGATGGGCTCTTCTCTCGTTTTTTGGTTAAAAGAATATTTATTCCGTTACAAATGCAACAACAAAGTCACACTTAATTTTTTCTTTAGCGTTCGTTGTGAACAATTATGTATCTATACCCAAAGCAAACGTTTTGTTTTTGCACGCAACGGGACTTTTTTTTCGTTCTTCAAAAAGCAAAACCTCACAAGTTTCCAAAAGTAGAAGCAAACGTTTAAAAAAAGAAATGAGTTTGCTGCAGTTCATTTTTTAAAGTGAAGTTTGCTGAAGTTCATTGTTTAAAGGGAAATTAATATTTTATATGTTTTCCTGACGATGATAACAAATTGTTATCGAAATATTGAAAATAAATACTGTTGAATTTTTTATAAAAAATAAAACGATCTTTAGCTGAAAATAAGAAATATTGACTTAAACAAGATCAAATAATTAAATGTCAAATAACCATTGTTTAAACTTATTTAATTATCCAAAATGTTTATATATGTAACGTAACATTACATATTATTTTTTAAGTTATTTTGTGTTGAATTAAAATGTTTTGATTTTCTTTTAACTATCATTCTAAATGAAATGTATTAATATTATTAATTTTATATTATTTTCCATTATTATTAAAACAATAAAAAATTCTTTTATGCCTAATATAAAAAAATTATTTAGTTTATTTTCAGTAGCACAGTGCTAATGAAAAAAGGTCATTAGAATAATGAAACTCCTCCTTAAACTAATGATTTTATTTCATTAGAGTGAAGAAAAATTTTCACCAAATTAGTGAAGATTATCATTGGTTCAATGAATGTATTCATTAAAATAGTGAAAATATTTCATAAAAATAATGTAGCACATTCATTGGCCTAATGAACAAATAACGTTTGAATAATGAAGAAGATTCATTAAAGAAATGAAAGTTTTACTTAATGTTAATGTACCAAATTCATAAAACTAATGAAATTGAGTCGTTAGCCTAATGAATTTTTCCATTGTTTTAATAAAAAGTATTCATAAATGTAATGATTTATTCTTCATTAACTTAATGAAGTTTTCATTAATCTAACGAATGTATTCATTAAATAGTTTTTAATGAAAGAAGATTCATTAGTCCAATGAAGGCCATCATTGGCCGAAAAATAATGAAAATTTTCATTAGATTAATGTCAAAATTCATTATATTAATGAAGGAATTCTTTTCAGTGTAAGACCTAGAAAAGTTTTAATATTGGCCACTCGAATGTTTCCGTCAGGGCCGGAAACACTTTTTCGATGCGGCCAAGCCGCCACCCATTGGGAGGAAGATTGTCGTGTTTAACGACAAACAAGATCACCAATAATGAAATTTCTCTGGGGATACCTCCATTTAATTCTTTTGTATATCTCTTTTATATATTCATCCATCCACCTGCAGGCGAAATGATGGTGGAGTACATTTAATTTTTGCCATCTATTTACAACGCTTAATGACTGAATCGACAAATCAGGTGCAGGGGATGACATTAGTGGAGCACCTATGATAAAGTGATCTGGAGTAAGAGCACAAAGGTCGTTAAGATTTTCACTCATTGGAACAAGAGTCTTTGAATTAAGACAAGCTTCAATTCTTGTGAGCATAGTTGTAAGCTCCTCAAAAGTGAAAGTTTGAGCGTGCGTTATTTTCTTTAAATGGGACTTAAAGCTTTTGACTGCTGCTTCCCATAGGCCCCCCCATATGGGGTGCGCCAGGAGGATTGAAATACCACTCGATGGCTTGAAAAGCATCTTGAGATAAAACTTTTTCTCGAACGTGATCCAGAAAAATTTTTTGTTTTTACTAAATATATTTGCGGCTCCTATAAATGCTCCCATTATCGGAAAATAGAGCTTTAGGGGTTCCGCGACGAGAGAAAAACATGGGAATGCCACTAAAAACGCTTGGGTAGATATTTCGCTAGTAGCTTCTAGATGGATTGCTTTAGTGGCAAAATAGACGAAAACCACAAAGTACCCTTTTGGGGTTTTGCAACTACGGCTTAAAGGCCCTGCAAAATCAAGACCGGTATTAGTAAAAGGACGGGCTATAATCTGTTTTACAATTGAAAATAATAGTTTTTACTAGATTTTTCAATTCAGGTACCCAGAACTCTAGTCTCACAAGTGTAGTAAAACAGAATTTCCACCATGAAGCGTGTACTTATGAACTTTCAGATATAAATTTTCGGATACCGTTCATCATATGAAAGTATTGCGCATTGGGAGAGTCTTTCGTTCGCCCTCATTAGACCTTCCTTATCTACAAAAGGGTTTAAAGATGACCAGACAAGGTAGGCTGTTGAAGCACCGATCGCCTAAGTATCTTAGACGATGATGCTCCAATGCCGGGCATGTGCCGAAGAGATGAAGGATCGTCTCCTCCTCCTCCTCGTCTTGGCAACTTCTACAAAAGTCATTATGGGGTAGGCCTAGTCTCCTGGCATGGTTTCCAAAAGGGTAATGTCCAGTTATGACTGCTACAGTCACTCTTAGTTGAGATCTGGGCAGTTTTAATAGCTCCCACGGTCTCTTAGAGTTAATATGCGGCCACTTGTTCCTTGATATAACGCATGTGGGCTCTGTGAGCCACTTTTCTTGTGCACTTTCCAGTGTGTGGAGTTTTATTCTTTTCCAACACACTGTTAATGGTTGTTCGCAAAAGCGGTTTATATCCCTATCCTCTGTCCTTTTTTTGGCTAAGTCGTCAGCGATGTTGATTCCATTGTTGGACCCATGTCCATGTAACCATTTTAGGGTTACGTTAGAATGTCTCACCATCTTATTTAAAGATATCCGGCATTCCTGGACTAGACTAGAATTAGTGTATATTCCAATCAAGGAGTTGATGGCGGCAATGAACTTCTCGGGGGTATAATTTGGTTTCGAAAAGATCATACTCTGGGAAGCGTAACATCTGGCACAACATAATTAGTCTGGTCCTCACATAATTTAATTCCGACTGCTGTAACTGAGATGTTTTATAGACCACAATTGTTTTGAATTTGAGGTGAGTATTGTTGTAGAAGCGAATCATATACGCGATTAAACGTAAGGCGCTTGAAAAATCTGAAAAATTTGCTAAGATGTCATCAGTAAGTTGGCTCAGATGTGTCTATGGGTCTCTCTTCTTCTTGTGCTTCCGGAATCTGAGAGGTAGTAGGCTATTTTTTGTAAGGACGTCAGAGCCAACTGGGCCTTTCCACGATAAATCATTCGAGGCTAAGTCAAACGCCGACTGACCGCGAGATCCTAAATCAGCAGAGTTGTCTGTCGATTTGACATGTCGTTAACTTTCGGCGCCAACTTTATTTAAAATAGAAGTTATTCTATTTGCCACAGACGTGGTCTATTAAGGGGGTGCTTTCGTAGCCAAGCTAGAACGATTGTTGAATCAGTCCATAGATAAAGTTGATAATTTTCCAGATGGACTTGGGAGCAACCTGAAGATACTAGTTTAGCCAACAATTCTGAGCCATATAGCTCCTTGCGTTTTAGCGAGAAGTAAATGGGTAAACATTTTATCATTATCGCTTACAGTTCGAATACACAGGGCAGCTGCATAGGCCTTTTCAGAGGCATCGCAAAACCCGTGCAACTCTACATGACATGATGGGTTATAATTAACAAATCTGGGGATCTTTATATTTTTTATATTGGGGTAATCATCGAGAAATGAAATCCAGCTGCGCAATGTGTCGGGTTTAAGGTTATCGTCCCAATCACCTTCGTCTTCCATATTTGCTGCATAATTAGTTTAGCGGCGATGACTTTTGGACCTAGCCAGCCGGCCGCGTCAAATAATTTAGCAATATCAGACAGCACGTTTCGTTGTTTTAGTGCGAGAGGGATGGTCACCTGAGTTAAAACAAAAATAATCATGCCCGCACACCATCGCAAGCCAAGTGTTTTAGTTGTAATTTCGCCCAGATTTAAGACAATGGCTGTGAGAACATGATCGGGATTCAAGTCCTGTAAAAGTACCTTATGATTCGATATCAACTTCCTCAATGAAAAACCTGCAGAACCTAAAACTTTGATGAATTCATTTCGAGATTTTAAAGCCAGCGTTAAGTCGTGAGAGCCTGCTCATACATCGTCTACGTACATGTTGTGACGCAGACTATCTGTCGATTCGGGGTGATTTTGCTGACTTTGCTCCGCGAGTTCGAGTAGTGTTCTTATTGCCAAATATGGTACACAGTTCACTCCGAATTTAGCTCATAGTCGTGGGGCTCTTCATCTGGTGAAGTGATATGGGGTATGCTTGGGATTGACCAGTATTTGCCGGTACATTTTTTCTATGTCAGCATTAAAGACGTATTTAAATATACTCGTAAATAGTAAGATCTGGGGTTGGCGAATAGTTCCGGGGTGATCCTACGCATATGGCTAAGATGCAAATATTCTTGAAGAACTTCGTCATAGTTTTGTTTAAAAATGGGGTTCTTCAGGAGTCGAGATTTATTTCTAATAAAGTGGGCCAACGCAAAATTACGCGAATCACCTATGCATTTGGTCTCCGAATACCCTTGTGTAAAGGGCAGAGATACGACAAAGCAACCCATTTCGTTCCTATAAGTCGAGGACTTATACAAACTTTCGCAGAAGTTGTCTTGGAAAGAGTTTGGTATAGGTTCCCAAAAGTTTGCTACTTGCTTACTAAGGACAAGGGTATTAAGGAACGTTGATAAAGACCTCATGCTATGAGCAGGGGATGATACTTTGCCTGTGACGATCCATCTAAATATTGTTCGTTGTGCCACGAGAGACCTGTGACTGTCCCATTTAACACCATCTAGAATAATTTTCGGAAAAACATCACCTCCTAGCAAAAGTTCTATATTTGACAGTTTATGTGGCGCGCTGTATTAAATCATAAGACAGTAAGTCTTCAGTTAATTTGTTCACGAAAAAAGACTCTTACACGTTTTGTAATCATCCGTCGTGGCTAAACAGTTACTTCACCGCTTTTGGTTTTTGACCAGGGAATAGCGATCATCAATAGACATCGACAAAAAAAAAATGGGACAAAGCCTAAGCGGATGAGATTTTTGACACAGGGAACATTTCTTAAATTTATCGTTCGTAACCTTCGCTTGAAATGAATTTACTTTTTAGAAGAATTAGCATTACTGTGTTTAAGAATTTTCCCTCGATTTTGGGAGTCAGATGGCGTTGCTCGAATATCGGCAAATCCATCAAATCAAGGGAGGGCAATTCCTTACTATTCCCCAGATGTTGTTGCCATAAATGAAGGCTTGTGTCAGGGAGACATTTTGAGCATATAAACACAAAAATTAGGTCCCAATGACTCGTATCTATTTTCAGAAGTGAAAGATTTTGTATGCAATCGTTAACTGCTTTTTGGAGCTGTTTTATGTTTGGACCTGTTTCTTTTTGCATTGGGTTGTTCAACAAGCCGAAAAGAATTTTCAACTGGGCATGGTCAAGAATGCGAGTATTTTCATAACGATCTACGAGATTCTGCCATGCCATTTCGAAGCCAGCATTTGTCAAAGGGCAATTTTTAAAAATATTATTGGGTTCCCCTTCAGTTTTCTTCAATAGATGAAACAATTTCTCCACCGGGGTTAATTTGGTGTTATTAATATATACGGCTGTGAACAAGTCGCGAAATGTTGGCCAAGCGACGTAGTCACCATTAAAAGTTTGAGTGGCACAGGGGCTTAACGCAATGTTTGTGTTTGAACTAGCGGACACTTGAAGTGAATTGACTGTTGGAAGCACTTTACTTAAAGATTTTGAAAGCTGGTTTGCTCTGGCTAATACCCTAACATAAACGTCATATGTTTCATAAAATTGTTCTGCAATTTTTTCTTCATCAACCTTAGCTACCACGGCTTTAAAATTTCCCATGACTTTATTATAAGTGTCCCTAAATACTGTCCAAAAGTGGCGAATTTCCTCCTTATGTACTTCGAGAGAATGAGCATTATGATTTTCAGTAGGAATGTCTGCGAAAAAGCCTTGAAAGTCAATAACTTGTCCGAACACTTTTCAAACTTCTCATATAAACCCATTTTTTTTATTGTTGTGTAATGATTATGGGCCATATGCAAAAAAAATTCTTACTTGAGTATTAACGTATACGTTAGTTACCAAACACATTAACACTGCCATACATTTGTTAAAAAAGTTCATGCAAAAACAGTACGTTAACTTTTAAATACAGTAAGGAATTTAATTGTTTCATTCTGGCAGTGCTGTTATGTTCGGTTGTAATTTTTTGAGTAGTGATGTAAGAAAATGAATATTGTATTAACCCGAAAATTAAATTAAAAAAAACAAAATTATTATTTTTATTATTGCTACATAAAATGAAAAATTTTTGACATATATTCCCTGTATTTATCTTTTAAATAAATGGTGAATACATTATATGTAGTATATTAATTAAAACGAGAAAAAATAATGGGGTTACTTTTACTAGAAAAATTTTTATTATTCGACTACCGTTTTTCGTTGTATTCGCTTTATTGAAAGCGCATCACTAATACATTTCGTATTTTTATTTTTATTTCAAAATTAATATTTTCTATTCGTATATAATGCATTGTGTAAAATTCCTTATTTAATAAGCATAAAACATTGCTTGCATTAAAATTTTTTTACAAAATTTTGCTTTTTAAAAGAAATAAAAATGAAGAAGTTAAATCTCATTTTAACGTACAGTTAAAGTGTACTCATTGCAACTTTAAACGGATGGTAAGTAAATAATTGGTTTTGCATACAACGTTAAGGAATTTTTCTTAACAACTGCTTACCAAGCTTTGTTAAGTTTTTTTGGATACGGCCGTATGTATTTAAAGAGTTGATGAGTTTTAATTGATTTACAATATTAAGTATTTGTTTTTTATGTATGTAAAATACCGAGAAAAATTACTCTTAAGCTGAATCTATGTTGTATTTTAACAGATCCAACAAATAAGAGCCAAAACCAATCAACTTAATGTTGCGATGCAAAATTGTTTGGCTTTAACAGATTAAACCAATGACGGGCGCTGGTTTGCCCAGATTACGAACTTGTTCGGTTATTCTCAATTACTGATCGCGATTTTTTTTTAACTAGAGTTGCTACCAAGCTAAAATTTTACATAACAAGATCTTACTTTAAATTCCCCAAAACATACCATGAACTTATTTTATTAGACTACTTTTAACTTAAAAAAACGAATATAATTATCATCAACAAGTAAGTTCTAAGTAGATAAATGCTATTTCTTAGCATTAACAATAACAAAAATAAACATTTTAACATTTAAACCGAAATGTTAAAAAATGCACCTATACCATATACACGTGTTGGTGTGTTTCCGTCTTCATTCATTTACTACTGCCCACAAACAGAACAACTTGTATTCTTTGTTTCAGGCATTAATAATAACAACGGCAACTCTTAATACAATGTCAAACGAGAAGAAAATATGAAATTTAATTCAATAGCTTACTAGACATCAACAAAGCAGGACTGTTGCGGATTTTTTTTATTTTGCTTAATTACGCATTTTGTTTGTTGTACACTGGTAAAATGAAGATTCTGTTCAGATCATGCTGTCTTATGTATGTTTTTTCTGGTTGTTTTGCAGTAGTAAAGTGCCATGTAGAGTTTGAAAATCTTTTTATTTTCATTTATAAATAATGAAATGCCTATATCTCGCCGAACATAGAGTCGCCGAATGGAAGATATACGGCTTTTTATTCAACACGAAACAAATGAATTTGTCTAAGTGTAGAGCAACTTTTTCTCTCTTTAGCTCAATTTTCTCACTGTGCCCTTCGCTGGATTAAACAATCAACAGCTTAAATAACGTTATTAATGTTGCGATGCAAATATTTAAGGGCGTTTCAGACTATCATACAAGTATTAAGATTTTGATTGGATTTTGTGGGACAAAAATCTAAAGATATTTGTTGCGACTGTCAAAAAATCTAACGTACCATTACATTTTGTTTTCACACTATCACACCTAAAGTAAAAGAAGGAATATGGCTTGAAAATAAACAGCCAATTTACTTAACGTTTGGTTTTAATATTTTTATTATTTGCTTTTGCAAAAAATACAACCCTGATCCAATGAAAAATCTTATTGTTTAAACAAATTTCTAAAAATGGTGAAGTGTTATGGGATGTCAAATCTTTTACCGTATTATTTCTCATTTTCATAACGCTTTACATTCACACTATCACACTTGCACGTATTATTTGATTTTTTGACAAGTCTTAATACAAAGTGTGATAGTCTGAAGTGCCCTTTAGTAACACTGTCAAGCTGCATGTTACATGATGTGAATAGGGGGAAAAAAGCTTAAGCTGCATACGCTATGTATCTATGTTTTATTTTATTAGATTAAACAATCAACAGCTTAAAACAACAATCTTAATGTTGCGATGCAAAAATTTTTAGTTTCAAGCTTATGCTGTTTTCTTTTGTAACAAAGTTTTGCATTTATACCGCACTTTTTTTCTTAGAATTCGAGTTTTAAAATTTAAGTTTAATTGAGATAAAAAGAAGATGTCGCAACAACTAGAAATATCTGACAAAAAGTTGAGAAAACTGTATACTTCTGTATTTTTTTGGCAAAACAATTTTGAAAATGTTACACTTTTTCTAGAAAAGAAAACGCCATTAATGTTCCAGCTCTTTTTGGTAAAAAAATGTTGCCAATAATCTTGTTAAGTTTAATGTAAAGTAATTACTCTTTGAGTTTGAGATACACAATTTACATGCAGTTAAGTTTAAAATGTTTTAAATCAATTGTGGATCTCATTGCTTATAACAAGAAAAGTTGTGCCTTCTTAAAAGGTAACGGGTTTGCATACCAACAAAATAACTTTTTTCTTGTTGTTGTATTAGCACAAGCAAAAATGATATATAAAAATATTTACGGTACCTTTGTTCGAACCTTTTTTTACTAACTTCAGGGTTTTTTCTCTTCATCCAACGACGATTCCTTGGCAGGTTAAAATAACTTCTTGCCGTCTCTGTACGAATTCTTTTTCAGCTTCTGGGTATGTCTTCTTCGTCTGACAACGATTCTTTTGCAGATTAAAATTACTTCTAGGCGTCTTTGGGTGATATTATGATGATACTACTTATATTACGACGGCTTGATCCAAGAAACTTTGAGTACTATTATGGCTAATTATCGACAAACTAGACCGTATCTGGCTCGAAGGATCAAAAAATTTTTATCTTACGGGGCGCCAAATATAATAACAGATTTTATCCAAAATAAAATACACTGAAATGATTTTTCGTTAATAGTTTTATTTGGGGTACAAGTGGTACGGAGTACTTCACTTATCATAATCAGTTAAGCAACTAACTCAATCTCAAGGTACATTAAACTTAATAAACACATATTTAAATAAAATCAGCGAATTCAAATAACTGAAGACGAGAGACTCAGAGAAATAACTTAAAATTAAAGTATAAATTCCAGTATAGTACATGGTATGTTAATAAGGGCAGAAAATAAAACGTGATATTTTACTTTAACTTAAACACTTCCCATTCTTCCAAATTAGCTGGACCTATACACTCATTAAATGTTTGGTCACCGTACAGAGCCTGAATTTGAGGTCCATCAAGTATACCAGCTTCAAATTTGCTCGCTGTTTCTCTCGGTAATTTTTAAGGTAATTCCTGGCAAGACTGTCTTTTGGAAACTTTTTCACAATATTTGTAAATAACCCAAGCTTAATATGTAATGGAGAAAGTATCATAAGGGGAAAATTTTTGATATTGGACTTTCCGTGCGTACGTTCACTTCGCTCGGGGTAAATTTTCGCGTGTAGTGAAGCCAATCCTATAGACATAGAAAACAAGGAAGCTTCGCATTGCCCTCTTGCAATCCAGATGGTATGGCAAACTTTCCATTGATGTTGGTCATTCTGTATGAGATCGGGAAGTTATTTCACTGCTTCATATGTTTCCGTTATGTATTTTCCATATCCGATTGGAATTGATGGTTTCGTATTGCCTTAATGAAGCAAGACTGCTTTCAAACTATCCTTGCCTCGATCTAGAAAAAGACGCCAAACCTCTGGGTCATTTTAATTTAAGTTTTTTAAATTTACACCGAATATGGTTTGTGAGCAATGAAAATGAAAGTATTGTCGTTCTACAAAATTTTTAATAAAAACTTTATTTTTCATCCGTTTTTTTTTAAATTACGCTTAAAATGTTAGTAATTAAATAAACTGTTTGGTAAAAGAATAAAAAATTCCAGATCTTTACTACAACGTAGAAGAAATTTTGAAACAAACGTAAAAAATAGGCAAATTTTGAAATTTGATGTGCCATAACTCAGCCATATCCTGTCAGATGGAAATTCCATTATATCGCCGGAAATTATCGAATAATATCGTTGGAATTATCTTTCCAACGATATTATTATATTTATCTCGATTGGAATTTTTGGTTAGGCTCTACAAGGGTTTGAGTGGCACTATACACCGAAAAACACAAAACTACCGTTATCACTTCTGTAGTCTAGCTTCGATAGTGAACGGACGTGTTTGTTTTTTAAATGAGTACAAAATTAAACCGGAATAAGTAAAAACTGGAATAATTGAAAAAGAGTGATTTTATATTATAAAAAAAGCTTTGTGACTTTTATGGCCTTAGGTGTGATTTCAAGTGGACACCCCACTTATTGGCCGTCAGACCAATGAAAGATCTCAGACGTTATAGATTTTGGAGATACGAAAAATTTTCCCTCAGAATGGATGCAAGTGGAGCCTTCATTAGACTTGTCATCAGATCACTCACCCACTCTAATCTCTGTTTCGTTCCCCTAAGAGGTTGGCTCCCCGTTGACCGTCGCTAGAGTTAATTGCTTAAAATATAAAAAATATTTGAGTGCACATTCTACTGAAAAAATCGCTTTGAGAACGTGTATTAATGTATCAATTAATGATTTTTCTGAAAACCTCAAACTGGCCGTACAGCATGCAACAACTAGTCATATAAGATCCAGAAATGAAAACTATAGAACTTATTCGTCTAAAATTGAGCAACTTCTGTCAGAAAAAAGAAGAGTCAGAAGAGAGTGGCAACTTCGCAGCTCTCCTCAGGTTAAAACTAGGCTACGGGAACGCATAACTGAATTAAGAAATCTGCTTGAAATCCACAGAATGGCTTCCCTTAAAACATATGTGGAAAGCCTTGTTGGTACTCCTCGATCTGATTATTCCTTGTGGAAAGCGACAAAAGGTTTAAAAAGACCCGTAATAGGTAAGCCACCTTTGCGAACTTCAACTGGCGACTGGGCAAGAAGCGATTCTGAAAAGGGAATGGCGTATGTTAATCATTTCATTTGAAACACGTTTTTATTACAAATAATTCAGCGAATAATACAGCCGAATTACCGTCATATGCTGCTAGACCACCTGTGCCTTTGAGAGTTAATTTTCAAGATGTCGAGAACATTATCGGTAATACAAACCCCAGGAAAGCTCCAGTCGCTGATCAAATTACTGGTAAAATGCTTGAACAGTTACCTCGTGTAGCAAGAAGAGTTCTACTTTTTATTTTTGACGCTATTTTACGCCTTGAATATTATCCTGCATAGTGGAAGGATCCCACTAAAGTAGAATCATACAGACCAATAAGTCTACTGCCAAGAATTTCAAAACTATTCGAAAAATTGTTAATGGCGAAGTTGACTCCAATATTGAATGGAGTTTGGCTTTCGGGCTAAACATAGCACCATAGAACAAACGCGCAGACTAGTCAACGTCATAAGACAGACTTTTGAAGACAAAAAATATTGTTCGGCTCTATTCATTGACATTTCCCAAGCTTTGGATAAAGTGTGGCACCACGGATAGATGCACAAAATGAAGCTAAACTTGCCTGCAAACACTCACAAGCTTCTGGAAAGCTACTTATGCGGCCGGAAGTTTGTTATCAGAGAAGGCGATTTTATAAGCTCCCTACAGCCAATGGAAGTAGGAGTTCCCCAAGGTAGCATACTGGGACCTACTTTATATTTGATTTATGCCTCTGACATGCCAACGAGTTGCGAAATCCACACTTCAACTCTTGCAGCTGGCACAGCATTCTGCAGCGTACATGAAAACCATCAAGACGCTTCGCGAAAATTTCAGGAGTATATTCCAATATTAGAGAAATGGTTAAAACAAATAAAAGTCAATGAACAAAAGTGTACTCACGTTACATTCACACTGCATAAACAAACATGTTCGGCTATCCAAATTAACAATTCACCTATTCCGCAGCAAAATGAATACGAATATATATATATATATATATATATATATATATATATATATATATATATATATATATATATATATATATATATATATATATATATATATATATATATATATATATATATATATATATATATATATATATATTTATATATATATATAATATATAAATTGTTTCCGGTATGCTCACATTCATGCATATCTGCAAGTAAAGTGTATAAGCGTACGTATGCATGTACAATCTCTTAAAGGGCATTTCAGACTATCACACTTTGTATTAAGACTTGTCAAAAATGCAAATAATACGTGCAAGTGTGAATGTAAAGCGTTATGAAAATGAGAAATAATACGGTAATTTGACACCCCATAACACTTCACCATTTTTAGAATTTTGTTCAAACAATAAAATTTTTCATTGGATCAGGGTTGCATTTTACAAAAGCAAATACTAAAAGTATTAATACCAGACGTTAAGCAAATTGGCTGTTTATTTTCAAATCATATTTCTTCTTTTTCTTTAGGTGTGATGGTGTGAAAACAAAATGTAATGATCGTTAGATTTTTTGACAGTCGCAGCAAATATCATTAGATTTTTGTCTCATAAAATCCAATCAAAGTCTTAAGACTTGTATGATAGTCTGAAGCGCACTTTAGCAACAACAAAATACCGTTGTTTTGGTATGATTGTATTAGATAGGTTCCACGTGAATAATGGAACATTCCGAACTACGAGTAGTTCTGCTTACAACTCCACAACGAGTAACCTTCCATTTTACTTTTTACTAATTTTTAAACTAAACAATTTTTCCAATTTGCAAATTTTCTGATTACTTTTCCAGCTTTATATGCATGTAAACAAAAAACAGCTGATCGTTCAATCTAGTCCAAACTTACCCAAAGAAAATGTTTGGGCAAGTTTGTACAAAAAATTACAAAGATTACTCTCTCATTCTCTTAAAATTGCACAAAAATTGTTACGTGGAACGATTTTGGACAAGTTCTGACTGTTGCATTATTCATGTGGAACTCACCTATTTTCTGAACTTTTTTTATTTGACTTTGCTTGATATATTCCCACCACTAAACTAATTTTTGTAGCCAAAAAAAGTAAAAATAAATCTAATTTGGCGACAGCTACATCGGTGGTCGTGTAGCTGTGCTGTCGTCATTTCATAAGAACGCATGTATTTTCATTTTGACATTTTGAAGTAATTAGCGTGCAGTCTCGAATGTGTTTAATGCATTAATTTAATACATACCTTCCGTTTTACCGTGATCCTATTCATATTCAGTGAATCTCCATCTTTAAAAACAAATGATTATGAAAAATAAAATTGTTAGATCAATATACCTCCAACAAAGTTAAAGAATTCCGATATTTCTTCATGTGTAGCTTCACCAAAGCCATTGTCTTCATCTACTTCATCAGGATGACTAAATGTTGCTGCATTAACTTCTTTCAGTGTAATTTGATGAATTTTACACTGAGTTATCAAACCAGTAATATTTTGAGTTTCCTTATTGTAATTCACAGAAAATAAATTTAAATTATAATGCCACATTTATGTTGTTATTACCTCTGATTCCCGAGTTAATTTTTCTAAATCGTCTAGAAGCTTGGTATAACTTGTTGCTAAATATGTTTCTTTACCAGAGTCTTTCAATGTCAATTGGCGTTTTTTGGCAAGTTTTTGAGACGTTAAACTTAAATTAACAAGAGGTACATAAATTTTTTTTAGCAAACAATATAAGTATGATTAATACATAGTTTTACCTAGAAATTCTTTTACAGGCTTTTGGACGTTTTTCTTTTTCTTCGTATTTCCTACAGCTGAATAATAAACCTTGAGACAAACCTTTATAGACAAAAGAAATTATTTTTTATGATTGCAACCATCAAATGCAATTTTTCGTTAATAATAGCGATATAAACTTGTTAATTTCCTTGCAAATGCTTCTGAAGAGAACTGATTACAGGATAAATGAAATTTTGTTAAAATGTGTGAAACAAGGCTCGGTTCTTTCTTTTACTCTATTTCTTATTTTTCTTAATGGCCTTCTATGTCAAATTTCCAAACAAGAAGCAAAGTTTGAAACACTCACTCAGTCAATCTCCGAATGGAATCGTAAAAATAAGGACAATTTTAACGATAGCTGTATGGCGGCAAATGCTGCTTCTTCTGTACTCATGGATGGTATAAATACTGAGGAATCAGGTACTATTGGAATGAATATTTAACCAAGGTCCGCTGGACTAAACACATTTGCCATGCCGTAAATGCTCGGTTTTCTAAAACGGTACAAGACATACTTCACCCGATCCGATCTCCTATTTATTCCAACTATAACCAACCGAAAATGGAATACAACTCTAATATTTAGGCCAGTGCCTCCAAGTCCCTTTTAAGGTTACTCTACCTATTGACTCACTGGAGCATCGCCGCAGTGTGATGTGCATCCTGCAGCAGTTGACTTGGAAAAACCTAAGGCTACCGAATGCAAAACGGCTTCCTAGAAAATCGAAATTTTGGCACTGAGGTACCTTTGTCTTTTTAATCATGTACCTCAGCTGCGATTAAGGTCCGTGTCTCTATGGCATCACTCTTATATTCGGATGCTCTAATTGCTAAATCTGGCATGGTAGCTACTCAAGTGCCTCTTGTGATTGCGAGCAAGATTTTTGACGAGCTGGTGAAAAAGCCAGCAGATGCCTTAACGGTTGTAGAAAAGGCCCGCTTATCGTGGACAAAAGCAGTTTGGGTGAGCTGCAGAGTTCACCCCCCCTCACATCTAAGAATGCGCCTAAGTGGCAACATTCTGAAGAGACTGCTGTTCAGGTAAGCGTGTAAGACCCCATACGCCGATGGAAAGATAATATAGCGAGGTTGCGAAAGATTAGCTTGTAATGGCTATCATTGACAGTGGCAACGCAGATCTCGTTATAACGCCTTCATCCTGGGTTCTTGTGAACGGACCATGGGACGGAGTTAGTCTTGACGTGGTTCTTCTTACAGAGATTTTATTTCGAGTATACCAGACATCTCTAGCTCCGACGAGGAAGTCCTTGACCGGACGGTTAGCAGGATATCCGAATCGAAGGACAATTCCAGGCATATCACCATCCTACGGAACGAAGAGTAACAGATGCCATCTGAGCTAGGGAATAGAAGATGAATCTATCTTTGGTACTATTTTCTTTCGAGTATACAGGTGTGACGATAAGCGCGGCCTGATTGCGGAAGATAGTGGCTCTGAAGCGGAATACATGTCTGTTGAGTTGGTGAAGCGGTTCTTTGAACATGTTAAAGAGGATGCCTTGCACCCTGGTAAAGAACAAGAGGGCGTCAATGTCGCGGTGGTGGAAAAAACAGACAATGGTGACAATGGTTTTACAAGTCAACCCGCATAATGGCAAGGAGCGAATTAAAATCTTCATTCTTTCTGATTTAAGCCATGAATCCAACCTTAGTTATATTTCTCATGAAAGATAATATTCACTAACAAAGGTTCACGAGAGTGTTCAAATGGCTGGGGGTAGCAATCTGCCGATAACTGTAGGGGCTTATGCTAAAGGGGTCAGGCAATTTTTAAATTTATGCTTTGTACTAATTTCGATGTTATGAATGATTGTTCAGAGCCTGCTTTTAATGTGGTAAATAGAAAGGAAGTTGCGGATATGATGTTAATTTGCACTAAGCATTGATTAAAGAATAGGGGCTAACCCTAGATTGCTCATTTGCTGATCATATGATAAGAATGTGTCAGCAAAGCAAAACATAGGTCATGCTCAATAAACCTGGGGTTAACAGTTCATCAGCAAAAGAACCTGTAGTTTCTCTACAGGTTCAGGAGCATATCAACAATAGCTCTGATTTTTAGTACTATAGTGAGCGTCAATGCATTGTCAAATAATATTACACTGCATTTTAATATTCGTTTTAATTCCTTTTTATGGATTCCATTCTTATACTTCAATAAAAAAAACATGATAATTCGGAGTCTCGCTTCCATAGTGAACGAACATAATTGTTTTTGATCGGAGTGTTATAACATAAAACCGGAATAAGTAAAAACGGGAATAATTGAAAAAGAGTGATTTTATATAAAAGAAAAAACTTTGTGACATTCACTGTTATATATTTTAAAGTGAACATAAAAAAATAAAATAACTCTATGCGTGTACCTATCAGATGTAATTCTGAGAAAGAGCTCAGCTCCACTAGAAAAAGTCCTTGGATATCTGTGGAGGAATCTTTGAGAAAATCATTGGACAATCTACTGTCGCTAAGGGAAAGAAACCACCAGCGTTCGTGTTCGCCACAAATAGTTGTTACAACAGACGACAAACCATCTAAGTGGTTGATTATTCCAGATAAGCCGAAAACGCAAGCAGGCATGGATAGGTATGTAACCGTGGTTAAACGGCAGCGAAGTCCCAAAGCCGCTCAAATGTCATTTCAGTCAAAAATATCTAAAGATGATAATACTACCACGACAATAGGTTTGCTATTCTTCAGACTGATGAGCCAACAATATCTAAAAAAAACCTTTAAGCCGCCACCAATATATTTGCGAGAACCTACTTGTAGTGAGCTGGTAAAAGCATTTGTTACGGCAATAGGCAAAGACACTTTCAACGTAACATCGATCAAGCATGGCAGCAACAACGTAAATGCAGATCAACCACGAGAATGATTATCGCAAATTAACTGACTTTCTGGGGAGGGAGAAGCGATCGTTTTACACTTATCAGCTTAAAAGTGCTAAAGGTATTCAGGTCGTTATAAAATATATTGACCCTTTTGTAAATAAGAATGATGTCAAAACCGGATTAGAAGACAATAGTTTTAAAATTAAAAATGTAGTAAACATCAGAAACCGTGAAAAAATTCCTCAACCCATGATTAGGGTTGAATTGGAACCAAGAGATGTTGTCTTAAAAATGATTGAAGTGCATCCAATTTATAACCTTTTTTTTATAATTCAATTATTTATTGTATCTTCTAAAAGAACTAACAATAAGTATGCAAATCTTAAAAATAAAAATTCATTAATTAATATAGAAAAAAAATTAATTAATATTGAGAAATTTATTTACTTAGGTACAGCCAATGCTAGACGAAAAGTTGTTTCTTGCGTGTATTTTGTTGGTAAATCACCTTCCCAACGCTCTGATGGTTGCAAGGGTGTCCTTCCTTCTCAGTAGAGTGTGGCCACCAAAGTTAAGGATGCTACGTGCGAGAGGATTCGGGTGAGACTCCAGTCTGTTAATGTACCTTATCGCGTGTTTTGAAAATTCATCTTTCACTAAGGGTACACCTAGATCTTTGTGAATTCGAGAGTTATTAACATACCATGGAGCTACAGTAATTATACGGAGAATTTTATTCTGGCGCTTTTGAATTTTCTCAATGTTAGATGCAGAGGCGGTACCCCACAATTGAATTCCATAGCTCCATATTGGCTTTAGGATTGAATTATACAACAAAAGTTTGCAATCTAACTTCAAGATAGAATTTCTGCCGATGAGCCAATTTAGTTGCACCGCTTTTAATTTCATCTGGGTGACTTTAGCGTCAATGTGAGACTTCCACGTGAGCCTACGGTCGAGGTGAATACCAAGGTATTTGACTTCACTGTGCTGCGGAACAATGTAGTTGTTGATTTTAATAGCCGAACAAGTTTTTCTACGTAGTGTGAATGTAACATGGGTACATTTTTGTTCATTTACTTTGATTTTCCAAAGTTTCAGCCATTTCCCCAATATAAGAATATGAAAATTGCAAAATTTGTGATGCTAATTTATAATCTTCATGGACACTGATGAATGCTGTATCATCTGCAAAAGCTGAAGTGTGAATTTTGCAGCTCGTTGGCATGTCTGAAGCATAAATCAAATATAAAGTTGTGCCCAATATGCTACCCTGGGGAACTCCAGCTTCGATTGGCTGAGCCGAGCTTTTGAAATCACCTTCCGTAACGACGAATTTCCGGTCATATAAGTAGCTCTCTAACAGCTTGTGCGTGTTTGCAGGTAAGTTTAATTTTATTTTATGGGTTAAGCCTTTGTGCCACACTTTGTCAAAAGCTTTGGAAACGTCAATAAATAGAGCTGAACAATATTTTTTTATCTTCGAACGCATTTCTGATAACATTCACCAGCCTGTGTGTCTGTTCTATGGTGCTATGCTTAGCCCTAAAACCGAATTGATGGTTAGGAATACATCCTACTTCATTCAAGATTGGGGTCAACCTCGTCATTAGCAATTTCTCGAACAGTTTTGAAATTGTTGGCAATAGACTTATCCGCCTATATGACTCAACTTTTGTAGGATCCTTTCCTGGTTTGGGTATCATAGTAATGACAGACATCTTCCACTCAGTAGGAAAATATTCGAGACGTAAAATAGCATTAAAAATAAAAAGGACGAGTCTTCTAGCTACTCGGGGTAACTGCACAAGCATTTTGTTGGTAATTTTATCAATACCTGGAGCTTTTGCTTTCCTCGGTTTTAAGTTACTAATAGCATTATCGACATCTTGAAAACGAAGTCTAAAAGGTACGGGAGGTCTAACTCTGCATATGGCGGCATATCAGCTTCATCAGTCAGTTCAGTTTTCAATAACAGAAAGCCAATACTCAAATTTTTTCAACTCACTTGGTCCTCGATTTTTAGCGGCTGGCGACTATAACGCTAAACACACTTTTTGGGGATCACGTTTAATTACCCCGAAAGGCCGTGTGCTTTTTGACACCGTTTCCAAAATGGGTTTAGGTGTGATTTCAAGTGGACACCCCACTTATTGTCTCCGTCAGATCAATGAAAGATCCCAGACGTTATAGATTTTGGAGTTACAAAAAATTTTCCCTTAGAATGGATGCAAGTCATTAGACTTATCATCATCAGATCACTCACCAACTATAGTTTCTGGTTCGTTCCCGCAAGGGGTTGGCTCCCCGTTTTGTGACTTGGCGTGGACTGTCTCTCGAGTTAATTGGTTAAAATATAAAAAATATTTGAGTACTCATTGTACGGAAAACATTGCCTTGAGAACGCCTGAGGATATTGATATATCGATTAACGAATTTTCTGAACACCTTAATCAAGCCGTACAACATGCTACCACTAGCCATATAAGATCCAGAAATGTGAGCAATAGAACTTATTCATCTGAAATTGATCAACTTCTGTCAGAGAAAAGAAGAGTTAGAAGAGAGTGGCAACTTCGCAGGTCTCCCCAGCTTAAAACTAGGCTACGGGAATGCATAACTCAGTTAAGAAATCTGCTTGAATCCCAAAGAATGGCTTTCCTCAAAAATTTTGATTTACGCCTCTGACATGCCAACGACATCCGGAATCCATACTTCAACCTTTGCGGATGACACAGCGTTTTTGAGTGTTCATGAAAACCACCAATTAGCTTCACGAAATTTACAGGAATACATTTCAATATTAGAGAAATGGCTAAAACTTTGGAAAATCAAAGTTAATGAACAAAAATGTACTCATGTCACATTCACTCTGTGTAAGCAAACATGTGCGCCTATCCAAATAAACAACTCACCTATTCCGCAGCACAGTGAAGTCAAGTACCTTGGTATACACCTCGACCGTAGGCTAACGTGGAAGTCTCACATTGAAGCAAAAGTCACTCAGATGAAACTAAAAGCAGCGCAACTAAATTGGCTTACGGGCAGAAACTCGACATTGACAATTCTAAAACCTATATGGTGCTACGGAATTCAATTATGGGGCACCGCCTCAGCGTCAAATATTGAAAAAATTCAAAGGCGACAAAACCAAATTCTTCGAACGATTATTGCAGCTCTGTAGTGCCAGCACTGACACAAGCAGCTGTGCCGTCACTCTCACTACTCTTTAATACAACCAAATACTGGAATATTAGTAATAAGAAAGAACATTGACAATAAAGAGTTAGTTGTGTCTAAGATATAGAAGAAACTGATCGTATTATTTAAGACAGGCTAATATGTTCTTATATGGCGATCCTGCCGTGTTTTTACATGGCAATTACATAGTGAAAATAAAAACAAGAAAATATTACAAAAGTTAAAACATTTTATGAACAAAATTTAAGAAAGAAAAGTAAAAACTGTGTATCATAGTAACCATGGTACAATAATATAACAGGTAAAAGCGGAACTACAACAAGCCAACAATAAAAAAAACAACACGGCTTTTTATTGTTGCTTTGTGTTGATAACTGTCAAAGAAAACAAAAGAAAATAGAAAAACAAACGTATATTTTTATTCGTGTTTTTATTTTACAAATAAAATTTCAATAAGTTTTTGCATTTAAAACTCATCCAATATATTAAATATATAAATAAAGATCAAGAAAAAGCTGTGTGTTGTGTTTGAAGCTGTTTTAGTGTTTCAAAATTATTATTGGAACTTTTTTTTTTTCAAAAACTTTTTCAATTTGTAAACAATAATAAAAAATATGTGTGTATGTGTGCACTTTCGATAGTTATCATCACAGAAAAAAAATGTCGGCCACAGTTGTGACACTACCTATGTATATATTATTGTACCATGATAGTAACTAATAAATGCAACAAGTGATTTTTATGTATTATTGGGTACATGATTTTGCTTTTAGTTAACAATATAAAATTTCCACAAGTAATATAACAACAGAAAAGAAACAAAATTTATATAAAACAGGATTCAAATCAAAATTTAATATTTTAAATTTACTATGTATATTTTTTTTCGACAAAGTGCAAGAGTGTAGAAATTAAAGAAAAAACAAGAAATAAAGAAACTATGAGTGAAATAATTAAACATTTACTACAGTGACAGAAAATAGAAAAGTTATTTTATAAAAATTGCGACCGGCGGAAAAAGTTAAAATCATAAAATATTCATTTTCTTACATAAACGGTGAAGTCATGCAACAACGGAAAAATAAAATACCTATAAACAACAACCAGAAAAAGAAATCTACAATAATTTAAGACCGCAAAAGAAAATATAACGGTAAGAACAGTTATCAAAAACTTAACGAAATAACTGAAGGTTGAACGATCTCGAAGAAAATTAAGACAGCTCAAGAAATATAGTGATGAGAAAAATAAGTAAAACTTGAACCTCAAGAGACAGACAGAGAGAAGTGGAAAAATTGGAAATGAAACAAAAGAAAGAGAAAATTAAATACACAATTTTAGAAAAGTGGTTGAAAACTAAAGTTACTCAATAACTAAAAAGAAATCAAAAGAATAAGAATTAAAGAAAAAGATATACAATTTTACAAATAAAAAGCAAAAGTGTATATACACAAAGTTGATAAAAGAGAATAAAAATGGTAAATCAAGTAACTCAAAAATTGAAAATAAGTGTATATGAACAACAAAACAAAAGAGGAAAAATGGAACCTCGAATAATAATAAAACTAAGAATAGCAATAAAAATACTTAAACAAATGATCTCATAAAAAGAAAACTTTAAAAATTTCAATAAAAATACTTAATCAAATGATAGACAACAACTACTTAACTACAATATATACTAGTGAAAAATTAAATAACGATTTTAACAATTATATCCAAAAACCAAGTGTAAAAACGTTTAACCAAAAAAAAAATCAGAACTACACAAAAGAAAATCAAACAGCAAAAGAAAAAAACAGTAGATATGAAAAGAACAAAAACAAAACCAAAATAAAGCAATCGCAGGAAGAAAAGAATGCAAAACAACCGATTAGAAAAAGAATAATAAACAACACAACATAATGATAAACAACACAACATAAAATTGAAAGCGAACAAAACCAAACAACAACAGGCTAGATGGTTGTCGAATCTAACTGCTACGAGGGTGACTACAATTAATTAACACATGTCAAATATTTACGTTACATACAATTTGTATAACTTTTCTTACTTATATTATAACTAATAATTAGAATATATTATATTCATTGAATTATATTGAATTAATTGTGCTATACTTAGTAATCTACTTTTACTACTAATATTTCTACTTTACATACATTATAATAATACTTCTTTTACACATATTTTATGATACATACATATTTTGATTATAAATTCTTTTTTTAACTTAATAGGCCTCCTAAGTAAATGAATAAAAAAGCAAATAAAATAGGAAAAATAATTTTAAAAAAACAATTTGAAAGGAAAAAATACAAAAAAAAAAATTAACTAAAAGAAAAAATGTTTTTTTTTTGTATATACATATATGGAAACGAACTGTATAAATATAATAATATGCAACAACTATTATTAATGGTTTTTGTTATATACTTTAATAATACCGATAATTTCATACTTTTAAATCGGTAAACAGATAATACTTTCACATAGATAAGCATAATAATAAGCGATATGTATAAGTGATAGAAAGAGAAAGTCATATAATTACAAAACTTAGTGAAAAGGGTGAATACTTAGTCGCAGAATTCACTGACGGAAAAAAGGAATTACTATTATATATTATTATTTTTCAAATTAAAAGCATATAAGGAAATGCGATAAAAACAATTATCTAACAATTCAATAAAACATAAATATAACCTAGTTGACAGCAACATCAAAATGGTTAATCAATGAACCAATTTGATAAAAGAGAATTTAATAAGCTAATCTTAAAATTTTATAAAGTAAAAAAAAGAATATTGCAGAATCGGCCAGTGAGCAAAAATATAATTAAAATTAATGAATATATTAACTCTTTAATTGAAACTTATAATCCGATACTAGAATACGGCGAAATTCACAGTGCATATTTATCAATCAACGAAAAAAATAAAATTTGTCACAAAACCCAAAATTGTAGAGATTTGTTAATAAAGTGTTTTATAAAACTGGACTCCAAAATAAAAGTTCCACAGGAAGTAAATTTGTTTATGCAAGTTAGAAAAGATGAAGTAGAAGAAACCAAATTAGAAATTTCTACAGTAAGTAATAAGAAAGGTAGCATTACGATGGCCACGGTACAGGAAAAAAGAGCGTATGTAACCATGTGCGCTTCAATTATAAGAGAAAACTACGACGGGAATCCGTTAACCTTAAATGCTTTCATAGACAAAATTGAATTACTTGAAGATCTTACGGAAGAAAATTTACAAAACACATTTTTAACATTTATTAAATCGAAACTAGAAGCGAAAGCAAGG
This sequence comes from Thecocarcelia acutangulata, assembly GCA_914767995.1. Classification (NCBI taxonomy): domain Eukaryota; kingdom Metazoa; phylum Arthropoda; class Insecta; order Diptera; family Tachinidae; genus Thecocarcelia; species Thecocarcelia acutangulata. The sequence goes on from OU612097.1 coordinate 68,624,236, forward strand.
GAAACCCTACCCAAAAATGTAACATCGATAGAACAAATCAAAACATGCTTGAGAACCCGAATTAGGCCAGATAACTCAAAAGTAATAGCAGGGAAAATCGCGGCCCACAAGGCCCACGAAATGGCAATAGAGCAAACAATTGCGGTATGTCGTCTTAATGCTAAATCTGATCTAGTTAAATCTATATTAGCCTCGTCAAGTTTTTCAGATCCAAAAGAAGTTGTAGCCAAACTTATCGTAGAGCAAACAAACGAGAATAAGGAACATCAGGTTTTAGCAATGCGTGCACATCATAAACACAGGAACCATAACACTTTTTCAAACAATAAATCTTTCAGGAACCATAACACTTTTTCAAATAATAACTCTTTCAGAAACAATAATTCAAGTTTTCGAAATCAATTTCGTGGTAATTCGTATCGGGGAAATAATAGGGCCTTTCGTAATAATTACTACCATTTTCCTAGTAATACACAAAACAACAATAATAATTATCATCGACATAATTATCGTAATAATGAGAGAAACCATAATTCTCGGAACGCAAACCAAAGGGCTTCGGTTAGGACTTTAAACGCCGAAGTCCCTCAACAGGCGATGTTGAGGGATTTGGAAGAAATACAATAGACTTAATACCTGACACGCAACATGCCCAAAAATCAATTTATACTTTAAACCTAAACTATGCAGATTTCATTAAATTGAACTGTACAGACACAAATCAATCTTGTACATTTCCTGTCGACACCCAAGCAGACATTTCATTGTTGAAAATATCTTGCCTTATTCCAAATACAATTTTGAACAAAAATGAAAAAGTCACTATTACCGGAATAACTTCAAATAAGATCATTACACTTGGCAGCATTTGCACAAATTTAGTAGTTTCGAATCAAATTATATCACAAAACTTCCACATTGTTAGTGATGATTTTAACATTCCTTCAAATGGAATCTTGGGAAAAGACTTTCTTAAGGACAACAAATGCAGAATTGATTATAAAACTTTTACATTAACGATTAACAGTAGGAATACAATTCGTACTGTCGAGCCAATTTTACACGGGACACAAAATTATACAGCAATAATTCCTCCAAGATGCGAAGTATTTCGAATATTTTATTTGCAGAACATAAAGGAACCAATGTTCGTTGACGCTCAGGAAGTTTGCGTTGGTGTATTTATCGGTAAGGGTATCATCGACTCCGACAAACCTAGATTGCGAATAATAAACTCAACAAATGATTTCAAGTGTATTAGAAACGATAGAGTTGTAACAGAGCCTTTGCAGAACTTTTACGTGTACTCAATTAATGAGAATGGAAAATCAGATACACGGGCTGAAGCACTGAAAAATATTTTGAAAAAACAAAGTTTACTACCCATTTGTGAAGAATATTCCGACATATTTTCTTTAGATAATGACAAAATGACCATTAACAATTTCTATGAACAGAAACTTAGGTTACTAGACTCAGTTCCAACGTATATAAAAAATTATCGGCTTCCGTGCAGTCAAAGGGAAGAAATAAACAGGTTAGTAGTCTCCTCCAAAACGATTTAAAAGAGCCAAGCTGTTCGAATTTTAATAGTCCGCTAATTTTAGTGCCAAAAAAGGACAATAAATCCTACCGTATGTGCGTCGACTACAGGGCAGTAAATAAGAAACTCATCGCTGATAAGTTTCCTCTACCACGTATCGACGACATACTGGACAACTTAGGTCGTGCAAAATACTTTTCAATAATCGATTTATTCTCAGGGTTTCCCCAGATTCCACTGCATCCTGAAAAAGCCGCATTTCGTTGGAAAGTATTACCATTTGGTCTAAATGTAGCACCAAACTCTTTTGCCAGAATGATGGCCATAGCCTTTTCAGGACTGTCACCTAATAAAGCATTTTTATATATGGATGACATCATAATTGTTGGTTGTAGTAAACAACATCACATAGATAGTTTACGAGCAGTATTCCAAACGCTAAGAGAACATAATCTCAAACTAAATCCCTATAAGTGCAATTTTTTTCGTCCAGAAGTTACGTTTCTTGGACATAGATGTACGAAAAAAGGTCTTTTACCAGACGAAAGTAAAATAGGAACAGTAAAAGAGTATCCTTTACCAACAGACAAGGATTCTGTGAGACGTTTTGTGGCCTTCGCCAACTATTATAGAAGGTTTATTCCAAACTTCGCTGTTATAGCAGCACCACTAAACAATTCCGTCCTTATGTATATGGAACAAACTTTATTGCACTCTCCGACCACAGACCTTTGGTTCACCTTTTCAACATTAAGGACTCATCGTCCAAGTTAACCAGAATACGTCTGGAACTATCAGAATACAAATTCACTGTAGAATACATAAAAGGTAAACATAAGGTAGGTGCCGATGCACTTTCACGAATAACAATCGACGAATTAAAAAACAAATCCAATTCCATACTTGCTATGACCACTCGATCAATGAGTAATGATAAGAAAATCGCAAATAACAGTACAGATCAAACTTCGCCATTAGAAGACAACCTCAAGTTAAAAGTGTATGACAAATTTTCTCATGATTTCAATAGGAATATTCCGAAAATAAGAACACAAGTAACCATGGTTAATAAAAAATCAACACAAATACGTATTAATTTATATAGAAGATTTAAACTATTACTATCACTGGAATTTCAGTTTGGTAACGAAACATTTAATCTAGATTATCTGCTTTCGAAGCTACAAATAGCAGCTAACAAACACAAAATTTACAGTATAGAATGGCCAAAAGACGACAATATTTTTAAAATTTGTAAGATTCAGGAATTGAAAGATCGCGGTAACGAAGTATTAAAAACGTTAAATATTATTTTGACAGAACCCATACAAAGAATATTTGATGATGAGGAAAAACTTAAACTAATGAAAATATACCACAATGACCCACTACTTGGCGGTCACTGTGGGCAAAAGAAGTTGTATGCTAAGATTCGTACAAAGTTTTACTGGAAAAAAATGACGAAAGACATAGCCAAATTCACTAAAAATTGTCCACAATGTATCGTAAATAAAGTCAGACCCAGAAATATTGAAAAACTTGTTCACACACCAACCCCTACAAAAGCATTCGACATAGTTGTTTTGGACACGATTGGTCCACTACCTACATCCACATATGGAAACAAGTACGCAGTAACTCTAATGTGCGATCTATCGAAATACTTGGTGACAATAGCCATTCCTGATAAGTCAGCACAGACAGTTGCTCGCGCAATTTTTGAAAATTTTATATTAATTTATGGTAGAATGCAGACAATAAAATCGGACTTAGGAACTGAATTTAAAAATGAACTCTTTGCTGAGCTATGCAAACTTTTACAAATAACAATACATTTTTCAACCAGCTACCACCACCAAACAATAGGAACTATTGAACGGAACCATCGTGTGTTCAACGAATATTTACGGGCATACGTTAATGAAAACATTGCATTTTATCACAACACCACTCCTAACAATGTTTTTGAAAATAAATTTACACCTTTTGAACTCGTTTTTGGTAAGAGAGCTAGCATGCCGAATGAACTATCTACCAAATTAGATCCAGTTTATAGGCAGATAATTATTGTCAAGAAATAAAATATAGACTACAAAAAACAAATTTTGTCGCAAAACAGTTGATTGATAAATGCAAGGAAAGAAATAAAAAATATTACGATTCATTTGCAAAACCATTGCTTTTAAAAGTTAACGATAATGTTTTATTGCAGAAAGAACCTTATGAGAAACACAAAAATATTTATGAAGGACCCCATATTGTAAAGAAAATAAATGGTACAAATGTAACAATATACAACAAAGAAACAAAGAAGGAAAAAACCGTTCATAAGAATCGACTAAGAAAAGTTTAAAATAAAATAAATAAGAGAGACTAAAAATAAAAAAAAAAATAAAATAATAATGTAAACATTTGTATACACATAATTATATATAAAATATAAAACAAGAATCTATATAAGCAGAATTTACAAAACATAACATATTTATGTATAATTCTATTTCATCATGCTATAAATGAAACTTCTGAATTGAATATTAATGTACCAAAAGAAAACACAAATTATTTTACAAAATTTGAAGAATTTCTTTGTTTTAGTGTTAAGGAAAAAAAGTCTCGAACCAAACAAAATTGATCACTTTGCTTGGTTCAACATTTTTTTAAATTATTTTTTTATTAAAAGGGAGGTATACAGGCATGTTCAATACCTAAAATACCAAACTTTCTATTTGTATGATTTTGTATTATATGTCAAAAAAAAAAAGGGAGGTGTAGTGCCAGCACTGACACAAGCAGCAGTGCCGTCACTCTCACTACTCTTTAATACAACCAAATACTGGAACATTGACAATAAAGAGTTAGTTGTGTCTAAGATATAGAAGAAACTGGTCGTATTATTTAAGACAGGCTAATATGTTCTTACAGCTTCATGGTACGTCAAAAATTCACGAATTCATAACGATCTGAGTGTTCCGCTGGTTAAAGCGGATTTTTCTAAGTACGCGACAAGGTATATCAGTAAACTGGAACTTCATCCAAACCCTCTTGCGCGCAATATACTTAATTTTGGCGGCCACACTCGGCTTAAAAGAAGGGATACCGCTGCCACCATCAGATTGCTCAATAGGTGATTTTACCGAAATAGCTCCCGCATAATAAAACTTTTTGTCTAGCATTGGCCGGACTTAAGAATCACATTTTTTAATTTTTAAATTTAGTATTAAGATTTGAATACTTATTGTTAGTTCATTTTGAACATTCAATAAATAAAAAACGCTACAAAAAAAAAAAAAAATTCTAGGACCTACTTTATATTTGATTTACGCCTCAGACATGCCAACGAGATCCGGAATCCACACTTCAACTTTTGCGGATGACACAGCATTCTGCAGTGTACATGAAAACCATCAAGTAGCTTCGCGAAATTTGCAGGAGTATATATCAATATTAAAGATATGGTTAAAACGTTGGAAAATTAAAGTTAATGAACAAAAGTGTACTCACGTTACATTCACACTGCGTAAGCAAACATGTTCGGCTCTCCAAATTAACAATTCACCTATTCCGCAGCAAAATGAAGTCAAGTACCTTGGTATTCATCTCGACCGTAGGTTAACGTGGAAGTCTCACATAGATGCGAAAGTTACTCAGTTGAAGTTAAAAGCAGCGCAACTGAATTGGCTTATGGGCAGAAATTCGACATTGAAGCTGGATTGCAAACTTTTATTATACAACGCAATTCTAAAGCCTATATGGTGCTACGGAATTCAACTATGGGGCACCGCCTCCACTTCAAACATTGAAAAAATTCAAAGGCGGCAAAACAAAATTCTTCGTACAATTACTGCAGCTCCATGGTACGTAAAAAACTCACGAATTCATACGGATCTCTGTGTTCCTCTTGTAAAAGACGAATTTTCAAAGTACGCAACAAGGTATATCAGTAAATTGGAACTTCATCCAAATCGTCTTGCACGCAATATACTTAATTGCGAAGGCCACTCTCGGTTGAGAAGGAGGGACAACCTTGCCACCATCAGAACGTTAAATAGGTGATTTTACCGATATTGACCGTGCAAAATAAAACATTTTTGTCTAGCATTGGCTGCACTTAATTAATTTTATGTATTTAGTATTAAGATTTGAATACTTATTGTTAGTTCACTTTGTGAAGATTCAATAAATAATTGAATGAGAAAAAAAAACAAGTTCGCTTACTCTGGATAATCTTGTCTCTAGGAGATAAAAAACGCACGCGTTCTTGGTCGCCAAACATTGTTGTTACAACAGAAGACAAACCATCTTCCAGTTTAGCTATTGTTGATAAACCAAAAACGCAAGTAGGAATGGATAGGTATCTAACCGTGGTTAAACGTCAGCAAAGCCCTAAATCCGCGCAAATATCTTCAAAATCAAAAATGTCTAAAGACGATAAACCCACTGCGATAACGGATAGTAATAGGTTTGCTATCCTTCAGACAGATGAGCCAACAACATCCAAAAAAACATATAAGCCTCCACCAATATATTTGAGAGAGCCGACTTCTAGTGAACTGGTGAAACAACTTATTACGGCAATCGGTAAAGATACTTTCAACGTCACATCAGTGAAGCACGGCAGCATCAGTGAAACTAAAATACAAGTAAATCATGAAAACGATTATCGAAAATTGTCTGATGTGTTAGAAAAACAGAAAAGATCATTTTACACTTACCAGCTCAAAAGTGCTAAAGGTCGTTATTGAAGGTATTGACCCTTGCGTAGATATTGATGACGTCAAAACCGGATTGGAAGATAAAGGTTTTAAAATAAAAACCGTAGTAAACATCAGGAACCGTGAAAAGATCCCTCAACCCATGTTTAGGGTTGAACTAGAACCCAGGGATGTTGTCCTGAAGAAAGGTGAAATTCATCCAATTTATAACCTTAAATTTGTTTTGCATCGTAAGGTTACCGTTGAGGAGCCTCATAAGCGTTTAGGGCCCATCTAATGCCTAAACTGCCAAGAATTTGGCAATACTAAGGCCTAATGAGAGTTGCCCGCAGTTTCCGTTGTGTGTGGTGAATTTCACGGTACATAACAGTGCAAAAAAATACCTAAGACTGACTCGAGTGTAAAAAAATGTAGTATCTGTGGAGGTAACCATACTGCAAACTACAGGGGTTGCTCTGTCTTTAAGAGGTTAATGACAGATAGGTCATCGATTTGATATATGTCACCCCAGCAGGCAAACACCATTTCTTTCTACAAACATTTTTCCCAGGGTACGTCAGTCAACCAGCCACATAAACATGCAAAACCGAAACAAGTTTCTTATGCTAATGTGGTTAAATCTGATACACAAAATTTGAATTAGCAGCCCAAGTCTATAAATACGTTTACCGTATGACACCCACAATGCAGAAAATGCAATCCACTGTTTTATAGGCAATTTTAAACAAATGAGTTGGTTTAAAATGTTTCTGGAGCGCAAACGTGATCGGCCAACACAAACATGAAATTGAGCACTTCCTTATGGAAAAGCAAATCGATATAATGTTAATTGCTGAAACTCATTCGCCAACCAACAGTTATTTCAAAATTAATAGCTACATACTGTATGACACAAAAGAGCTCTGTGGAAGATCTTACAGAGGCTCGGCAATTTTAATAAAAAACCAGAATTTAGCACTATTTACTGAACAACACACGTTCTACAAATATTTTTTTCTAGCATTTTTTATTCAATTTTCAAAATGAACTAACAATACGTATTCAAATCTTAATACTAAATTTTAAATTAAAAAAAAAATGTGCTTTTTACTGAAGTCCGGTCAATGCTAGACAAAAAGTTTTATTATGCGGGAGCTATTTCAGTAAAATCACTTATTGAGCAATCTGATGGTGGCAACGATATCCCTTCTTCTTAGCCGATTGTGACCGCCAGTAGTATGTTTATGTCACTTCGGGCCTACCATTTTTTACTGGGGGTCTCCATTAGCCATGAACATGGTATGAGCGTCATGGCGAACATCGCAAATGGATAATGTGGACCGCTCATGGCCATGTTTCGTTCATGCAATGTTCGCCATGAAGTTGGCCATCACGTTCAAAAATACACAAAATGGCGTCGAATTGAACACTTTGATAAGGTAAATCCGAACATACGTATTCGCCACATACAGAACGTGAAGTTTTTTTTTCACTCGCTCTGCCGACGTTATGAGTTATAGTAACCCCTAATAAAATCATAATTTAAATAATTCTGCTCTCTCCTAAAACGCACACATAGTTTAAACATTTACAGTCTAATTTATAAAAATTTTTGACTGCTTTATTAAGAGTTAATAAGAAGAAATCGGAAAAACATTATTTATAAACACTTAATAGCACTATTCAGCTGTTATTAACGATTAATAATTTCCAAAAATTTATTGTAGCTTCTACCCTTCTCTAAACCTTAAATAGGTTGAAATTTATAATTATAAAAACATTTTGTGTGCAAATTTAGAGAAATTTTGAGATGGAAATAAAATAAAACGAACTATACAAATTTAATTGATACTATCGGTAAATTTAACAATTATATACATACATATATACATGTATTTGCATTTCCAGCAAAAGTTGTGTAGATATATCATTACTGAAAAGGCGCCGCAAAACTTATAGCGAGAGAATCGATCTATTCGCTTTTCGGGCAATGTATATAAAGTGAGCTATCGTTTTTATATATAGCGCTGTCATAGAAATGGTGCTGTTTCATTCAAGGGCCGATATTGAATATGAATCTCAGCTAAACGTCAAGTTTCTTTCTGCATTTCAATTTGCGTTTTACTCAATTTTATAGCCTTATTGACTTGCTTTTTGTAGAAAAATTTTAAGGGTTCAAATATTATATCTAAAACAGTAAATACACCGTTTTTTTCTATGAAAATCTATAAGAAATAGCACCTCTGGTATGCCAGTGCCGTATGGTGTTAGTTTTAGGTAAAAATAAGACTCAAAAATTACTTCTTCGACTCAAAAGATAGGAGATAATACAACTTTCCAGGATAATAAAAATAAATAAGCACTATTTGACCAATTTTAAAATGATTCTTCCTTGTTAGACAGCGTTCTAAAATCGCCAACTTCAAATGTGTATAAAAAAAATCGCTCACTGAACTAAAAAAAAGGTTATTGAAGATTTTGTAATGCCAAACTTCCATTTCCAATTGGTCTCATCCTATTCCCATTTTGTTTCAAGTTGTATTTTATTGTTAAGAAAATTTTTAAATTATCTTTCAGAGTTGTTAACGACTGCAAAAATTTTGAACTTTTACGAATTCTGTTTTTTACATAAAACGCTCTTTTGGAAAAATAAAGAATTTCAAATATTTATTCACATTTACTGCAATATCCTGAATTTTTATGTGCTTAGCCTGTTCACGAACCTTTTCAAAAATAAAAAATTTATTTTCGACAATATTTTACATTCTATTTTCAAACAAAACAACATAATGTTATACATATATTTCCAAAACAAATTGAATCAAAAAAGTATAAAATTCGAATTATGTAACAAGGTATTGCCAACATATAGCCACAAGAGTATTTAATAGTTAATTTGATATTATCAAGTATTTATAAATAAGCCTTTTTATTACTGGTTAATAAGGTGAAAACCGTTGAATAACTAATGTAAGGATTATCTTTAAATTAAGAAATTTTTATAAATTAGACTGTTATAATTTAAACATTTAATTTAATTTAAACATTAAGGGCCATATCCAAAAAAAATTCTTACTTGAGTTTTAACGCATACGTTAGTTACCAAACACATTAGCTATGGTAGTGTTAAAAAAGTTTATGCAAAAACAGTACGTTAACTTTTAAATGTAGTAAGGAATTTTTTTGTTTTATTCTGGCAGTGCCGTTATGTTCAGTTGTATTTTTTTGAATAGTGATGCATGAAAACTAATATTCGAAAACTGAAAAACAAATTTAGAAAATAAAAAATTATTATTATTACACAAAATAATCAATTTTCTATAAACATTTCGTGAATTTATCATTTATATAAATGAAGAATACATAATATGTAGTATATTAATTAATATGAGAAAAATTAATAGGATTACTTATACTAGAAAATTTTTTATTATTCGAATACCGTTTTTCGTTGTATTCGTTTGATTGAATATGCGGCACTAATTTATTTCTTGTTTTTATTATTATTTCAAAATTAATATTTTCAGTTTATATGCAATGAAATATGTCCATTTCTTTATTTAATGATCATAAAACATTAATTGCATTAAAAATTTTCGCTAAGTTGTGCTTTTTACAAGAAATTAAAATAAAGAAGTCAAATGTAATTTTAACGTAAAGTTAAAGTGTATCCAATTCAACTTTAAACGAAAGGTAAGCTAACAATTGTTTTTGCATGCAACGTTAAGAAAGTTTTCTTAACAATTGCTTACCAAGCTTTGTTAAGTTTTTTTGGATACGGCCGTTAATATCACCTTTTTCCATTCCAAGAATAAAACAGTTATTTAGTCCAATAAACTAGTAACAGAATGATTTTTGAGCAATTCTTGGAAATCATATAAAAGTAGTTTTGGCAATAATTCTTTAAACTTTCATTTATTAAATATGTAATAATTCTTAAGAATTATCTTTTGTCGAATAATCAATTTCTAAACTAGTAAAATAATGATTTTGCAAACCATTCCTAGAAACCAATTTTAAGTTGTTTTTGGCAATAATTCTTAAGAATTAACTTTTATTAAATATTCACAATAAACAATAATTTTGTATATTGAATAAGCATTTATTAAGTATTTAAAGAGGGAAAACAGATACAATAGTTTAGTTCAAAATATGGATTCAAAATTGTAAAGTGATTACGAATAAATAAATAAAAATGAATTAATCTTTTTTTTTTTTTAAATCCAAGTACCTTGGATTTTTGTGGCGACGAGGATGGGATTGAGGAATAATCCCCAATAATAAAAACATATAAGGATTGAGGAATAATCCCCAATAATAAAAACATATAAGAATACAGGAATAATTCCCAATAATAAAAACATATAAGGATTGAGGAATAATCCCCAATAGTAAACATAAAAATTAAGAAATAACCCTTAATAGCAAAAAGGAGTTTTAAGGAATAAAATTCCCAACGAAATTTTTTTTAAGGAATAAAATTCCCAAGAAATTTTTTGAGGAATAATCCTTAACAACAAAAGGGACTCTTAGAATCCCCAACGAAAAGTATCGTGGAAAAATTAAGGAACAAACCTTAATAAAAAAAAAAAAAGGAATTTTAAAGAATAAAATTCCCAACAAAAAACACAACAATAACAATTTGCAACCTTCAACAAAACATCGTTGGAGCAACAACCATAACAGAAAAACAAAACATCGTTGGAGCAACAACCATAACACCAAATTGACAGAAAAGTATCTCAACAAACCATCATTCGTGCAATGACCATACACCAAGCTGACAGAAAAATACCTCAACAAAACATCATCGGAATAACAACCAAAGGACCAAATTGATAGAAAAATACCTCAACAAAACATCCTTGGAGCACCAACACCAGCTGAAAAAAAGTAAGATTAGATTAAGTTATGTATTATTACATATGAGCGACTCCGACTCAGATTACCATTCCGATTCAGAAATTGAAGTAGTTAATATAAGCAGATACCTTTCTGATGCAGGGTTTGACTCGAACGACGGTTACAGTACTGATGAATCTAACAGTCGGATTTCTAACTCTAGACCTAGGAGACTGAGAAGAAGGACTCATACACGAATTATTCACGAATCTCTTAAATATATATAAAATGTCACAACCCCTTCCATCAATTACCCTAAAAATTCTTTAAAATACCTGAAATCTCTATCTGAGTTTCACGGTAACAAAAATGACCTTTATAATTTCATAAATTTAATTGCCCGAATCTACCCTGTCTTAACACAATATGACACAACGTCACAACTATTATTTTCCGATTTAATTAAAAGTCGTTTACAAGGCAAGGCAGATGATTGAAATCAACTTCCATGTACAATCATGGACAGATATAAAGAACATATTAATTAATAATTTTGGAGAGAAACGTAGTGTCGAGGAACTATACGATAACGTAAGATCAGTTGTGTTCAAGACCACCACTATAGATTTCTGCAATGAAATAAAATGCCGGTTGAGGAGTTTAAATAACAAAACTAGTACAATATTGGGTTCAGATAATGCGGCTCAGCAAGTCGCTGAAAATAATATGAAATCTGCCCTCAACATTTTCAAAGAAAAAATACCAGAGCCGATGAGGATAATTTCAGCTTGTAGGAATCCTAGTACATTAGAAGAAGCCTTTGAAATCCTCTTCAAAGCAGGATACGCCTATTTTGGTAATAAGCTTGAAAAGATACAAACGGTTTTACCTCTCAACAACCTGAGCAAACAAGCCCAGAACCTATGGATATTAATGTGATCCAAAACACTCAAGCATACGAAAATTTTCAATCAACAGCCTCCACGGCAAATTACGCTATATAGAAATAAAAACTAAAGCAGAGAAATTAAAATTCATTATTGATACAGGAGCCACATATTCAATAATAAACCCTGGGATTTGTAATCCAAAGTGGAATATACCCTGCAACGAAATTAACCTAAAAACTTTACAACACCATATAAAAATTAAAGAACAAGTTTCGATTCCAGTCTTTAAGGAATTTAGTGAAAGTTCTGAAAAGAAAATGAAGGGTATAATTAAATTTTTAGTTTGTCCCTTTTATAACCAGTACAATGGTTTAATAGGGATTGATATACTGAAAGAATTTAAAACAATCATGAATTTAAGAGATAATTTTTTGGATATTAGTGGAAAACATATTCTAATTAAATATGACAATGATGCTATAGAATTAAATTTGGCAAAACATTGGATACATAAAGTTAATTTACCCATCAAACAGAAAGAAGGTCTAATATATAACCCCAAACTATTTTGCAAAACGAAAATATAAAAATTTTGGAAGGAGTATACGAGGTCAATGATTCAAAAATACAAGCACTTGTTAATGTGTCAGGAATCTTACCAAAAAAAGTAATTTGGAAACCCAAAGACACCATTACTGTAAATACAGAAAATTTTTATATTAATATTATCCAAGAAAAGGAAGGGAAAATACCAATAATAGATCAAATCCGTATAAAACACCTTAACGCAGAAGAAAAAGAGAAATTACTACCTATTATAAGGAAATATAATAAAATATTCTATACAGAAAATAACGATCTTCCATTTACCAGTGCCATTAAGCACGAGATACGCACAAAAACTAACGTCCCAATTGCAGCGAAAAATTACAGATACCCCTATATTCAAAAGGAAGAAGTAAACAAACAAATAAAAGAAATGTTAGATAAAAAAATTATCAGTTCTCCTGTGATTCTCCAACCGCACGGTTGTCTTAATAAAAAGCAAACAAAAAAAAAAAAAAAAAACAAAAAAAATTGTACTCAAATACTTTTAATCTTACATATAAAAGCAATAATATATTGTGTTAAATTGCAAAAACAATAACAAATTATTTAAAAAAACAACGGGAAAATAAATTAATCACATTTCAGTAATTAAGCAAAAAAAATCAATTTCAATATAACAAGTGCGGTAGCAGTGCATTGTTACTGTTGTAATTATGCGTGAAGATTACATACCCAGTTGGAAAAAAACTATACATTAAAGATTCGTTTTCTGTATGAGTGATCCCATCAGAAATAATTTTGAAAAAGAGCCTAGTTCCACCAGCAAAAGCATATGGACTTCTGAAGAAGAATCTATAAAGCAATCATTGGATAATTTTCTTTCTACAAGAGATAAAATCCGCTCCCGTTCCGGCTCGCCTAACATAGATGTTACAGCAGAAGATAAAAGATCTTCTACTCTAATTAATGCCAATAAACCAAAAACGCAAGTAGGCATGGATAGGTATATCACCATTACTAAACGTCAGCAAAGCCCTAAGTCTGCTCAAATTGCATCCAAATCAAAAATCTCTAAAGATGCCGACACCGCTAGACCAACCGATCAAAACAGATTTTCTATTCTTCAAACGGATGAGCCAACAGCATCGTCAATAAAATCGTTTAAACCACCATCAATTTATTTAAGAGAATCTGCCTCCAATGAACTGGTAAGAAAAATTGTTTCAGCAATCGGAGAAAATACATTTAACGTTACCTCCATCAAGCACGGCAACATTAACGAAACTAAAATTCAAGTTAACCACGAACTGTCTGACGAATTTGAAAAAGAAAAAAGAGCTTTTTATACTTATCAGCTTAAAAGCGCTAAAGGTCTTCAAGTCGTAATAAAAGGGATTGACCCTTGCGTAGACATTAATGAAGTTAAGAACGGTTTGGCGGACAAGGGATTCAAAGTAAAAAATGTGTTAAACATCAGAAATCGTGAAAAGATCCCTCAACCCATGTTTAGGAGATGTGACTTTAAAGAAGAATGAAGTTCATCCAATATATAGTATAAAATACCTTTTACATCGAAAAATAACCGTAGAGGAACCGTGTTGTTTTAGTCAACGTGAAACCTCAAGAAATACTTTTCAATAGCGCTCAGTTTATATTTCTTTACATATATATTTCATAAAATTAATTAAATTCTATTGATTTAGCGAGCGCTTTAAAATTTAATATTTTTTGGCTGCCACGTTAACTGTATTAATTCAGAGTGACTTCTTAATTCAGTTATTTTCTTTATCCATAGTACATGGCGATGCGTTTCAATATCAAGCACATAAACTTTATATATGCGCTTGTACACGCATGTATGCATATGCATATTTATGTAAATGCTTTTAAAGAATGCAGCAAAACATAGTTGTTTAAACCGACCGTTAATCCGCTTCAATAAAAAAATGTAAAAGAAATATAAATTACAAGCAGAGAAGCATGTATGTATGTTTGATTATTTGTGTAATTAATTGTAAGTAACTTCACTGTAATTCCCAGTAGTAAATTTAGTACAAAAATAGAAAAGTACAAAATTTATTACATAAAGCGCATAAGCGCTTATGACCCGTACAGTGCCACAACTGCCAAGAATTTGGCCACACTAAAGCGTACTTCAAGTTGCCTACAGTTTGTGTTGTGGTACAGCACAATGCAATAAGCCGAAATTCGACCCAAAAATAAAAAAATGCAGTAATTGCGGTGAAAACCACACAGCTAATTATAGAGGTTGCTCCGTCTACACCCACCTCAAGCGCTCAATGAACAACAAACCAATAATTGCTTCTAAGGCACCAGAGCAGACTCAATTTTTTTGTAATAATTCTTTTCCTCCGACAGGACAGTCAACCACATAACTGTTCAAAATCAAAAACAAATTTCTTATGCTAATGTAATTAAGTCCACATTCGCAAACGCGAATCAGCAATCTATATCTCAACCGCCCGATCAAAACTTCAATAAACTTGAGGCAACAATACAGACCCTTATTCAAACTATAAACACTTTTACGTCGTCATGATGACGATGATACAGGAAATGGTGAAAATGCAATCCACCATTTTGCAGGTAATTTAGAGAAAATGATTTGGTTAAAAATATGTTTCTGGAACACGAACGGCATCCGTCAACACAAAAATGAACTCGAATACTTCTACGAGAATGGCAACTTCGCAGGTCTCCGCAACTGAAAACAAGACTCCGTGAGTGCACAAATCAACTAAAAAATTTGCTTGGAAACCAAAAAACGGCTTCTCTACAAACTTATTTAGAAAGTCTGGACTATTCTTTATTCTGGACTATTATTTATTCAGTCCGACTATTCTTTATGGCGAGCGACTAAAGGTTTAAAAAGGCCAGTTAGAGGTAAGCCGCCCTTGCGAGAACCATCTGGTGACTGGGCTAGAGATGACTCGGCAAAGGGTAATTTATTTGTTAACCATTTGAAAAACGTTTTTACCTCAAACAGGTCTGATAATGCAAATGAGTTGCCACCTATTATTAGTAGACCTCCTGTGCCTTTAAGATTCAATTTTCAAGAAGTTGAAAATGCTATTGGTAATCTAAACCTTAAAAAAGCTCCAGGTATGGATAAAATCAGCAACAAAATGCTCGTAGAGCTGCCTCGTGTAGCTAAAAAAATTGTTCTTTTTATTTTTAATGCTATTTTACGACTTGAGTATTACCCTGCAGAGTGGAAGGTGTCCCTGATAACAATGGTTCCTAAGCCAGGGAAGGATCACACGAAAGTAGATTCATGCCGTCCAATAAGTCTACTGACAACAATTTCAAAACTTTTCGAAAAATTGCTAAAGGCGAAGTTGGTTCCAATGCTTAATAAGGTTGAATGTATTCCTAATCACCAATTTGGTTTTAGAGCGAAACATGGCACCATTGAGCAAACACACAGGTTAGTTAATGTCATAAGAAAGGCATTTGAAGATAAAAAAATATTGCTCTATCTTATTCATCGACGTCTCACAAGCTTTTGATAAAGTATGGCACCATGGCTTAATGCATAAAATAAAGTTTAACTTACCTACAAACATATATAACCTTTTGGAAAGCTATTTATATTGTCGCCAATTTATAATAAAAGGCGATTTCATAAGCCCCGCCCAGCCTATTGAAGATGGAGTTACCCAAGGCAGCATATTAGGGCCTATCTTATATTTGATCTACGCATCTGACATGCCGACAAAGACCAACATTCACACTTCAACATTTGCATATGATACAGCATCCCTTAGCATACATAATAACCACCAGCAAGCATCAATAAATTTACAGGAATATAACGACAAACTAGAGATATGGCTCAAGCTTTGGAAAATCAAGGTTAATGAACAAAAGTGTGCCCATGTTACATTCGCACTGCGTCTAGGAACATGCTCACCCATTACTATTAACAATAAAGTAATACCTCAACACAGTGAAGTCAAATACCTCGGAATTCATCTTGACCGTAGACCAACATGGAAGTCGCATATCGAGGCAAAAGTAACGCAGATGAAATTGAAAGCAGTGCAAATTAACTGGCTACTAGGCAGAAATTCGACCTTGAAGCTTGATTGTAAACTTTTGCTGTACAACTCGATTCTAAAGCCAATATGGTGCCATGGGATTCAATTATGGGGCACAGCCTCGGCATCTAACATTGAAAAAATTCAAAGAAGTCAAAATAAAATTCTCCGTAGAATTACAGATGCTCCATGGTACGTTAAAATCTCACGAATCCACGCAGATCTGAACGTACCTTTTGTGAAATCTGAATTTGTGAAGTACGCGACAAGATATATTAACAAACTTGAATTCCATCCAAATCCTCTTGCATTAATATTCTTAATTTTGGTGGTCATACCCGTCTGAGAAGGAGGGATACTTTGGCTACCATTAGAGTTCTAAACAGATGACTGAATTCTGAAATAATATTCCCATAAAAATAAATTTTTGTCCAGCACTGGCAGGACTTTAATCACAATTTTTTTAGTATTAAGAATTGAATACTTATTTTCATTACATTTCTTATGTAGATTCAATAAATAAAATAATAAAGTTAAAAAAAAAAAAAATTATCCGGCAGAGTTATTCGCCATATTCAGCACCAGTCTGGATAGTGCCGAAAAAAAATGGATGCTAGCGGCAAAAAGGAATGGCGATTAGTCGTAGATTACTGGAAATTGAATGAAGAGACTATAGATAACAGATACTCAATTCCCAATATTGACAAAATATTGGAAAAACTTGGAAAATGTCAGTACTTTAGACTTAGCCAAAGGTTTTCATCAAATTGAGATCAAATATGAAGACATACCGAAGATGGCATTCAGTGTGGAAGGTGGGCATTACGAATTCTTACGTATGCCTTTCGGCCTGAAAACAGCGCCAGCTACCTTACAAAGGTTAATGAATAATGTTTTAAGCGACCTCATAAATAAAATTTGTCTCCTCTACTTAGACGATATAATAATATTCTCAACTTCCCTGCAAGATCATGTAGAGTCATTGGTAAAAGTATTTCAACGATTGAAGGATGTGAACTTAAAAATACAACTCGACAAGAGTGAGTTTATGAGTGGGCAACTAAACACTTTAGGCCATACCTGTTTGGAAGAAACTTTCTCATCGAAATCGATCATCGACCTTTAGCATGGTTATTTTCAATTAAGGAGCCTAATTCTAAACTAGTGCGTTGGAGACTATGCCTGCAAGAATATGACTACGAAATTAAATATAAGAAATGTGTTTTGCATGGTAATGCGGATGCACTTTCCCGGATTGAAATAGAAACAAATGAGGTCAACCTAATGGAAATAAATGAAGTTATAACGGAAGTGAATACCCCTCTAAATTTTTTTAAACGACAATATATCTTAAAACAAACATTATCAGATTCACTTAAGTTAAAAACTGAACAGATATTTCAGAACAAAAGAAAAACCATCATTAGTAAAAACTTAGATGAAGACACATTAATTATACTTTTGAAAAATCACTTTGACCCTAAGAAAATTAATGCAGTATTTGTAGAAAACGAAGAGCTATTTGCAAAATTCAAAGATATCGTAATAAAATACTTCAATTCCGATAACAAATTTAAGATTTACAGAAGCATGAAAGTCTTACAAGATAATGTCGATGAAAATGAACTTACTAAAATTATAGGAAAAGAACATGAGAAAAATAACCATAAAGGCATAAACGAAAACTTTGCTGAGCTTAAAATAAAAATCTATCATCCAAAATTGAAAAAACGCATCACACAGTTTATAAATAATTGGAAGGAAAAATACGAGCGACGACCTATAAAACAAAATTTAAGATAACAGAAACCCCCCAAAGCCCTGGGGAAATAGTACACGCAGATATTTACTACAGTTTGGAAAATAAATTATTTTTAACATTTATTGACAAATTCTCTAAACACGCACAGGCAATAAGTATCAGAAATAGATCATGGGTGGAATTTAAAACTGTGTTAGCTCAATATTTGTCGTCTGTTGGAAACATAAAAAAACTTGTGATTGACAATGAATTGGGTTTCAAAGCCCTACCTCTTTTAGAATATCTACGAGAACAAGAAATTACCATTCATTTACCTCAAATGTCTAATGCAGACATAGAAAGATTCCATAAAACCTTAAATGAACATATCAGGATCCTTAAACATGACTCCCAAAAAGATATAAAAACCGTTGAAGAAAAGATATATAGATGCGTTAAATACTACAATGATACAATCCATTCCACTACTAATAGAAAACCGATAGATTTCATAAATGGAACGATAAGTAGAGAAGAATATCCCGATATTACAGATAGGATGATTAAAATAAAAGAAAGAACAATAGGGAAAATTAATAAAAACCGAGAAGATATATTTAAAGGATGAAAGAGGTGGAAAGAACCACTCTAAATTTTGAAAAGTAACAGTTTCTCAAGTAGGCGATGACCATGTTATAACTAACAAAGGTCAAAAGTATTATAAATCACACATCAAGAGAAGAAAAATTGTCAAACTTCAACTTTCAAATTTCAAACTATTAACGCCAATGAACCAACCTAAAGCTGGATTCACCCATTGTTTCCGAACAAAATTTTTGTCCGGACAAAAATTTTTTTACTGAGAGGATTCTGCAGCTCGATTCACCCATTGCAAAAAGATGTTCCGGAAAATCAGAGCTGCCATATATAAACAAAATCTATTAGTTTTACAGGGTGGCAGTACTGCTTGTTATTATTTTGGTTTATTTTCTGGCGTATTTTACATATTCTCAATTATTAGTAAATATTGTGTGATAATAATGGAAAAAAGAAAACTGCTTTTGCTTATGGCCATTGAAATATGTACATAAAGCATTATTATTAGCCAAGTACACATATATAAAAAAATTAAAAAGATTTGCAGTGAAAAGACTTTTAAAGCAAAGAAGAGCATTGGGTTATTTTTACACATTATATCGTACATACACTCTCTTCCTGGCTTTTTCATTTCTTTAATAAGTTTTTGGGCAATCAATTCATTTATTTCCATATTAAAATTATTACTTATTTTTTAATAACTATTAAAAAAACTATGTATATACATATATCAAATGGCAGCCACTATTGAAATTTCATCAGAATAAAATTACTATAAAGCTGGAAAATTTAGGAAAAAAAAAATATATAAACAAGATCAAATAATACGAATATTTAATTACTATGTGAATTTTTTATTCGATGGGGCAACTCAATACAATTTTGTATGTAAAAATGTATCCTATTGGCATCTCATTTCAATTTTGTCCGGACAAAATATAAAATTAAACCAATTCAAGTTGAGAGTTGTTCGTAAAAAATATTTTCTCTCTCTCAAGAAGAGAGACGTCAAACTACATATAAAAAAAATTTTGTCCGGACAAAAATTTTGTTCGGAAACAATGGGTGAATCCAGCTTAAGACTTACAATTCATATTTTCAGATGATTTGTTACTTTTAACATCCATACCTTCTATCATATTTACACAAACATTGACCTGTCAGATAATCATGGATACATTCCCATTAAAATGAAAGACGTTCAAATTATTGACAACTATGCAACAATTATACATATTATTAATACGACTCAATACATTGAAATCACAAATTTGTTAGAAGAAAACATACATAACTTAACAAATACATACACAAACGTTGCACCACTACTTAAGCCCAGTTCAGACTATTATACTTTGTATTAATACTTGTCAAAAATTCAAATAATACGTGCAAGTCTGATAGTCTGAATGTAATCCGTTATACATACGAAAAATAATACGATAAAAATTTGACATCCCATACGACTTTGTTGTTTTTTGAAACTTTTCAAAACGATAATACTTTACATTGGATCAGGGTTGTGTTTTTTAGCAAACCAGCTAATTTAAAATTGAGTAGTCGGCTATTTCGTAGCCGATGGGGTGCCGTCACTGATAGTATTTTTTATCGTTATAAAAAAGCTCGAAATTTGGAATTTAGCTGTCATTTATAAATGTATTTTGCTCATGCTATATTTAGAACATAAAATATGTTTGTGCTATTGAATTTGGAAGTGTTGTACATAATTACTATTTTAACTGTTGAGGAATTTCACGCGTCGGCACGTCTATCGCCTACGATGAATAGCGCACCTGCCGCCGTGAAAAGTTTTATGATGGCACATCTACGTTGGTTTATATCAAGTGTGATGGTGTGAATGTAAAATCTAATTTACGTTAGATTTTTTGACAGTCTAAGAAATGTGTTTAGACTTTTAACTCTCAAAATCGAATGAAAGTATTTATACTTGTATAATAGTCTGATTGGGCTTTTAATAGTATTAAGAAAAGTATGGAACTATGCAAAACAAAAATCCGAAACTTAATACCAAAATAGTATGTGAGAATAATTAAAGAGCTCGGTGGCTGAAGTGGTTAAAGCGGCCGTATTAAAAATACATCATGTTCACATGATCCCGAGTTCGAATCCCAGTGGGTGCTGATGAGTAGTGTAGCGACTACGAAACAGCTAGTTGTCCCCCAGCTAACGGTATTCAATTATTTTTTCTGTTCTTCTTTGCTCTTATTGTTTCACAGCAATTATTGTTATAATTAAAAATAATCCTTCTTCTTGACTGAAGTTGGACTCGAACTCACACCTAGTTAATCTCGTACATATGTATATAACTTAAAAAAGTTCACTCATTAATGATTTACATGAAAACCAGTATCGTTTTTCTTCCTATTTTAACAATTATTTTTTACATTGGGTACCTGCAAAAAAAAATCCATAGGGCTGGGCGTGCAAGTGGCGGATGCCTATATGGCTTTAAGAAGGCAGCTCAAAAAACGTTTTCTTTTAAATTTGTAAACATTTATCGAAACACAGTTATATCTGCTAAGTTTGAAGAACAATTGTTTTACTTTATACCAAGATACCTAAATTGTACTAGTTGGAATACAGATTTTGAAAAGTTTAAAAAATTTATGCAAGATTTTAGTCCTCATAACTTTTGCTTTGCTGGGGATTTAAATGCTAGAATGGCAAATGAGCAAAGTTTGGATGGCATTTTTTTAGCAGACTTACCACATATACGCCAAAATAGGTGTTCTAAGGACAAAACGCTAAATACTAGAGGCAAAAAGTTATGGGAATTTATTGAAGATATTGGAGGCATAGTTATAAATGGCAGAACACTTAACGATTTGGAGGGAGATTTCAGTTTCTATAGTGCAATTGGTTGTTCTGTCATTGACTATGCTGTAAGTTCACTCAACTTTCTAAAATTTGTTGTTGATTTTTCTTTTGCTGCTAAACCGTACTCTGATCACATGCCTTTGTGTTTGAAATTAAAAACAAATTCAAGTAAGAATAATTGCTTAGGAAATAAGAGTAATATGGCTAAATTATACTGGAGTGAGAAATATAAACAAAAATACGTTGAAAAAATTACTGAACTCACACCACACGTTAACTTACAATCTAATGTACATGTTGATAGTTATGTTGCACAGTTCGATTCTAACATAAAGCAGTCCGTAGTAAAATACCGAAATAATGCATTCTTTGAGCCGAAACAAAAATGGTTTTACTGGCAATGTTTGCGTTACCACAAAAATATGTTAAGCAATCTGTGTAAACTCAAGAAAAACTATTCTATCTATAACAAAACGCTGTATGTAGCATCCAGAACAAAATATATTAAACTATGTAGCAGAAAAAAACTAGAGATGTATAATTGAAACTTAAAGCAGCTTAATATAGTAAAAAGTAGCAAGGAATGGTGGAGCCTAGCCAATATACTGAAATCTCGTAATAATAATGTTAAAGGAAATGTGACTGCTGATGATTTTTTCATTTATTTTAGCTCGTTGTTATGTCATCGCGAAAACCAAAACTTAATAATGTGGTGTATGCCGTATAATGTTGATCCCTTTCTAGATTCTCCAATCGAAATGATAGAAATGATGAATGTAGTTAAAAAGCTGTAGCTTAATAAATCTCCTGGTCCTACTTGTTTTATCAAAGAGCTATTAGCTCTCTATAATAAAATTTTCTTGTCTGAGGAAGTTCCCACAAGTTTCCAGAAATCAATATTGGTACCATTGTACAAAAAAGGCGATGCAAATGTGGCAGCAAATTATCGTGGCTTATCCTTAATAGATTCAATCTGCAAAATTTTTAGCTCAATTCTATAAAACAGAATAACAGACTGGTTAGAAAAGAAAAATGTGTTAAATGAATACCAAGCCGGTTTTAGAAAAAACTACTCAGTTGACAACATATTTAATCTTGTCAATATTGTTCAGCTCAATAAAGAATTTGGTAAAAATACTTACGCATTTTTTGTGGACTTCTCTAGTGCTTTCGACACGATTTCTAGAAATAGTCTTTTCTATAAACTATCGTCCATTGAACTATCAACTAAAATAATAAAAGTTTTGCAAAACTTATACAAAAATACCACTTGCCGTATCTGGGATGGTTGCTGTTTTTCTAATTCATTTAACTGTGACGTTGGCGTAAAACAAGGCTGTATATTAAGCCCTTTTTTATTTTCCTTGTATATTAATGATTTAGTTGATGCTCTACCTGAAGGAGTTGCAGTTGCTAACACGACCATTAAAGTTTTACTTTATGCTGATGATATAGTCATATTATCTGACACTACAAGTGAATTACAAGAAATGATCGATGCCTTATACAGTTATTGTGATACTTGAGATTAAAAGTTAATCTTAGTAAATCAAAAATAATGATAATGCGTACTGGGTCTAGAATATCTAGCCGTTTAAACTGGCACTATGGAGAAGAAATAGTAAATAGTTACAAATATCTGGGCTTTGATATTACTTTTAACTTGTCTTGGAACACGTGTCGCGGTAGCGAACTTAACCGAATTTTTTGTGCTCAAAAGCAGTTCTGGTAAAGAAATAAGGTTATATAAATATGAAAAATGAAAATTTCCGATATCGGTCCATACATACCCGAGATATAGCCTAGACCGGGTTTTTCATTAAAATGCCGCGTAAACGAACGTAAACAATTTTTTTTGCTCAAAAGTTTTTTAGTAATGATATAAGGTTATATAAATATGGAAAATGAAAATTTCCGATATCGGTCCATATATACCCGAGATATAGCCTGATCCGATTTTTCCAATAAAATTTTTTTTTTTTTGCTGAAAAACAATTCTCGTTATAAAAGGTTACTAAAATACAGAAAAGAGACAATTCCGATATCGGTTCTCTATACCCGAGATATAGCCCAGACCGAGGGTTTCATTAAAATGCCGCGTAAGCGAACGTAAACAACTTTTTTTGCTCAAAAGTTTTTTGATAATGAAATAAGGTTATATAAATACGGAAAATGAAAATTTCCGATATCGGTCCATATATCTGGGGTATAGCTTAAAACGGAGTTTTCATGAAAATGTAGCGTAAGCGAACTTAAAAAACTTCTTTTTTGCTTAAAAGCAGTTCTGGTAATAAAATCAGGTTGTATAAATATGGAAAATCAAAATTTCCTTTAGCGGTCCATATATACCCGAGATATAGCCTAAACCGGGTTTTTCATGAAAATGTCGCGTAAGCGAACTTAACAACTTTTTTTTCTGCTTAAAATCAGTTCTGGTAATAAAATCAGGTTGTATAAATATGGAAAATCAAAATTTCCTTTAGCGTTCCATATATAGCCGAGATATAGCCTAAACCGGGGTTTTCATGAAAATATCGCAGAAACGAACTTCAACAACTTTTTTTTGCTTAAAACCAATTCTGGTAATAAACTCAGATTATATAAATATGGAAAATGGAAATTTCCGATATCGGTCCATATACACCCGAGATATAGCCTGAAACGATTTTTCCAATAACATTTTTTTTTGTTTGTTGAAAAGCAATTCTTGTTATAAAAGAAGGTTACTGAAATACAGGAAAAAGAAAATTCAGATATCGGTTCATATATAACCGAGATATAGCTTAAACAAACTTTTCCATGAAAATGTCCACAAAGTATTTCTTTTTTGGAATGATTACAGGGCAAAAATATTTTTTCCCCGACATCGGTCCATATTATAAGAACAAACTCAGTTAAAATTTGTAATATATACTATACATATACGTATAGTTTGACAAAGATTTTTGCAGCTACTTCTCACAAAATGTCTCAAAAACACATTTACTTTCATATATCTAATAACTTAAGCAAAAAAGCTCTGTTGGTAGATGGTTCTCGCAAAAAGGAGTTGTAGAAAGTTCACATGGGTTTTCTTTCAATTATCTTATACCAGATATGAGGCACTGTATTTGTTAACAGTGCTTTAGTAATATTAAAATAATTTATTTTCTCATATCAAAAGACATTAAAAAGCAATTTATTTAAAATGTCAAAATATAATTCATTTTTGCTTTAATGCCAGCTAGTTTAATCTTCAACTATGGCAACATTGAAAAATACAACAGGGCACAAAGTGTATTAACGTCGAGGAGGTGGCAGCGCTAGAGCAAAATTACAACAATGCAGCAAAAATACGCGTGTTGTGAGCCGTTATTGAAAAAAAATTTTAACTAAATTATAGAAGCGCTTTTTCACAATTATAAATATTTTTTTTACAAAATTATTTTTAAATGTTTTAATCAGGATAATGTACTAAATTCACTTTCAAACAATGTATTTAACGTTTCACAATGTATTTGACGTTAAGTGGCAAAGAACCGTCACATGCCGTAGTGCTACCACCATATAGACACTAATACATCTTGCAACAAGGTATATATCAAGGCAAATTTATACATGTGAATGCAAGGCGAATTTATTACTAGGTGAACTTAACAGTACAGGTGATTATTTTTTGCTTCTCGCGTTTTTTCCAATGAGACTGTCAAATTTTTTTCTTTTGTTTACAAACTTTTTCGCGCCATTTTAATCTGAAAATTTTTTGTATGATTTAGTGCAATTTCAAGAAATTTGTGTGAATTTAAAAGTGAAAAACTAATATAATCTGTGATTTTAATTACAAACAATTATAAAAGTTTATATTTAACGTTTATATAAAATGTTTTCCCAGCCGCACAATCTTAGGCGAATTTAGATTTTGACATTCACGATATGTTTTACAATAACAAAATACATAGTACTGAATTCGCCTTTCCGCTTGCATTCACCCAAGGCGAATTTATACAGGTGACAGTATTATCTATTTTGTTACTGTAAAACATCGGGAATGTCAAAATCTAAATTCGCCTGAGATTGTGCAGCTACGAAAAAATTTTATATAAACGTTAAATAAAAACTTTTATAATTACTTGTAATTAAAATCACAGATTATATTAGTTTTTATACCCTTCACAAAAAAGTTAAGTGTATATATAAGTTTGTGATTCCGTTTGTAATTTCTACAGTTTTTTTTTTTGCGACCCTATAAAGTATATATATTCTGAATCAGAATTAATAGAAAAGTCGATTAAGCGATGTCCGCCTGTCCGTCTGTCGGTCGTTGAAATACCGTTTCTGAGAAAACCATTGGACATAGAAACTTTTTTCTTTCACCACTCTCTTACTCCATATTGCCATGTGTTTGCTATTGAAATTCAGTAATATCGGTCCACGTATAGCTGAGATATATTCAAAATTCCGAAAAAAGCCATGAATTTTTGAAATTTTGTATGGAAATTTTTGACAAAAAAAGTTGTTTGTTTTGCTTCAAACTTCACACGCTCATTAAGCAAGGTGACTAAAAAGCAAAACATTTTTTTCACATGTCGGTCCATACATTCCCGAGATATAGCATAAATCTGGTTTTTCGTAAAAATGTCGCGTAAGCAAACTGTAGCAACTTTTTTTGTTCAAAACCAGTTTTGGTAATGAAATAAGGTGAAATAAATATGGAAAATTAAAATTTTCGATATCGGTCCATATATACCAGAGATATAGCTTAAACCGGGTTTTTCATGAACACGCGGCGTAAGCGAAGTTAAACAACTTTTTTGTGCTCAAAAGCAGTTCTGGTAATGAAAAAAGGTTACATAAATATGGAAAATGAAAATTTCCGATATCGGTCCATATATACCCGAGATATAGGCTAGACCGGGGTTTTCATGAAAATGCCGCGTAAGCGAACTTAAACAACTTTTTTGTGCTCAAAAGCAGTTCTGGTATTGAAATTAGGTTACATAAATATGAAAAATGAAAATTTCCGATATCAGGCCATATAAATTATTATTTTTTATTTTAGATGGATTTTATTTTTCAAAATATTATTAACTGTCTCCGTAAGTTTGTTAATTTGTTGCTGTATTTGTGTGTTAATAGTTATCTGTTGTTCGTTAGCTTCAATCAAATTTCTTTGCCTATATTTTATCTCACTGAAATCATCAAAATCAGGTGTTCCTGCAATATACTTCAATGCCGTTCCTATTATATTTATACTTCTAGCTTGTCTATGATGAATGTGTAAGGCCTCAATTAGGTTAGAAACCCGATCTGTACTCGATTTAAGAATATTTTTCATATAAGACTGTGGAAACTTGCCAAGAAGGTCCCATGCCTCATTAATAGCATTTCTATAATTTGTTAAATTTGTGCAATGTGTTATGTAATTGTAGTTCTCAAAAATTGCTGCTCTTCCGTCAGTTATTGGTATATAATTCGCCTTACTAAAGTCGGATATCCTGCCGTTTATCACCCTGAACATCATTATGATTAATATGGAATGTCTGTGAAAACAAAACAAAATCCAAATTACTATCTTAAGTTGCATTTGTGAACCTTTCTATTATCTACTAAAACAGTAGAACCTAAATCTTTTTGCACTGTTTTTTCAACAAAAACCTTTGAAAATTTATTACCTATTCTTTTATTAGTTCTGACGTACACTTTGTCCCCTGGGTCCTACGTGTTATCTTTCCCTTATTAACGTTTTGGTCTCTTGTGCCTTAATTATTCTGGCCTTGATTTCAGCTCTAAGGCCTGTAGGCATTGAGAAAAGCAGTTCTATAGGTTTGTACCTAGTCACTGAATGTATAGATCTATTATATTTAGTAGTTGCAAGAAGTATCAATTCATTAGTATCAGTTATATCCTGTTCTAACTTAGTACACCTAGCTATTTCCGTTAATGTACTGTGAAATCTTTCCACTTGTCCATTAGTAGTACTATGGAAAGGAGGTGTTGTAAAAATTTCTGCACCAAAGTGGTCTTTTAAGAATGATTTTATTGTTTGGGAGTTTAGAGATTTTTCATTATCAACAGTTATATTTTTCGTGTTTTCAAAGCAATTGAGGATTTGGATCAAAGCCTCTTTAACGTCTATAATTGTTCTCGTCTTAATCGGAACAACATAGGCAAATTTTGAAAACTTGTCTATACAAGTTAAAAATTGATGTTTATCAGTGGAATAGATATCTATATGTAACATTTCACCTGACCGAGAAGGTATTGGTGTTTTTCCAACTTCTGGGCTTATTGGGTGTCTCTGATATTTAGCTTCCTTACATATTTTACAGTTACGTGTAATTTTTTTCATATTTGTGTGCATACTTGGAAAATAATAGTCGATTAATATTTGCTTAATATTCTCTCGAACAGAACGATGTGCCCTACAATGTTCTGTATTCAAAATTTCATTTTGATCATTTTCATTAAAAATATCATTTACTTGTTTCGTCGTATGGAGAAATTTTATAGATGGAAACATCTTCACAACAGTTTCCTGAATTTTGCCTAAAATGGGCAAATCACAATAAATTCCATTAACGACATCGGGATTTATGCATTCCCCTATCAAGGCTATAGCATCTTCTATGGTTCTAAATGTTAATTTATGTCGTATTCTTGATTTAAAAATAATCTTTGTGACCTTTTTCACATCATTGCCTTGCTCAAGAATAATCTGATTCCGAAAACAGTTGATTGGGTTTTCAACTGTTGGAATAACTTCTGACGAAGATACCTCACTGTGTACGGTATTATCTGATTGATTTATTGAGTCTTCTATGATATTAATATATTGTCTGGACAACGCATCGGCAACAACGTTATCCTTTCCTGGTTTATAATGAAATTTTGGTGAGTATTCCTCAATGAATGCTCTCCAACGCTTAATTTTCGCATTCGGATTTTTGTCCGATATCGAAAAGGTTAGCGGTTGGTGATCAGTAAAAATATTCAACTGTCTGACTCCATATAGATAATTTCTTAGAGTCTGGAGAGCCCACACAATTGCTAAGAGCTCCCTCTCATTGGTTGCATAGTTTTCCTCAGTGGAAGACAGAGTTCGTGAGACCATAGTTATTGGTCTCCCTCCTTGTGACAATACTGCGCCTATTGCATATGCTGAAGCGTCAGTAGTAAGGTCAAAAGGTTTCAAGTAATCGGGGTGCAGAAGAAGTACATCTTCAGATGACAGAATTCTTTTCACCTTTTCGAAGGCGCATAGAGCTTCATTATCAAGTTGAATCTTAATACTCTTGGATCGGCTGGCTCCTATGTGGCCGTTCTCTCCTCTCAAGTACTTTGTAAGAGGTTTTACTATAGCGGCATAATCCTTGATGAAACGTCTATAGTATCCCGATAATCCAAGAAATGCTCGCAAGCCTCTAAGAGTTTCTGGAACTTTATACTTCATTATATCATGAATTTTACTTGGACAAGTTTTAATACCTTCCCTTGATACGACAAAGCCAAGGAATTCCACTTCAGTCTTAAAGAACTTAGACTTTTCAATTGATACGCGCATATTTGCGTCATAGAGTCTAGTCAAGATCCGTTCAATATCATTTAAATGTTGTTTTTCGCTATTTGAAAATATTATTACGTCGTCGATGTAGACATGACAACACTTTCCTATTTCATTTCTTAACACGTCATCGATTGCTCTCTGAAAAATTCCGGGAGCATTTTTCAGGCCGAAGGGAAGTCTACAGAACTCATACTTCCCGTTGTTGACTGAAAAGGCGGTCTTTTCTCTATCCTTTTCCGCCAATCTGATCTGGTGAAAACCAGATTTCAGATCAAGAGTTGTAAAAAATGATGACTTTCCCATATTTGTCAAAATCACTGAGGTGTCGGGAATAGGATATTTGTCGGGTATTGTTTTTTCGTTGAGTTTCCTAAAATCAACTACCAAACGCAATTTCTTTTGACCATCTTCATCAAAACCCTTTTTATCCACCACCCATATGGGGTTGTTATATGGCGATCTTGATTCGCGAATTATACCATCCCGAAGCAAGTTGGAAATTTCTTTATTAACGAAATCTGAAACAGCAATGGGATAGGGATATGCCTTCGAGTAAATTGGCTCATCATTTACTGTTCGTATTGTAGCAATTACATTTGTATTGAATGGCAATGCCTCATTCGGCTTCGCAAAAACTTTAGAATGTCTATTCAATAGGGGCTTTACTAAGTTATTTTCGTGTGACCCGATTACACAACTCTCATTAGGAACAACAGTGCAAACATTTTTGCAATTATAATAATTTATTTTTTCCTCTCCGCCTCTATAATGTAAAATTCCTGTTTTTAAATCAAATCTAGCATCTATTTGCTTCAAAAAGTCAAATCCTATTATTCCATCGAATGTCTTTAAATTGGGAAGAAGAAAGAAATTCACATTTCTTCCAAATATATTAACCAAACAGAATTCATTTATTTCAGCGATATCATGAATGGATTGAACCTTAAATGGTTTATGAATTCTTTTTATACCTTTTAAATTCTTATCGTATTTTATATAGTTTTTTCCTGATCCTGTGTCTATTAATAATTTAATCGGTCGTCCTGCCAATTCCCTACTTACATATGGCAAGAGCGACTTTGCCCTAAAAAATTAATTTCTTCAAGATTTCCTGCTGAGAAACTTTTCTCGTGCTCATTTTGTTCCAAGTGGTTTATTCTTTGAAACTTTGAAACAGGTTGCCTATTATCTTCATTATGTCTTTTCCCTATGGGAAATTGGTTATTACTTTTATCGAATCTCTGCGCATTATTGCGATTTATGAAAGAATCCTGCTGACTCCAGTTATTCTTAAAATTTGATTCTTGTCTAAATTTTAAAGTTGAAGAGTCAATTTCCATAGGAGTTGGTGAGTTAATAGGTTGCTTTTTAACATGTTTATACTGTGGTAAGTTGTGTGGGGTAAAAAAGCTTCCTTCCACATTTTGATTCTGAAATGAATTTGCAAATGAATATCGAGCATGGTTTGCTTCCAGTTCCTGGGCTAATGCTAACGCGCTAGGCATATCGGTAGGCTGAGATGAAAATAGAACATCACACATTGGCTTACGCAAACCCGATATGAATATTCTCAAGGCATCCTGTCTGTATTTTTTATTTAAAGAAGTTATCAAAGCACTATTTCCCTCGTGCATCATAATTGTCTTATTTACAATAAGTGTCAACTTTTTTTCCACTTCGTCATAAAAGTCAATAATCGACATTTTTCCCTGTCGCAAAGTAGACATTTCCTGTTCTACTAAATAAATTGGTCTTTTATCCGCGTAAGTAAAATCTAAACGCGCAATTATTGCCTTAAAATTAAGTACTGTATTAAATGAGGACAAAACTTGATCGGCTGAACCGACAATTTTATTACGTATAATGGCAACTGCCTGATAGTGCCTGGAGCTACCATTGTAGTTTTCAAAAAGTTTATATGCTGCGAATGCAGCTTGTCGCCATGAAACATACCGAACTTGTTCACCACTAAATTCCGGAAGCGATTTTATTAAGTCAAGTGACTCATTACACTCAATTCCTGCTATAATTGTAACTGGTCTGTACTCCTCTACTGGAGTTGGAGTTCCTAAAGCACTTAGTCTGGTCGTCAGTTCCCTGACAGTTCGTTCGAAAGATACTTTTGTTCGCTCGATGGCAGAAGAAACCGCGGCACCAATCACAATTCTCAACTGTTCTTCATCCATTTTCATAATGAATTTATATTACAAATTATTCAATACAAAAAAAATTCATTTATCACCGAACACAATGCACTTTCCACAATTAATCAATTAACACGATAATTACAATATAGTAATTTATAATGAAAAAAAATAAAATAAACTATGTAAAAACTAGCTTACTGTAGAATCATGGTTATCTTCATCGATGATTTCTGGCAATCGTTTCAGTTTCTTTTCCACAGCGGTTGTTTCTTTTAACGAATCAATTTTCTCCTGGTAGTTGCACTCTTCAAATATTTCCTGATGAAAGTTTAGCCACTTTACAGAAGCAACACGTTGGGCGCCAATTATTATTTTTTATTTTAGATGGATTTTATTTTGTACTAACGTACAATTTTATTGACTTAACTCCAAACTAAAACTAAACTAAAAATATAAAACTTAAAAATAAGATCTTTCAAAAATGACGACGTCAGCAGCAGCGATCTTCATTTTTTGATTTTACTTGAAGACGTCAGCATATTCACACAGCAAGAACAGCAAGAACAAATCAAATTTCTTTCCATTAGTGGGATTCATTATATTAGTGGGACTCATTATATTAGTGGGACTCATCATGTGTTAACTTATATACCCGAGATATAGCCTAGACCGGGGTTTTCATGAAAATGCCGCGAAAGCGAACTTAAGCAACTTTTTTGTGCTCAAAAGCAGTTCTGGTAACGAAATAAGGTTACATAAATATGGAAAATGAAAATTTCCGATATCGGTCCATATATACCCGAGATATAGCCTAAACCGCGGTTTTAATGAAAACCCCGATTTGGGCTATATCTCGGGTATATATGGACCGATATCAGAAATTTTCATTTTACATATTTATATAACTTTATTTCATTACCAGAATTGCTTTTGAGCACAAAAATGTTGTTTAAGTTTGCTTACGCGACACTTTTATGTAAAACCCGGTCTAGGCTATATCTCGGGTATATATGGACCGACATCGAAAATTTTAATTTTTCATATTTATATAACCCTATTTCATTACCAGACCTGTTTTTAAGCAAAAAAAGATGTTTAAGTTCGCTTTCGCGGCATTTTCATGAAAACCCCGGTCTAGGCTATATCTCGGGTATATATGGCCTGATATCGGAAATTTTCATTTTTCATATTTATGTAACCTAATTTCAATACCAGAACTGCTTTTGAGCACAGAAAAGTTGTTTAAGTTCGCTTACGCGGCATTTTCATGAAAACCCCGGTCTAGCCTATATCTCGGGTATATATGGACCGATATCGGAAATTTTCATTTTCCATATTTATGTAACCTAATTTCATTACCAGAACTGCTTTGGAGCACAAAAAGTTGTTTAAGTTCGTTTACGCGGTATTTTCATGAAAACCCCGGTCTAGGCTATATCTCGGGTATATATGGACCGATATTGGAAATGTTCATTTTCCATATTTATATAACCTTACTTGATTACCGGAACTGCTTTTGAGGCAAAAAGAGTTTTTTAAGTTTTCATGAAAAACCCGTTCTAGGCTATATCTCGGGTATATATGGACCGATATCGGAAATTTTCATTTTCCATATTTATGTTGCCTTATATCATTACCAAAACTGCTTTTGAGCACAAAAAAGTTGTTTAAGTTCGCTTACGCGACATTTTCATGAAAAACCCGATTTGGGCTATATTTCGGGTATATATGGACCGATATAGGAAATTTTCATTTTTGATATTTATATAACTTTATTTTATTACCAGAACCGCTTTTAAGCAAAAAAAGTTGTTTCAGTTTGCTTACGCGACATTTTCATGAAAAACCCGATTTGGGCTATACCTCGGGTATATAGGGACCGATATCTGAGAAAAAAATTTTTTGCCTTTTAGTCACCTTGCTTAATGAGCGTGTGAAGTTTGAAGCAAAACAAGCAACTTTTTTTGTCAAAAATTTCCATACAAAATTTCAAAAATTCATGGTTTTTTTTTCGGAATTTTGAATATATCTCAGCTGTACGTTGACCGAAATTACTGAATTTTAATAGCAAACGCATGAATCGATGGGGTAAAAGAATGGTGAAAAAGAAAAGTTTCTATGTCTAATGGTTTTCTCAGAAACGGTATTTCAACGACCGACAGACGGACAGACGGACATCGCTTAATCGACTTTTCCATTAATTCTGAATCAGAATATATATACTTTATAGGGTCGCAAAAAAAACTGTAGAAATTACAAACGGAATCACAAACTTATATATACCCTTTACATTTTTGTGAAGGGTATAAAAATACAAAGAGAGCGTGTTGCTCTTTTACTGTGGTATTTTTAACATCAAGGTTTTAACACATAAACGAGGCGAATTTATACAGGTGAATGCAGGCGGAAAAGCGAATTCAGTACTATGTATTTTGTTATTGTAAAACATCTAAATTCGCCTGAGATTGTGCAGCTACGAAAAAATTTTATATAAACGTTAAATATAAACTTTTATAATTGCTTGTAATTAAAATCACAGAGTGTATTAGTTTTTTACTTTTAAATTCACACAAATTTCTTGAAATTCCTCTAAATCATACAAAAAAGTCTTCAGATTAAAATGGCGCGACAAAGTTTGTAAATAAAAGAAAAAAAAATTTGACAGTTTCATTGGAAAAAACGCGAGACGCAAAAAATAATCACCTGTCCTGTTAAGTTTACCTAGTAATGAATTCGCCTTGCACATAAATAAAACACAATAAAAAATTACATTATTTGTCTGCTTGAAACGTGTTTGAGGCACTTTAAAGGCCCATTTAGCCGACTGTAGAAATTGTAACGTAAATGTAAATGTAACGTTTTTTTTTTTTTTTTAACTTCATTATTTTATTTATTGAATCTACATAAAAAAATGTAATGACAATAAGTATTCAAATCTTAATACTAAAAAAAAAAAAAATTATGATTAAAGTCCTGCCAGTGCTGGACGAAAATTTATTTTTATGCGAATATTATTTCAGAATTCAGTCATCTGTTTAGAGCTCTAATGGTAGCCAAAGTATCCCTCCTTCTCAGACGGGTATGACCACCAAAATTAAGAATATTAGCTGCAAGAGGATTTGGATGGAATTCAAGTTTGTTAATATACCTTGTCGCGTACTTCACAAATTCAGATTTCACAAAAGGTACGTTCAGATCTGCGTGGATTCGTGAGTTTTTAACGTACCATGGAGCATCTGTAATTCTACGGAGAATTCTATTTTGACTTCTTTGAATTTTCTCAATGTTGGATGCCGAGGCTGTGCCCCATAATTGAATCCCATAGCACCATATTGGCTTTAGAATCGAGTTGTACAGCAAAAGTTTACAATCAAGCTTTAAGGTCGAATTTCTGCCTAGTAGCCAGTTAATTTGCACTGCTTTCAATTTCATCTGCGTTACTTTTGCCTCGATGTGCGACTTCCATGTTAGTCTACGGTCAAGATGAATTCCGAGGTATTTGACTTCACTGTGTTGATGTATTACTTTATTGTTAATAGTAATGGGTGAGCATGTTCCTAGACGCAGTGCGAATGTAACATGGGCACACTTTTGTTCATTAACCTTGATTTTCCAAAGCTTCAGCCATTTCTCTAGTTTGTCGATATGTTCCTGTAAATTTATTGATGCTTGCTGGTGGTTACTATGTATGCTAAGCAATGCTGTATCATCTGCAAATGTTGAAGTGTGAACGTTGGTGCTTGTTGGCATGTCAGATGCGTAGATCAAATATAAGATAGGCCCTAATATGCTGCCTTGGGGAACTCCTGCTTCAATAGACTGAGCGGGGCTTATGAAATCGCCTTCTTTTACTATAAATTGGCGACAATATAAATAGCTTTCTAAAAGGTTATGTATGTTTGCAGGTAAGTTAAACTTTATTTTATGCATTAAGCCATCGTGCCACACTTTATCAAAAGCCTGTGAGACGTCGATGAATAAGGCAGAGCAATATTTTTTATCTTCAAATGCCTTTCTTATGACGTTAACTAACCTGTGTGTTTGCTCAATGGTGCCATGTTTCGCTCTAAAACCAAATTGGTGATCAGGAATACATTCAACCTTATGAAGCATTGGATCCAACTTCGCCTTTAGCAATTTTTCGAAAAGTTTTGATATTGTTGACAGTAGACTTATTGGACGGTATGATTCTACTTTCGTGTGATCCTTCCCTGGCTTAGGAACCATTGTTATCATGGACACCTTCCACTCTGCAGGGTAATACTCAAGTCGTAAAATAGCATTAAAAATAAAAAGAACAATTCTTTTAGCTACACGAGGCAGCTCTACGAGCATTTTGTTGCTGATTTTATCCATACCTGGAGCTTTTTTAAGGTTTAGATTGCCAATAGCATTTTCAATTTCTTGGAAATTGAATCTTAAAGGCACAGGAGGTCTACTAACAATAGGTGGCAACTCATTTGCATTGTCAGACCTATTTGTGGTAAAAACGTTTTTCAAATGGTTAACAAATAAATTACCCTTTTCCGAGTCATCTCTAGCCCAGTCACCAGACGGTTCTCGCAAGGGCGGCTTACCTCTAACTGGCCTTTTTAAACCCTTAGTCGCCCGCCATAAAGAATAGTCGGACTGAGGAGTACCATCCAGACTTTCTAAATACGTTTGTAGAGAAGCCGTTTTTTGGTTTCCAAGCAAACTTCTTAGTTGATTTGTGCACTCACGTAGCCTTGTTTTTAGCTGCGGAGACCTGCGAAGTTGCCACTCTCGTCGAACTCTTCTTTTTTCTAACACAAGTTGCTCGATTTCTGAAGAATATGTTCTATTTTGAAGGTTTCTGCGTGTTAAATAAACTCTAGAAGCAAGTTCAGCGGCTTGTTTAAGGTTTTCGC
Source organism: Thecocarcelia acutangulata (assembly GCA_914767995.1). Lineage (NCBI taxonomy): Eukaryota > Metazoa > Arthropoda > Insecta > Diptera > Tachinidae > Thecocarcelia > Thecocarcelia acutangulata. Next base: position 68,660,570 of record OU612097.1, read on the forward strand.
TAAAGTTGCTTAGTGACGCATTAATATCTTCAGGTGTTCTTAAAACAATATTCTCAGTGCAATGGGTGCTCAAAAATTTTTTATATTTTAGCCAATTCACTCGGGTGACAGTCCTATGCAAATTGTTAATCGGAGACCAAGTCTCCTGGGGAAAACGCACTGAAATAATAGTTGGTGAATGATCCGATGACAAGTCTAACGAAGGCTCAGCTTGCATCCATTCCACAGGGAACCCCTTTACCACTCCAAAATCAATCACATCAGGAATCTTTCGCCGGTCAGTCGGCCAGTAAGTGGGATGCCCGCTTGATATTACGTCTAAGCCCATTTTAGAAATTGTATCAAAAAGCACTCGACCCTTCGGGGTGATTAAACGTGAGCCCCAAAAAGTGTGTTTTGCGTTGTAATCTCCAGCTGCTATAAAACGAGATCCTAATGAGGTGAAAAAACTTGAATATTGTGACTCCGTCACTGAAAATCGAGGCGGCGAATAAATCGATGAGATAACCAATTTGTAATGAAAATTTTCCACACAGATATTAGTTGCTTGAAGATAGTCCTCACATGTGTCGTTCAACAAAAAATGCTTTATCCTAGATTTTATCAAGATTGCAGAACCTCCACAAGCTCTTCCACGGGGGTCTTTAGTATCGTATAATACGTAGCCGTTAATTTTAAAGAAGCTTGTTGACGTCAAGTGAGTTTCTGCAATCATCATTATATCAATCTGCTTATCCATCAGGAAGTATTCGAGTTCATTTTTGTGTTGGCGGATGCCGTTCGCGTTCCAGAAACATATTTTTAACCAAATCATTTTTTCGAAATAACCTGCAAAATGGTGGATTGCATTTTCACCATTTCCTGCATCATCGTCATCATAGACGACGTAAAAGTGTTTATAGTTTGAATTAGGGTCTGTATTGTTGCCTCAAGGTTACTGAAATTTTGATCGGGCGGTTGAGATATAGATTGTTGATTCGGGTTTGCGAATGTAGACTTAACTACATTAGCATAAGAAATTTGTTTTTGATTTTGAACGGTTTTGTCGGTGGTTGACTGTCCTGTCGGAGGAAAAGAATTATTAGAAAAAATTTGAGTCTGCTGTGGTGGCTTAAAAGCAATTATTGGTTTGTTGTTCATTGAGCGCTTGAGGTGGGTGTAGACGGAGCAACCTCTATAATTAGCTGTGTGGTTTTCACCGCAATTACTGCATTTTTTTATTTTTGGGTCGAATTTCGGCTTATTGCATTGTGCTGTACCATGGAGTTCTCCACACACAACACAAACTGTAGGCAACTTGCAGTACGCTTTAGTGTGACCAAATTCTTGGCAGTTGTGGCACTGTACGGGTCCTAAGCGCTTATGCGGTTCCTCTACGGTTACTTTTCGATGTAAAAGGAATTTTACACTGTATATTGGATGAACTTCATTTTTCTTTAAAGTCACATCTCCTGGCTCTAATTCAACCCTAAACATTGGTTGAGGGATCTTTTCACGATTTCTGATGTTTAACACATTTTTTACTTTGAATCCCTTGTCTGTCAAACCGGTCTTAACCTCATCAGTGTCTACGCAAGGGTCAATCCCTTTTATTACGACTTGAAGACCTTTAGCGCTTTTAAGCTGATAAGTATAAAAAGCTTTTTTTTCTTTTTCAAAATCGTTAGACAGTTTTCGATAGTCATTTTCATCGTTAACCTGAATTTTAGTTTCGTTAATGTTACCGTGCTTGATGGAGGTAACGTTAAATGTATTTTCTCCGATTACTGAAACAATTTTTCTTACCAGTTCATTGGAGGCAGATTCCCTTAAATAAATTGGTGGTGGTTTAAACGATTTTTTTGACGATCCTGTTGGCTCATCCGTTTGTAGAATAGAAAATCTGTTTTGATTGGTTGGTCTAGCGGATTCGGCATCTTTAGAAATTTTTGATTTGGATGCAATTTGAGCAGATTTAGGGCTTCGCTGACGTTTGGTGATGGTGATATACCTATCCATGCCTACTTGCGTTTTTTGTTTATTGGCATTAGTTAGAGTAGAAGATCTTTTATCTTCTGTTGCAACATCTATGTTAGGCGAGCCGGAACAGGAGCGGATTTTATCTCTTGTAGAAAGAAAATTGTCCAATGATTGCCTTATAGATTCTTCTTCAGAAGTCCATATATTTTTGCTGGTGGCGCTAGGCTCTTTTTCAGAATTATTTCTGATAGGATTACTCATACAGAAAACAAAAACTTTAATGTGTATTTTTTTCCTACTGGGTAGGTAATCTTCACGCACAATTACAACAATAACAATGCACTGCCACCGCACTTGTTTTATTGAAATTGATTTTATTGTTTAGTTACTGAAATGTGAGGAATTTATTTTCCCGTTGTTTTTTAAAATAATTTGTTATTGTTTTTACAATTTATTACAATATATTATTGTTTATATGTAAGTTTAAAAAAAGGGTATAATTAGTGAGCACAATGATTTTTTTGTTTGTTTGTTTGTTTGTTTTTTTTTTTGTTCACTGTTTAATTATACGACTGTGCGGTTGGAGAGTCACAGAGTGAATGTAAATGTAACGTAAATGTAAATGTAGTAGCACTTATAGAACACGTAAAACCGTATCATGTGTTTTTGATACAAACAAAAAAAAAAAAAAAAAAACAAAAGTGCATGTGAAGAAAAAGTGTTCACTTATTAATGATCTACAGAAAAAGTGTTCTGTTTTTCATTTTTATATTATTGTATGCTAAAGAAAATAATTCATTTTTCATCAACCATATCTTTATATCAAATAATTTACAAAAATAAAATAAAAGCAATACAGCTGTTCATAGCAGTGATGAGAGTTCATAGTATTCAGTACATAAACAAAAAGTACGAAAATTGTTCAAATGGTACCTAAAATTTCTAATATTTCTTTTTCTGTCTATATGTCGACATTTCATGTGAGCTACAGCTGGGAAATATAAAAAACAAGCTGTTTATAATTTTTTGATTAGTACCAATGTTGGAAGCTAATATAGTGAATAAATCTCAAATGTTTGAATTTTTGTTCTCTGCTCTTTGGTACTTCTAAAAAAACAAATTTAATTGCTTATAATATATAATAATATTAATATATAACAGGAGCATAGTACATTCGGCTGTACCGAATCTAAAATACCCTTCACAATAGTCACCTATATACATATATGTACATATATAGTATATATTAAAAAATGTGAACTAATTATGCTCGGATATATATGAACCGACATCGGGGAAAAAATATGTTTACCTTGTAATCACCATTCCAAAAAGGAAATCTTTCATGGAAATTATAATGCAAAAATTAGTTTAAGCTAAATATGAACCGATAACGGAATTTTCCATTTTCTGTATTTTACGAGTAATTACCTCGTTTTATAATCAGAACTGATTTCAATCAAAAGAAATTTTTCACTAATTAATCGGCTTAGACTATATCTCGGGTATATATGGACCGATATTGGAAATTTTCATTTTCTCTATTTGGTAACCTCCTTATATTATCAGGACTTCTTTTAAGCAAAAAAAAAAAAAAACATTATGGAAAAATCGGTTTAGGCTATATCTTGGGTATACGAATATATGGAACGATATCGGAATTTCTTTTTTCTGTATTTTAGTAACCTACTTTTATTACTATAATAAGTGTGTGAAGTTTGAAGCATAACAAACAATTTTTTTTTTTTCAAAAATGTTCATACAAAATTGCAAAAAATAATGCCCTTTTTCGGAATTTTGAACATATCTCAGCTATATGTGAAGCGATATTACTGAATTTCAATTGCAATCCCATGACTCGATGGGGTAATAGAATGGTGAAAGAAAAAACTTTTCTAACTCTAATGGTTTTCTCAGAAACGGTATTTCAACGGCCGACGGACGGACATCGATTTATCGACTTTTATATTAATTCTGATTCAGAATATATGTACTTTATACGGTCGCAAATAAAAACTTTTTATATTTATATGCATAATAGTATTTTAGATATTTGTGCACAACAGTACTAAAATACTAATTATATATAATTATTAGCTTATTATACTTCAAAAATATTAAAAATTTTTTATTATTACATTTTCATTTCATCGCAGACCTAAATTTATACTGTATTGCTTTCTTACATTTATATCAGCATAACTCTATATTATAAACCATTTTTTAAAATTCATTTTATCGTTGGAAGATTGTACTTATTAAATATATTTTTGGAAATCGGACGAATAAATGTTGTGGTTACATATAATGTGACAGCTGCAAAATTGTGCGTTGTGTATAAATTATGCTACCGTGTATATCCATTTTGCGTATTTTACAGAAAAATACTACATTTATTAAAATATATTATGTGTGTATACAAATATAACTACTTAAACAGTTCAATTATCAAATAAACAAAAAGTACGAAAAAAGGGTTTTTGTGCCATCCTGCCATTCACAATAATACTTACCATCACTGACTACATTTGTCACGTAAACACGTAATGAAATTCTATTTTCTACAGGTTCAGACGTTACGGTTACATTTCATTACAGTCAGATAAGCATTTACATTGTTTCTCGTATAACAAAATCGATCAGCTGTTCCGACTACATTTACATTTCTACATTTACGGTCGGCTAAATGGGCCTTAAAAGTGGATGAGGTTGGTGGACATATACATAAACATGTAAGATTGCGCAAAGGTTTGTATGTACATATGTAGCAAGCACAGAGCAACCATTGTCATTAAAAAACAGCATGCGTAGTAAGCCGCCCATTCTGCACAATACGCAGAGAAAAAGCCTTAACAATGAATTCCTATTTTGTCTTCACTTTTCACATTCAGCATCAGTTGCCGTTCGCATGCAAAGAGTGCTCAATGAGCAAAGGAATGAACAGGTTTCTGCAAGGCGAATTCATTACATGTGAAATTGACTGCGCAGCTGATAACTTTTTTAAATTTTAATCTTTTTCAGACGTCAATGACATAATTAAAACAAATTTGAAAAAAAAAAAATTTAAAACAATTTTTTTAAGTTATGTATTCTATATTGAGCGCCAGCTATCAACCAGAATCCTCTCCAAACTGGCTGGCCATTTTCACATTTCCGAGCTCTATGATCTGAGACTATAGTTTCCACGAAATAATTAAAAGTTTCACGAAATTAAAAGTTTGTCTTTTCCTGAAATTTTACTTTATTATATTTTTTTTAATTCCTTTTTGTGTTTATATTTCTCCCTTGACATTTGAGAAAGATGAATTTTTTGTATGGTTGTATTTATTGCTCTTGCATATACCTGGTATGAGTTCGCCTTGGGTTTTTGGTTATTTTATAACATATAATCAGTAGAAATCAAAAAAGTGGTTTTCTTTTTCTGAGAATTAACAGTAAGCAAACTTGTTATATCAAATGAAAATTTTTATTTTTTTCATAGCTCTCCGTGTTTATGATTTATATATTTATTTCAAATTAATTTAGGTTCATATCAATTATTTTATCATTCTATTTTTCTGGTATTTTTGATTTTTTCTTGTTGACTTGTTAGACATATGTGTTCACCTGGTATGAATTCACTTTGAAAAAAAACCAGAAATGTTATAATATATGTCAAAATACAATAAACAGACTAGATATCTTGAAGCGCTACCCAAAAAACACTGACAAATTTTTCACTATGTCTCAAGTAAAATATAAATAAGTTAATTGTAGGTAATGCGTCTGAAACTTTTTTTCAATACGTGTCCTCAGATGATATGTTCTCAAAGATATCGAGTGTATAACATAATGGCCTCAGACCTAACCATATATGTGGATATACATAATTATATTTTGTTATTTTCAATACGGCACTATAACGATTTAAACAGACTAGATATGTTGAATCGCTAGCCAAAAACTCTGACCAATTTTTCATTGTATCTCAAATAAAATATAAATAAGTTAATTGTAGGTAATGCGTTAGTAACTTTTTAATTAATACGTGTCCTCAGATGAAGCATATGTTCTCAAAGATATCGAGTGTATAACATAATGGCCTCAGACGTAACAATATATGTGGATATACATAATTATATTTTATTTTCAATACGGCACTATAACGATGTAAACAGACTAGATATGTTGAATCGCTACCCAAAAACACTGACCAATTTTTCATTATATCTCAAATAAAATATAAATAAGTTAATTGTAGGTAATGTGTCTGAAACCTTTATATTCAATACGTGTCCTCAGATGAAGCATAGCAAAGATATCGAGTGTATAATATAGTGGCTTCAGACGTAACAATATATGTGAATATACATAAATATATTTTGTTATTTTCAAGACGGCAATGTAACGATAATTTTGCTTTACTACTTTCAAGATGGCGCTGAAGCAAAAATTTGAATAGACGCTAAGAAATGTCCTCAGACGACATATAACATTTTCAAAGACATCGAATGTATAAAATAATGGTCACAAGCTTTTCAATAAATATTTTTTGGAATGTCCAAATCCCATTTCTAATGATTGTACTAATTCACACTAATATTACATACATTTAATATATGTAAGTAATATTAAAAAAAAAAATAATAAACACAAAATTTTGATCCAAGTCCTCATATAACTTTATACGATTGTATAAATTAATGGTCTCAAACATTTCAATGCGTGGACATATACAAATGCATAATTTTGCATAAAAATTAACACTGAGTAATATTTGAAGACATCGGGTTTATTAAATAATGTTTTTAAGCGTTTCAATACATGTACATAAACATATGTATGATGTTGCTATTTTTACATTCAAGATGTCGCTAACACAGAAATATGTAGTTAATCTTAATCGACTTACGCATTAAAGGGTTGCACGAGCATTGAAATTCGAGCATATGATCACACTCGTTTCTATTTTATGTTCTGTTCATGCTTGTCCATATCAGGCGTTGCTTATAAGCACTAGTGTTCATAAGCAATAAGCAGTAATGAGTGAACAGTTTGAAATGGTCGAAACTTATGAGCATTACTCGTTTTGCTCATAAGCAATGCTCGGGCATCTGGTCTTCACAAACAAAAACAGATTTAAAATACGAATATTACACTGGAAGAAATTATGCGTTTTGTTCTTTGTTATGACGTGCAAAATTTGTTTTCATTCTTAAAACAATTATGAATATTATATCATCTTTGTTTTAAATTCAACAAAAATTGAAATATTTTTTTTAGCGTTTAACTGAGAGAAAATATTATAATAAATTTAAAGGAACAATTGGAAATTATTAAAGTAGCTTCTGGTTGTTTATTAATAATAAATATGTGTTTTATTTTTTGTTTGTTTTCAACTTCTTACTAGTAAAATATACTAAATGAAAAATAGCAAATTATACAGTATTTTTCCTTAAATGTTCATAGAATATACGTACTCATTAAATATTTTGTTTTAAAAAGTTGCAAATACCTAATTTACACGAAACATAAAAATTCATATATTTATATAGCTACACTTCTCAGTGTAGCAAAGCAAAAATATTAGCTCTCTTTAAAATTTTCATAACATAAAAAAATCCGCCATGCCCTACTCTGTTGAAAGCTACCAAGCTACTGAATGAAATTTGTCTTTTCGCACATGTTCTTTTGTTGTAAATATGGATGCCACTGTCACGAAGAAAAGAAAGCGTGTGGATTTTTTTTATAAACTATTTGTAACGTTATAAAATTTCTTAAATTTTTGATACAAAAATAGCTTTTCAGGAATTATTAAAGCAATGTCAGTGAATACAGTGGATAGTTAAATTCAAAGATGATAATAATGTAATCTAATGAAGATTAACTATACAATTGGTTTTGGTACATATTAAGAAGCTTTTTGGTAGTAAGTCGAGTTATTCGCTGCGCACAACCACCTAGCGCAATTAGTGAATGAGCCAACGCATATTCCATGTGTTGAAGGGCACCATTCAAACACACTTGACCTATTCCTGACTTCACACCCTGAAAAGTATGAAGTCAGAGTTAGTGCACCTCTCGGAAATTCAGATCATTGCACCATTTCTGCCACCTTTTCGATCTCGGGACTTCGTAACGTTTCAAAATCAGCTACGAAACGTTCAATATTTATTTGCGAAAAGGCGCGTTGGGCTGAGCTCAACCAATTTTATGACCATTTTAATTGGAAACTTTGTTTTCTAGATTACGACATAAATGCTTCAGCAAAAATGGTCGAGAACATTATATTGCTAGGGATGAAAACATTCATTCCCTCCAAGCAGATTTCGATTAAACCAAAAGCAAAATCTTGGTTTAATCAGACGTGCAAAAACGCAGTCAGATCCAGAGAGGAAGCATTCAGTAACTGGCGTTTAAACAAAACACCAGACACTGATTTGCTACGAAAAAAGGCAAGATCTTCATGTGCCAAGGTACTTAGGCGTGAAAAGTCTCTTCACGAACAGCGCCTTCGTGCCAAGGTCCTTGCAGCTCCTCGGGGCAGTAAGACCTTTTGGTCTTTCGTTAAGAGGGTAAAGAACAGTGCTAGTTCATCAATTCCAACTCTTTTAAAGAATGACCAAGCATTCACAGACTCGGTTGACAAAGCTAACCTGTTGGCTGAAATATTTGCAAGCAATTCCTGCTTGCCGGAAAGCAGTCAGCCACTTCCCGAGCTCGAAAGAGTATCTGTAACTATGCCGAAGATATTCTTCCGGGCGCGAGCAGTTAAAAGGGTTTTGGAAGACCTCGACATAAACAAAACTCCTGGACCGGATGGCATTCCAGCACTGGTCTTGAAGCAGTGTTCTTCTACGCTTGCGCGTCCATTAGCACGCCTTTTCAGCATACTTTACCATACTGGTGAGTTTCCATCGTGCTGGAAGGTTGCTAATGTAACACCAATACCCAAAAAGGGTATGGCAAATAACCCCGAAAATTACCGCCCAATTGCAATTTGCTCTACACTCTCCAAAGTAATGGAAAACATGGTTAACCATCACCTTATGAGGTATCTGGAGTCGCATAAACTACTTTGTGATCGTCAATATGGATTTCGTAAGGGTCGTTCAACTGGCGATCTTATGGCATATCTCTCAGAGAAATGGTGTTACTCAATCCATCATTTCGGTGAAAGTAGGGTGGTGGCTCTTGATATTTCAAAAGCGTTTGACAGAGTGTGGCACTATTGGCAAAACTTACTGCTTTTGGTGTCGGTGATGACTTCTCTCGGTTTATATCGAGCTTTCTCAGAGACCGCTCTATACGAGTTGTTATAGATGGGGTCTCATCAAACGAGTTCAAGATTAATTCAGGGGTACCGCAAGGCTCCGTTCTTTCTCCTACCCTATTTCTTATTTTCCTCAACGACCTTCTCTACCAAACTTCCAACCCTATCCACTCTTTCGCGGATGACAGCAGCATTTGTCACTCGTACTCTTTTAGTTATAGGCCCAGCCTATCAGAGATCGCTGCCAAAAGACTAAATATGAATGATTCACTGAATAGTGATCTTCTATTGGTCTCTGAATGGGGTCGTAAAAACAGGGTCGTCTTTAATGCTCGTAAGACCCAGTGTTGCTTATTGACGCACATTCATTCATTCACTCTGTGATTCTTCAACCGCGCGGTCGTGTTTTTAAAAAGTGAACAAAAAAAAAAAAAAACAAACCAAAAAATCATTGTGCTAACATATTTTTAAACTTACATATAAAAACAATAATATATTGTATTAAATTGTAAAAACAATAACAAATTATTTTAAAAAAACAACGGGAAAATAAATTCCTTACATTTCATTAACTAAACAATAAAATCAATTTCAATAAAACAAGTGCGGTGGCAGTGCATTGTTGTTGTTGTTATTGTGCGTGAAGATAACCTACCCAGTGGGAAAAAAACTATACACTAAAGTTTTGTTTGCTTGCAAAACCGCAATAAGTAGAAGAGCAAATTTATACAAAAGAAAAACTTTGTGACAATTATTTTTACATACTTTTAAATTAAAAAAAATATAAATAAAAAAACAAAAATTGCATGAGTGTACCTATTAGATGCAATTCTGTGAGGGAGCTTAGCTCCACTAGAAAAAACCTCTGGATCTCTGAGGAAGAATCACTTAAAAAATCATTGGATAATCTTCTGTCTCTAAGAGATAAAAAACGCACGCGTTCGTGTTCGCCAAACATTGCTGTTACAACAGATGACATACCATCTTCCAGTTTAGCTATTGTTGATAAACCGAAAACTCAAGTGGGTATGGATAGGTATATAACCGTGGTTAAACGTCAGCGAAGCCCTAAATCCGCGCAAATATCATCGCAACCAAAAATGTCTAAGGGCGATATTACCTCTGCGACAACGGATAGTAATAGGTTTGCTATCCTTCAGACTGACGAGCCAACTGCATCAAAAAAAACATTTAAACCGCCACCAATATACTTGAGAGAACCTACATCTAATGAGATGGTAAAAGCACTTATTTCGGCAATTGGTAAAGACACCTTCAACGTAACATCAGTGAAGCACGGACAAATAAGTGAAACAAAAATCCAAGTCAACTGCGAAAATGATTACCGAAAACTTTCTGCCGCTCTGGAAAAAGAGAAAAGATCTTTTTATACTTATCAACTTAAAAGTGCTAAAGGCCTTCAGGTTGTTATTAAAGGTATTGACCCTTGCGTAGATATTGATGACGTTAAAACCGGATTGGAAGATAAAGGTTTTAAAATAAAAACCGTAGTAAATATCAGGAACCGTGAAAAGATCCCTCAACCCATGTTTAGGGTTGAACTAGAACCCAGGGATGTTGTCCTGAAAAAAGGTGAAATTCATCCTATTTATAACCTTAAATTTCTTCTGCATCGTAAGGTTACCGTTGAGGAGCCACATAAGCGTTCAGGATCCATTCAGTGCCTAAACTGCCAAGAATTTGGCCACACAAAGGCTTACTGTAAGTTGCCCGCTGTTTGTGTTGTATGTGGCGAACTTCACGGCACAACTCAGTGCAATAAGCCAAAGGCCGACGCAAGTGTTAAAAAATGCAGTAACTGTGGAGGTAACCACACTGCAAATTATAGAGGTTGCCCTGTCTATACTCATTTTAAGCGGTCAATGACAAATAAGCCATTGATTTTAAATATGCCACCCCAGCAGTCAAACACCATTTCAACAACCAATTTTCCCCAGGTACGCCAGCCAACCAGCCATATACACGTGCAAAACCCCCAACAAATTTCTTATGCGAATGTGGTAAAATCCGATAAACCAAATTTGAATCAGGAGCCCAAGCCTCAAAACTCCGACCAACATTTTAGCAATCTTGAGGCAACTCTGCAGACTCTTGTTCAATCTATAAATACATTTACGGTGTCCATGACAAACATGATGCAGGAAATGCTGAAAATGCAATCCACCATTTTGCAGGCAATTTTAACAAAATGAATTGGTTAAAAATATGTTTCTGGAACGCAAACGGCATTCGCCAACATAAAAATGAACTTGAGCACTTCCTTATGGAAAAGCAGATCGATATAATGATGATTGCTGAAACCCATTTGACAACCAACAGTTATTTCAAAATTAATGGCTACACATTATATGACACAAAAGATCCCCGTGGAAGATCTTGCGGCGGTTCGGCAATTTTGATAAAGACCAGAATTAAGCATTATCTAATGAACGGGACACGTGAGGAATATCTCCAAGCTACAAATATATGCCTTGATTATTTTCATGAAAAAATCGTTATATCCTCGATTTACTCACCACCACGATTTTCAATAACAGAAAGCCAATATTCAAATTTTTTCAAATCGCTTGGTTCTCGATTTTTAGCGGCCGGCGACTATAACGCTAAACACACTTTTTGGGGATCACGTTTAATTACCTCGAAAGGCCGTGTGCTTTTTGACACCGTTTCCAAAATGGGCTTAGATGTGGTTTCAAGCGGACACCCCACTTATTGGCCGTCAGACCGACGAAAGATCCCTGATGTTATAGATTTTGGAGTTGCGAAAAATTTTCCTTTAGAGTGGATGCAAGTGGAGCCTTCATTGGATTTGTCATCAGATCACTCACCCACTATAATCTCTGTTTCGTTCCCCCAAGAGATTGGCTCCCCGTTGACCGTCAATAGAGTTAATTGGCTAAAATACAAAAAATTTTTGAGTACACATTGTAGTGAAAATATCGCCTTGAGAACACCTGAGGATATTGATGCGTCAATTAACGATTTTTCTGAAAACCTCAAACTGGCCGTACAGCATGCTACCACTAGTCATATAAGACACAGAAATGAGAACAATAGAACTTATTCGGCTGAAATTGAACAACTTCTGTCAGAAAAAAGAAGAGTTAGAAGAGAGTGGCAAACTCGCAGGTCTCCCCAGCTTAAAACTAGGCTACGGGAATGCGTAACTCGACTAAGAAATCTGCTTGAAATCCAGAGAATATCTTCCCTTAAAACATATTTGGAAAGCTTGGATGGTACCCCGCAATCTGACTATTCTCTGTGGAAAGCGACAAAAGGTCTGAAAAGACCCGTAATAGGTAAGCCACCTTTGCGAACTTCAACTGGCGACTGGGCACGAAGCGATTCCGAAAAGGGGATGGTGTACGTTGATCATTTGAGAAATGTTTTTACGACAAATGATTCAGCGGATGCTGCAGTAGAATTTCCGCCGTATGCTGTTAGACAGCCTGTGTCTTTGAGACTTAACTTTCAAGATGTCGAAAACGTTATCAATAACATAAACCCCAGGAAAGCTCCAGGTATAGATCAAATTACTGGTAAAATGCTTGAACAGTTACCTCGTGTAGCTAGAAGAGTTCTACTTTTTATTTTTAACGCTATTTTACGCCTTGAGTATTATCCTGCAGAGTGGAAGGTCTCTATGATTACTATGATACCCAAGCCAGGGAAGGATCCGACTAAAGTAGAGTCATATAGACCAATAAGTCTACTACCAACAATTTCAAAACTGTTCGAAAAATTGTTAATGGCGAAGTTGTCTCCAATACTTAATGATGTGGGATGTATTCCTGATCATCAATTTGGCTTTCGGGCTAAACATAACACCATAGAACAAACACATAGGCTAGTCAATGTCATAAGACAGACTTTTGAAGACAAAAAGTACTGTTCAGCTCTATTCATCGACATTTCCCAAGCGTTTGATAAAGTGTGGCACGACGGACTGATGCACAAAATAAAGTTGAACTTGCCGGCAAACACTCATAAGCTTCTGGAAAGCTACTTATACGAGCGGAAATTTGTTATCAAAGAAGGTGACTTTACAAGTCTCTCACAGTCAATCGGAGCAGGAGTTCCCCAAGGTAGCATCCTAGGACCCACTCTATATTTGATTTACGCATCTGACATGCCAACGAGATCCGAAATCCATACTTCAACTTTTGCAGATGACACAGCTTTTTTTAGCGTTCATGTAAACCATCAAGAAGCTTCACGAAATTTGCAGCAGTATATTTCAATATTAGAGAAATGGTTGAAACTTTGGAACATAAAAGTTAATGAACAAAAATGTACTCACGTTACATTCACACTGCGTAAGCAAACATGTTCGGCTCTCCAAATTAACAATACACCTATTCCGCAGCATAATGAAGTTAAATACCTTGGTATTTACCTCGACCGTAGGCTAACGTGGAAGCCTCACATTGATGCAAAAGCCACTCAGTTGAAATTAAAAGCAGCGCAACTAAATTGGCTTATGGGCAGAAATTCGACATTGAAGTTGGACTGCAAACTTTTGTTATATAACGCAATTTTAAAGCCTATATGGTGCTATGGAGTTCAATTATGGGGAACCGCCTCAACATCTAACATTGAAAAAATTCAAAGACGACAAAACCAAATTCTTCGTACGATTACTGCAGCTCCATGGTACGTAAGAAACTCACGAATTCACAACGATCTGTGTGTTCCGCTGGTAACTGACGAGTTCTCTAAGTATGCCACAAGGTATATCAGTAAACTGGAACTTCACCCAAATCCTCTTGCACGCAACATACTTAATTTTGGCGGCCACTCTCGGTTGAGAAGAAGGGATACCCTGGCCACCATCAGAACGTTAAATAGGTGATTCTACCGATAGTATTCGCGCGAAATGAAACTCTTTTGTCTAGCAGTGGCTGGACTTAAATAACTTTTGTATTTAGTATTAAGATTTGAATACTTATTGTTAGTTCATATTTTGAAGATTCAATAAATAAATGAATGACAAAAAAAAAAAAAAAAAAAAAAAAAAAAAAAAAAATTGACGCACAAACAAACGACCGCTAATGCTGCTTCATCTGTACTCATGGATGGTATAAATATTGAAGAATCGGATGCTCTTGATGTTCTTGGAATGAAGATACAGTGTGACGTTCGCTGGAATGAACACATTTTTCATATCTCTAAAGAAGCATTCAAGTGCCTCGGTTTTTTGAAACGGTGTAAGATGTACTTCACTCCATCCGACCTCCTTACTATTTATACCACCTACATCCGACCGAAAATGGAATACAACTCTCATGTTTGGGCCGGTGCCTCAAAGTCTGTTTTGGGGTTACTCGACCGTGTGCAGGAGAGGGCGAAGAAGCTCATCGGTGACAGTAGGGTATCCAACTCTATTGACTCACTGGAGCATCGACGCAGTGTGGGATGCGTTACTCTGTTCTATCAATGGATTTTGCTCTGACGAGATTAGGGATCTTGTTCCCGAAACGCCTAAATTTTTACGTAGCACGCGTTCATCGTCTAGAGCTCACCCATTTGTGGTCGATTGCCCGGGGAATCGTACTACGCATTACAGAGAGAATTCGTTTTTCAGCCGCACGCTTCGTCTGTGGAACAAGTTTCCTGCAGAAGTGTTTCCTGTCTGTTATAACGTTGGAAGATTCAAGTCAAATGTTCACAAACACTACTCCCGCTTTTCCCCTCCTCATAACCTATTTTCCTAGTTCTGGTACAATGCACTGCATATGTAGGGGTCATCCCCTGAGTACTGGTCCAATATAAAAAAAAAAAATATATATAAATATGCAAAAGGAAAATCTTCGATATCGGTCCATATATACCCGAGATATAGCCTAAACCGGGTTCTTCATGAAAATGTCGCGTAAGCGATTTGAAACAACTTGTTTTTTTAGCTCAAAAGCAGTTTTGGTAATGAAATAAGGTTCTATAAAGATGGAAAATGAAAATTTCCGATATCGGTCCATACATACCCGAGATATAGCCTAAACCGGGTTCTGCATGAAAATGTCGCGTAAGCGATTTTAAATATTTTTTTTTGCGCTCAAAACCAGTTCTGGTAATGAAATAAGGTTATATAAATATGCAAAATGAAAATTTCCAATATTTTTTTTTTTTTTTTTTGCTGAAAAGCAATTCTCGTTATAAAGAAGGTTACTAAAATACAGAAAATAGAAAATTCCGATATCGGTTCATATACAACCAAATATAGCTTAAACAAACTTTTTCATGAAAATGTCCATGAAAGATTTCTGTTTTGGAATGGTGATTACAAGGCAAAAATATATTTATCCCGATATCGGTCCATATATATCCAAGCATATTTAGTTCAAATTTGTAATATATACTATACATATACGTGACTATCGTGAAGGGTATGTATACCACACTCTTACTTGTTGTTATTATTATTGAAATAACAGTAATTTTTGGATACACTCAAACTTAAAACTTCTTTTATGTATGGAAGTGTCTTATTCCAAATAAAAAATGTTTAATAATAGTTCTTGCCAAAAATACTTATAAATGATGAAGTTATATATAAATTACTTTAGTTTTCAAATAGTTCATCGCATTTTCTTGGATTTTTTCTACTTTTCAACTTGGTAATAGCTTTAAAAACAGCTAAAAAAAAATTTAAGTGACACCATTCAAATGCAAGAAAGCAGCTGTTTATATTTCAGAAGTTTTAATTTTAATTGTGGATTTTTATTGTGGCTGGCAAAAAAACACGTCAATCAGTGCATATGTGTGTGCCGTGTTTTTGTCATTTAAAAGGAGACGTACAAATAAAATCGTCAATTATCATTTGTATTTTGACTTCGCTTCGTTCGTTTGTGCGCTTTTACATTTGGACAGACGATGGGCAGACAGACGAAATTTGATAGTGCTGTAATATTCGGTGGGGGAGAGTGTTATGAGTTCAAGATTCATTGAATGGGTGTAATGATGGTTATGGACACGGTGGCATAGTCCCGATGCTGCTCGTCGGTTTAGGGGTTGAGTACTTCTACCACTACCACATTCTACTACCCATAACATAATTTCTCGTGTCCAGCAAGAAAAAAAAAATATATATATATAAAGTTGCACAAATTAATAATACTTACCCCCCTTAATTTATACATATTACCCTGTCGTGAATTTACCCGTCATGAATGTCCGTCTGCAGTCCTAAGTCTGGGCTTACCCACCCCTTCTGCAACAGCAGCCATGAACTGTCTCCAAGGCCCAATAATCGAGACGAGTTCCCTTAATCAACAAAAAAAAGTCCGAGTCAATAGTCCTCTCTGTCCACCATAAAGAATTCAAACATCACCAGGCAATTTCGTCAACAAGCATCCAATATCACCAAATAAAAATGTAACTAACCTTTCATTTTGAAATTAACTTATTATTCATAAAATATATAAAATTGCAATGGATTTCATTGTTGCTGTCTTATTTTCAGTTGTACTTTGCAAATAAAACAAATGTTTATAATATTAAAAATAATTAATATAATTTAACATAAACAAAAAAATAATAATTTTTCAACTTATCTTAAAGGCATGTCTGCATATATGTATATTCTGCTATATATGTGTGTAAATTTAATTCATATATATATTCTACATATATAGGCATGAACTACATATGTGCATACATGTAAACCATCACTGTATATATATATATATATATATATATATATATATATATATATATATATATATATATATATATATATATATATATATATATATATATATATATATATATATATATATATATATATATGTATATATATATATATGTATATATATATATATATATATATATATATATATATATATATATATATATATATATATATATATATATATATATATATATATATATATATATATATATATATATATATATATATATATATATATATATATATATATATATATATATATATATATATATATATATATATATATATGTATATATATATGTATATATATATGTATATATATATTTACGTATATATATACATATACATATATATTTCCTTTTTTTTTTTTTTTGTCTTTAAAAAAAAAATGCAATTTAATTTGAAATATTTGTTATGGTGATTAAAAATAAATATAGAAGATTAAGAAACACTGCCTAATAAAAATTCATCTCATATGAGGTTATTAATTAACGTTTTATTTTTACTCTTAACTCACCATTCTTGTTGTACATCGAAGTATATACGCTCTCACAGGGATCTGATGTTGGCGCCAGCATTATCCAAGATGAGCTATATTGAAAAGAATTGTAATCATGCAGGAATGATGGGGTAAGAGAAATTTCTCTTAAGAATGACAGATGTGACAGTGAAGATAATTATTAGAACTTGTACTCACTATTTAACCAAGTACATGCACACAAATATATACATTTATTTATGTTAAAACAAATTCTATCTATATCGCTTCCATTAGTATATACATATATATGTGTGTACGTATCTAAAAAAAATTGCATATATGTAAGATATGTACATATGTTATATATGCCACTTAGAATAGGTAAGTACATATGTATATAAGTTAAAAACTGGTTAAAAAAAAATATTAAATAAATAATACATACATACATATACGTACGTAAATATGTATATATAGTTATATGTATATACCAACGAATTAGATAGTTTAAGACTCTAATTAACAAATCTGTAATTGTTTAAGCTGACGGTGTATGACCATGAATATGATATCCCACCTTACACTCCCACTGAGTGTATGCCCACAAGAAAATTATACATAGGAATGTGATCCTTGACCACTTAAAAAAAATATAATTAGTAACTACTGCCGAATTACTTAGACATTTCATGGTTAGGTGTAGTTTCCATAAGGTTGGCAATTAATTCCACAAAACGTTTATAGTTCCACAAATAGTGGTGTTTCTGTCACACATGGGGGTTCTTCTGCTTGTTGAGCTTAACCGTTCCAGCTTCCAAATACCAGAGATGGTGAATATGGTGGTTATGAACAGTTGCACGGGATATATATTACACGTGGTTCTCTTGAATGATATTCTTAGTTCACCTGAAACTTTACAGCTGTATGTTCAACATAACCTAGAATCCTTCGGCATACAAGTCACAGGTATACTGATACATCAATAGCAAGTTGTATGTGTCACTCTTATTATTCCAAGTGTTATTTTTTTATATTTTTATCTTACTATAAAGAAGGTTATATACATATTTTTTTTTATTTTTGTTCAGGAACGAGCTGATCACAATTTTTTTCTTTAAACTTTTCCTCAAGAAGATTCTTAAAAAAGTGAACACGTTTCTTTTCTTGTATACCTCAACTCCTTTTTTTCAGAATCATCTCCTCTCTTCTTTTCTCTTTCTCTTCTTCTTATTTTCCACATTCACGTAGATTTTTTCAAGAGTTGTAATTAAGTTATGAAGGTAGTATACTGGCAGTTATATATTTAAATATTTAAGTACAAGACAGGGTTCGGAATTGCAACAAGCTCGCCTTCGTCGATGCTACATCTGGCATGGAACGAATGTGAAAATACAATTCCGCATTCGAAGTGTGGCCTCGTCCCACGATATATGCTCTTGAGCCGGGCTTATCCATAAATATGTACCTAACAGCTATTTTTGGTTCGTCTCTTTATTTTATTTTATTTTATTTTATATTTTTATTTTTGTTGTTTTTCCTGTTGCTGCTATTAGACAGGAAAGATATCCTTAGCGTGATATGTGCCCATTTTTTTACCGTTTAGAGACATCAGTTTGTAGAGAGAGTTACCCCGAGGCTCACTCACAATACATTTTATATGCCGTGGTCCAAGTTTGACATTGTATTTTTCGCTTTTGCTACTCTGCTTGAAATTTCTTCTATAGACCAGCTGACCTTTTAGAAATTTTACGTCCTTACTGCGTGTATTATACACCTTTGTACCTTTTTCGTGCGCTTTAGCGAGATTTAGATAAACTCTATCGCGAATCAGCTGCTGTTTATGATTAAGAACATCTAGTGTCAAATCTGTATCTTTAGTCTTTTCAAATTTTCTGATTAGCTCGTACGCACCTGCATGTTTGATCATATGCATCCCAAATAAGGCGTAGTATGGTTCCCTACCAATGGCATTATGAAATGAACTCCTCAACGCGAACTCAAGGTCAGAAAGATGCTCATCCCAAATTGATTGCTGTTCCCCAATGTATGACCTAACCATTTGTAATACTGAACGATTCACTCTCTCCGAAGCATTGGCTTGCGGAGAGTAAAAAGCTGTCTTAACATGTATTGACCCGTACTTTTCTAAAAAACTTTGAAACGTTCCTGCTATGAACTGACGACCATTGTCAGAGTGGACAAACTCTGGAACCCCAAAAGTATGGAATATCCTTTTTTCAAGAAATCGAATAACATTTGCAGATGTTGCGCTACGCATGGGCTCCAAATATACAAATTTAGTAAAATGGTCCAAACACACAAATAAAAATATGTTACCAGCTTTTGACCTGGGGTAAGGACCCATAAAGTCAATATATATCCTTTGGAACGGCCTTTCAGTTATAAACTGCTTACCCATTGGTGGCTTACTGAAATTGTTTGAAGTCTTGGTAGTATTGCAAATATCACAAGCACGTACCAACGCGTACACATCTGAAGCCATTTTGGGCCAATAGTATCTCTCTTGCAACCTGGCTAAAGTTTTCTGGATGCCACCATGCCCAGATGACAAGGAATAGTGTGCTTTCCATAAAATATCGTTACGCAACTCTACGGGGACCCACAACTTCCAGGCTTTATCCTCCTGTAGAGGATCGCCATTGTAAAAACCTATACGTTTGTAAACGACTCCATCTGAGATTTGAACGTCTAGTACCTTATTTTTTTCATTTGTAACTGTCTTTCTTAAGGCTTGATATTCGGTGGAATTAAGTGCGTTCGAACTTAAGTCAATTTCCAAATCTCTGCTTTCCCCAGAAATTTGCTCTATATAAGCCCTAGAAAGTGCATCTGGTACCACGTTTTGAGAGCCTTTACGATGCTGGATGTCAAAATCGAAAGCCTGTAGCTTTAAACTCCAACGCGCTAAGCGACCAGTCAGGTCTTTCTGATTCATCAGCCACCGCAAACTAGCATGGTCCGTAATAATCGTAAATGGAAGACCTTCAACATATGCACGAAATTTTTTTACACTTAACACTGCTGCATAGCACTCCAGCTCCGTGACGCTATAGTTACGCTGGCACTTATTTAGTTTCGCTGACATGTATGCTATTGGGTGCTCATTATTTTCATCGTCCAGTTGAAACAGCACTCCTCCAACTCCTTGGGTTGACGCATCACACTGTATATAAAATGGCTTTCCAAAATCAGGATTTACAAGTACTGGGGCAGATATAAGGCATTTCTTTAGTGTGTCAAATGATTGTTGTGCTTGTGGTGTCAATGAAAATTTCTTGAGTCGATCTTTCGTCAAACATTCGTGAAGTGGTGCGGCAACACTGGCATAATTTTTAACAAATCTGCGGTACCACCCAGTCATCCCCAAAAATCGGCGCAACTGTCGTGGTGTTTTTGGTTCTGAAAACTCTGCTACTGCCTGCAATTTTTGCTCGTCTGTCCGAATGGAACCATTTCCTACTACGAAACCCAAATACCTAACTTCCCGGAAGCAGAATTTACTCTTTTCAACATTTATTGTCAAGTTTGCCTTAGCAAGACACTTTGCAACATCCTCCAATAAGATCATGTGTTCTGCAAAACTGGCTGAACACAATAGAAGGTCATCAAACAACAAAGACGTTATTCCTTAGAGCTGCAGGAATAACCTTGTCCATCAGCCGACACATTCTCTGGGCAGCGTTGCACAATCCAAACGGCATAACCGTATATTGGTACAACGGCCGCCCAGGGACTGTAAAGGCTGTCTTCTCCCTTGATTTCACCTCTAGTGGGATTTGCCAGAATGCATCTTTTAAATCTATGGCCGATATAAACCTAGTGTCTTGTAACCGGCTGAGGATCCCTTCTATATGGGGTAGGGGATAGGCATCTTTAATAGTCCTTGCATTCACCTTGCGCGCATCAAGACAGAGCCTGTTCTTCTCTCCCTTCCTCACAAGGGTTACAGGAGAACTCCAGCTGCTATTGCTAACTTCGATAACTCCAAGATTCAACATGCGGTCGAGCTCGTCATATAAAAGTTTTTGTATTGCCGGCGACACTGGGTAGTGTCTTTGCTTAATAGGAATACTTTCGTCAACAACCTCGATAACATGTTGTTCGATATGTGTTCTACCTAATCCTCGAACAGAAAATGAAGGAAACATGCTTTTAACGACCGTTAAATTAGACATCTGTTCATTAGTAAGGGAATGTTGTTCACAAGAAACAAAAGATCGATCATTTTGTTTTTCTATTTCCGATACTTTAATGTTTCGCTCTGTTAAGCAATTTAGAGATTTCCCCAAAATAGGAAGGTTGAAAACTCTCCAAAAATCCACACCTAAGTAGAATTCTTGCTCAAGTTCTGGCACGATTAAAAACTCTAAAAGTTCGGTTTTATTTTCCCATTGAACAGGAAGATATATTGCACCCTGTACTTTCACCTTACTACCATTCGCGACACCAACCATTTGATTTTTAAGATGTAAAACATTCTGATCCATTCCACATAAGAACTCAGTTGCATTCTTGCCAATACAACTAACACCTGCCCCTCAATCCAGCAATGCTAATACCTCCTTTCCTCCTATCATGGTTTTAACAAAAAACCTATTATCACTTTTCGCTGTTATCATAGTTTCTAGTACCATTTTCTTAATTTTTCTAATCCTAGCATCCCTATTCCTAAGTTTTGAAATTTTCTTATAGTTATGTGTTTTCGTTTTTATGACTTCATTAAATATTCGAGATCTGGTCTTATAATACTCTAATAATCGTGCGTGTAAAGACTTACGAGCAGTAGGAATTTCGTTTTCTTTATTTTTATCCGGTTCTGAACACAAATCTCTTTTTAATAATGTTATTGACTTTTTATTTCCGGGCTCCTCTTGTTCTGGCTGAAGTCCCCGGTCGCCTCCGCCGCATCCCGGTTTTCCGAAGTCTGACCTAGTTTACAATACGAATTACCGTTGCCACAAATAAAACATACCATATTGTAAAAGTTCGACCGACACATGTTACTGAGCTTGATATCGTTCATCGGAAGTTTCTTATAAAAATCACCTGGCATGCCACAGACGAAACACAGATTGAGATGGAAAGGTGAACTACAAAATTCAGATATTTTTTCACTGCTTTGAAAAACTACCTGTGAATTTACTCCTCTCTGCTGAACCTGGTTATACCTAGATGGTTTCAACGGTTTTTGAATATTTCTATCTCCAATTGCTTCTATGGCAACCTCTGATTCTATTTTCGATTTTGGATCATTTTCAACTTGACAAAACGACACTTCATTTACCGATCTTCCTCGTAATCTGTTTTCCTTTAGCAACTTTTCCGCTCGTTTACATTCTCGTCTTAAATCAGAAACGGAAGTAATAATAGAGGACGAAAATATTAACGCTGCTAGATTGGGTCGTAAATTGCCACGTATAATTGAAATTAATTCTAATTCAGGAATTTTTTTCTTTAAACGAAATGTAAGATTGTGAACATCTGTATAAAAATCGTCAAAATTTTCTCCACTTTGTTGTTTACGGTCAATTATCTCCCTGATAACTTCATAATCCGAATCGGCTGTTCTAAAATAATTTAGTAGTTCACGTTTTAGTGAAAAATACCCAAAACTAGTATCATCAGCATGGTCTTCGAGAACTTGCCAATACCATTGCGCAGCTCTGCCAGTCACTAGGCAGTAAAGGTCCGTAAAAAGCTGATCGAAAGTAATATCATGTTGCTCGCGCATCTTTTCGATTCGAAACACGAAACTTTCAACAGTCATGTCACGACATAAGCCGTCAAATTTAATGTGCCAACTATCTAAGTTAACATGCTTCCGCGATATTACTACATTTTGGTTGTACGAGTCAAACTCACCAGTCCTTTCATTCACATGAATATCCCTGTTATCTAATTCGGGTACCGGTCTGTGTGTGGTTGCTGTAGTTGTTTTATTTGTATGTCGCTCCCGGCTTGGAGTTGATGTACCGGGCAGCTCTATACTTTCCACGCCTTTTGATTCTTCAACACTTGTCACTCTTTGTCTTAAAGATACTACTTCATTTTTCATTTGTGTCAATTCATACATTTTGCCATTTGGTCATTCTGCCTCATTAACAGCGCCATCACCTGACTTAACTGATCAGACTCTTCTACGTTCGGTACGCTACGCTGCGGTTCGCCGCCAACGGCGCCTTCCTCTTCACAATCGGACATACCTCTGCTCTCTAGTTTCCTAGAAAAACTTATTGACGAACCTAAAGGATCTACAGATATTTCGTCTGTAACTTTGATTACTCCCTTATCAGAAGATAACCTTCCAAACACTAATTCAGCGCACCTATTTAAATAATCAACAGGGACAAAATCTACTGGATTCTGAATTCCGGTATCTATTTGCGTTAATATTGATCCTACAACCTGTTTTTCTAATGCCCTTGCTTGACTTCTTGTAACGCGTCTATTTTCACTAGCAAATACTTTACTAGTCGGCAAATTAAAACGTTTATCCATATACCTGAATGATACATTCAGCAGTTATAAAAATATTAGTAAACAAGAAAATACAATTTTACCTACAATGTATGCACAAAAACAATCTATATATAACGAAATAAGAAAAAGTTAATCGTATGTAATGAAAATGACGCTATATGACGAATATACTAGTATTTATTACTATAACTATAAAGAATCAATAATGAAAAGGTGTGCGAATTAACTGTTTTTTTATATTTTGTTATAGGTATTATAGTGTTAGTTATACTATATGTCTATAATATTATTTATGTGAGTGATAAAAACAATTTATTATACTTGGTGATATTAGGGTTTTGTTTTCAAAAATGTGCCTGACAATGATAAAGCCCCCCTTGATTTTAGCTATACTTATACCTACGCTTATTACTGTTAGCAAATACGAATAGATAATACCACACAAACCTCTTAAATCCCAGAAGCAATAGGATAAAACTACTCATACTTGGTTTCCCCCTAGCTATACTTTATAAAGCATCAAGTAAAGCCTGCTATCGTACTAGCTTTACCGCAAAACTTCATAGAGTAATTAGCCTCCTACATAAATCTATATCCCCGTAAAAAACCAAAATCATATCCAAAGAAAAATGCTCACATCGATCCAGACTAACCCTCCAGAAAGTGGTACATTCTCTGAACTGAAGCAAAAGTTATAATTAAATAGAACTAAAAAAAATATTACAATTCCGCAACCGTTGGGCGCCATATGTTATGAGTTCAAGATTCATTGAATGGGTGTAATGATGGTTATGGACACGGTGGCATAGTCCCGATGCTGCTCGTCGGTTTAGGGGTTGAGTACTTCTACCACTACCACATTCTACTACCCATAACATAATTTCTCGTGTCCAGCAAGAAAAAAAAAATATATAAAGTTGCACAAATTAATAATACTTACCCCCCTTAATTTATACATATTACCCTGTCGTGAATTTACCCGTCATGAATGTCCGTCTGCAGTCCTAAGTCTGGGCTTACCCACCCCTTCTGCAACAGCATCCATGAACTGTCTTCAAGGCCCAATAATCGAGACGAGTTCCCTTAATCAACAAAAAAAGTCCGAGCCAATAGTCCTCTCTGTCCACCATAAAGAATTCAAACATCACCAGGCAATTTCGTCAACAAGCATCCAATATCACCAAATAAAAATGTAACTAACCTTTCATTTTGGAATTAACTTATTATTCATAAAATATATAAAATTTCAATGGATTTCATTGTTGCTGTCTTATTTTCAGTTGTACTTTGCAAATAAAACAAATGTTTATAATATTAAAAATAATTAATATAATTTAACATAAACAAAAAAAATAATAATTTTTCAACTTATCTTAAAGGCATGTCTGCATATATGTATATTCTGCTATATATGTGTGTAAATTTAATTCATATTCCCCGGTCGCCTCCGCCGCATCCCGGTTTTCCGAAGTCTGACCTAGTTTACAATACGAATTACCGTTGCCACAAATAAAACATACCATATTGTAAAAGTTCGACCGACACATGTTACTGAGCTTGATATCGTTCATCGGAAGTTTCTTATAAAAATCACCTGGCATGCCACAGACGAAACACAGATTGAGATGGAAAGGTGAACTACAAAATTCAGATATTTTTTCACTGCTTTGAAAAACTACCTGTGAATTTACTCCTCTCTGCTGAACCTGGTTATACCTAGATGGTTTCAACGGTTTTTGAATATTTCTATCTCCAATTGCTTCTATGGCAACCTCTGATTCTATTTTCGATTTTGGATCATTTTCAACTTGACAAAACGACACTTCATTTACCGATCTTCCTCGTAATCTGTTTTCCTTTAGCAACTTTTCCGCTCGTTTACATTCTCGTCTTAAATCAGAAACGGAAGTAATAATAGAGGACGAAAATATTAACGCTGCTAGATTGGGTCGTAAATTGCCACGTATAATTGAAATTAATTCTAATTCAGGAATTTTTTTCTTTAAACGAAATGTAAGATTGTGAACATCTGTATAAAAATCGTCAAAATTTTCTCCACTTTGTTGTTTATGGTCAATTATCTCCCTGATAACTTCATAATCCGAATCGGCTGTTCTAAAATAATTTAGTAGTTCACGTTTTAGTGAAAAATACCCAAAACTAGTATCATCAGCATGGTCTTCGAGAACTTGCCAATACCATTGCGCAGCTCTGCCAGTCACTAGGCAGTAAAGGTCCGTAAAAAGCTGATCGAAAGTAATATCATGTTGCTCGCGCATCTTTTCGATTCGAAACACGAAACTTTCAACAGTCATGTCACGACATAAGCCGTCAAATTTAATGTGCCAACTATCTAAGTTAACATGCTTCCGCGATATTACTACATTTTGGTTGTACGAGTCAAACTCACCAGTCCTTTCATTCACATGAATATCCCTGTTATCTAATTCGGGTACCGGTCTGTGTGTGGTTGCTGTAGTTGTTTTATTTGTATGTCGCTCCCGGCTTGGAGTTGATGTACCGGGCAGCTCTATACTTTCCACGCCTTTTGATTCTTCAACACTTGTCACTCTTTGTCTTAAAGATACTACTTCATTTTTCATTTGTGTCAATTCATACATTTTGCCATTTGGTCATTCTGCCTCATTAACAGCGCCATCACCTGACTTAACTGATCAGACTCTTCTACGTTCGGTACGCTACGCTGCGGTTCGCCGCCAACGGCGCCTTCCTCTTCACAATCGGACATACCTCTGCTCTCTAGTTTCCTAGAAAAACTTATTGACGAACCTAAAGGATCTACAGATATTTCGTCTGTAACTTTGATTACTCCCTTATCAGAAGATAACCTTCCAAACACTAATTCAGCGCACCTATTTAAATAATCAACAGGGACAAAATCTACTGGATTCTGAATTCCGGTATCTATTTGCGTTAATATTGATCCTACAACCTGTTTTTCTAATGCCCTTGCTTGACTTCTTGTAACGCGTCTATTTTCACTAGCAAATACTTTACTAGTCGGCAAATTAAAACGTTTATCCATATACCTGAATGATACATTCAGCAGTTATAAAAATATTAGTAAACAAGAAAATACAATTTTACCTACAATGTATGCACAAAAACAATCTATATATAACGAAATAAGAAAAAGTTAATCGTATGTAATGAAAATGACGCTATATGACGAATATACTAGTATTTATTACTATAACTATAAAGAATCAATAATGAAAAGGTGTGCGAATTAACTGTTTTTTTATATTTTGTTATAGGTATTATAGTGTTAGTTATACTATATGTCTATAATATTATTTATGTGAGTGATAAAAACAATTTATTATACTTGGTGATATTAGGGTTTTGTTTTCAAAAATGTGCCTGACAATGATAAAGCCCCCCTTGATTTTAGCTATACTTATACCTACGCTTATTACTGTTAGCAAATACGAATAGATAATACCACACAAACCTCTTAAATCCCAGAAGCAATAGGATAAAACTACTCATACTTGGTTTCCCCCTAGCTATACTTTATAAAGCATCAAGTAAAGCCTGCTATCGTACTAGCTTTACCGCAAAACTTCATAGAGTAATTAGCCTCCTACATAAATCTATATCCCCGTAAAAAACCAAAATCATATCCAAAGAAAAATGCTCACATCGATCCAGACTAACCCTCCAGAAAGTGGTACATTCTCTGAACTGAAGCAAAAGTTATAATTAAATAGAACTAAAAAAAATATTACAATTCCGCAACCGTTGGGCGCCATATGTTATGAGTTCAAGATTCATTGAATGGGTGTAATGATGGTTATGGACACGGTGGCATAGTCCCGATGCTGCTCGTCGGTTTAGGGGTTGAGTACTTCTACCACTACCACATTCTACTACCCATAACATAATTTCTCGTGTCCAGCAAGAAAAAAAAAATATATAAAGTTGCACAAATTAATAATACTTACCCCCCTTAATTTATACATATTACCCTGTCGTGAATTTACCCGTCATGAATGTCCGTCTGCAGTCCTAAGTCTGGGCTTACCCACCCCTTCTGCAACAGCATCCATGAACTGTCTTCAAGGCCCAATAATCGAGACGAGTTCCCTTAATCAACAAAAAAAGTCCGAGCCAATAGTCCTCTCTGTCCACCATAAAGAATTCAAACATCACCAGGCAATTTCGTCAACAAGCATCCAATATCACCAAATAAAAATGTAACTAACCTTTCATTTTGGAATTAACTTATTATTCATAAAATATATAAAATTTCAATGGATTTCATTGTTGCTGTCTTATTTTCAGTTGTACTTTGCAAATAAAACAAATGTTTATAATATTAAAAATAATTAATATAATTTAACATAAACAAAAAAAATAATAATTTTTCAACTTATCTTAAAGGCATGTCTGCATATATGTATATTCTGCTATATATGTGTGTAAATTTAATTCATATATATATTCTACATATATAGGCATGAACTACATATGTGCATACATGTAAACCATCACTGTTTGATTTAAGATCGTTATCATTGTACTTATAGTTATATTATATGGATATGTATATATATATATATATATATATATATATATATATATATATATATATATATATATATATATATATATATATATATATATATATATATATATATATATATATATATATATATATATATATATATATATATATATATATATATATATATATATATATATATATATATATATATATATATATATATATATATATATATATATATATATATATATATATATATATATATATATATATATATATATATATATATATATATATTTACGTATATATATACATATATATATACATATATATATTTCCTTTTTTTTTTTTTGTCTTTAAAAAAAAATGCAATTTAATTTGAAATATTTGTTATGGTGATTAAAAATAAATATAGAAGATTAAGAAACACTGCCTAATAAAAATTCATCTCATATGAGGTTATTAATTAATGTTTTATTTTTACTCTTAACTCACCATTCTTGTTGTACATCGAAGTATATACGCTCTCACAGGGATCTGATGTTGGCGCCAGCATTATCCAAGATGAGCTATATTGAAAAGAATTGTAATCATGCAGGAATGATGGGGTAAGAGAAATTTCTCTTAAGAATGACAGATGTGACAGTGAAGATAATTATTAGAACTTGTACTCACTATTTAACCAAGTACACGCCCACATATATATACATTTATTTATTTTAAAACAAATTCTATCTATATCGCTTCCATTAGTATATACATATATATGTGTGTACGTATCTAAAAAAAATTGCATATATGTAAGATATGTACATATGTTATATATGCCACTTAGAATAGGTAAGTACATATGTATATAAGTTAAAAACTGGTTAAAAAAAATATTAAATAAATAATACATACATACATATATGTACGTAAATATGTATATATAGTTATATGTATGTACGCCTAAAATATTTATGTATGTACCAACGAATTAGATAGTTTAAGACTCTAATTAACAAATCTGTAATTGTTTAAGCTGACGGTGTATGACCATGAATATGATATCCCACCTTACACTCCCACTGAGTGTATGCCCACAAGAAAATTATACATAGGAATGTGATCCTTGACACTTCAAAAAAATATAATTAGTAACTACTGCCGAATTACTTAGACATTTCATGGTTAGGTGTAGTTTCCATAAGGTTGGCAATTAATTCCACAAAACGTTTATAGTTCCACAAATAGTGGTGTTTCTGTCACACATGGGGGTGCTTCTGCTTGTTGAGCTTAACCGTTCCAGCTTCCAAATACCAGAGATGGTGAATATGGTGGTTATGAACAGTTGCACGGGATATATATCACACATGGTTCTCTTGAATAATATTCTTAGTTCACCTGAAACTTTACAGCTGTATGTTCAACATAACCTAGAATCCTTCGGCATACAAGTCACAGGTATACTGATACATCAATAGCAAGTTGTATGTGTCACTCTTATTATTCCAAGTGTTATTTGTTTATATTTTTATCTTACTATAAAGAAGGTTATATATATATTTTTTTTTATTTTTGTTCAGGAACGTGCTGATCACAATTTTTTTCTTTAAACTTTTCCTCAAGAAGATTCTTAAAAAAGTGAACACGTTTCTTTTCTTGTATACCTCAACTCCTTTTTTTCAGAATCATCTCCTCTCTTCTTTTCTCTTTCTCTTCTTCTTATTTTCCACATTCACGTTGATTTTTTCAAGAGTTGTAATTAAGTTATGAAGGTAGTATACTGGCAGTTATATATTTAAATATTTAAGTACAAGACAGGGTTCGGAATTGCAACAAGAGTATGCAGTATACGACTCTCTGCACTAGACATTTGTGGACAATTTTTGTTTGTCTTTTTAACTTTTCGCATTTCATATTCTGTTGCTTCACATCATTATTCTCATATCAGCATCAACTACCCAGCAGTCCACAAGTTATTACAATTTGCAAAGCATCCGATTGTAAGCGATTGTGTCAACAGAAAAAATCAAAATAAACATGTTAAGCACAACAAACAACTAGCATCCGATTCAGATTAGTCTTTTTCCACTCATATTGTTAAATTAAATGTAGATGAGAAGCAAAGAAGAAAAGAAATGCTAATAATATAGTTTTGAACTTATCCAATCTTCGCTTACAATGTATACAGTGTTGGATGCATCTTACGGCCTAGGCCATTTCACTGGGTACATACCCAGTGAAATTTTTGTCACGTATATCTTCGATCTAAGACTATTGACAATGTAAGCGCGACCCCTCCGAAGTCTGTATACAATTCCTACTTACATTTACACAGCGATGGCCTACATATGCAGTGCATTGTAATGGAACTAGGAACTTAGGTTATAATGAGAAGGAAAGAGGGAGTAGTGTTCGTTAACAATAACAACACGAAATACTAAAACAAACTCTATTGTATTACGGTATTTAAAATGTTGGAATTAAATTAGTTAAAACTGATCAGTGCCCAGTGTATATACCTTTGACACTGCTCAGATTAGCAAAACTTAGTCCAACACTTTCCACACCACAAGGTAATGAAGTACATTCAAAATGTATTATGAATGAACAAATAAAGAAAACACGGAACACGATGAAAAATGAGAAAAAATAAGAAATTGCTTGCTGCCTATGCCGGATTTGGTTTCATACGAAGTTAATAGTAAACATATATACAAAATACGGGCAACAGTGAAAAAAGGGACAAAAAAAAAAATAAAAACATGTGTACACAGTTTTCTACCTATTCCGGTGCAATACATAGAAAATACGGACAGCAGTAACAAAAGACATCTGTACAGGATGGAAGACAAAATACTACTCTATATTTATACTGCTTTATATTTCTTGAAGCAAATTGGTACTTATTTGTAAGTAGCAAATACGAAAACTAACTTAAAAATGCCTATCACTATATTGAAAAGCTCAATACTGTTTGGAACAGCCGACAATAATTAACAAAAAAATTCAATTTAGCTAAAAAATATAAATATTTTTTTTTTTTGTTTTAATAAGTGAAAATTGTTTTGTTAATAATTAAAAAAAAGGATGATCCTTTTTTAAATTAAAAACACCGAAAAATTAAATTTCACTTGAGAAAAAACACTATGCTGTGCAATGTTTTGTTTATTTTGACATGTGTTACGTTTTTTAAAGTTCTAAAACCATACAAACGGCCGTACGCTAAGGTACGTTATGTTTGTCTAACATCAACATTCGCATAACGAGGCCTTAACACATATACACTGATTGACGTGTTTTTTTTAACTCTGCAAGGCACTTTAGAACCAGACTTTTTATATCATGCTTAAAACGTTGATGTGTTTTTTTATCGTTTCCAGGTCACTTAAGGCTGGGGCTCATAGAATCCGTCGCACGCTATCCGTTTCTTTTTTCAACTGACACTAACGCAAACGACGTATGAAGTTGGCACAATAAGTACTTTGTTAACGGATATAACATCAGTTCTTTTTTTTTTTAATTTGAATAAAATCTTTTGATTAATTTTTCAGACACAGCACAAAAAAATTTAACACAATTTTTTAAAATTTATTTTGTTTTTGAACGAAAAATTAAAACAAAATATACGTTAAAAGTTGCTCAACTTTAATACTTAAATTTAATACTTTGCGTTGACGGAGAAGTGCGGAATGTGATAAAGCTCATAAGATTACATGCATTTCAGCTTAGTTGTCAGTTAAAAAGGCAAAGTACCACGCACGACGGATTCTATGTGCCCCGGCCTTCAATGATTGAAACATGTTGTTTAATCGAATATTTTTCCATTATAAATTTGCAACATGTCTTCACAATAGAGCTGCAAAAATATCGATAGTACTGTCGATAGTTTCATTTTTACTCCACTATCGATAGTTTTTAACCGATAGTGATGCTATCGAAAGAAAGTACATATTGTTTGCAAAACAAAAGCGTTGTTTGTATGGTGGGTCAGCGTATAAAAAATTTTATCGCTGACTTAAACTTCTAAATATACTAACGTCTTTGATTTCTTTTAATAAATAACCGGTGACACTACAATTGATTTTCATACATTTTTATTATAAATTGTAAGCCTTAACAATAATTTTTCTTTTTAAAAGCAGTTGATTAGTATTAAAATTTGACGGTTGTGATAAGCTTGTTTTAAGTAAGGTAAGTAAAGTGAATTATTAAAGTTCCATGCTACAAATTGCTGTTATATATGTATTCGTGTAGATGATCACGATAAAAATGTTGAAAACAGCAGCGGAGGTGATACCGAATCAAAAAAGCGCATAAAGGGTTCTCGTAAGTTTGGAGCCTTTAATTTTTGGCTCACCGTTGACTATCAAATGGTTAAAATACAAAAAATTTTTGAGTACACTTTGTACTGAAAATGAGAAAGCCTGAGGATATTGATGTGTCAATTAACGATTTTTCTGAAAACCTCAAACTGGCCGTGCAGCATGCTACCACTAGTCATATAAGATCCAGAAATGTGAGCAATAGAACATATTCGTTTGAAATTGAACAACTTCTAACAGAAAAAAGAAGAGTTAGAAGAGAGTGGCAACTTCGCAGGTCTCCTTAGCTTAAAAGCAGGCTACGAAAGTGCGTAACTCAGTTAAGAAATCTGCTTGAAATCAAAAGAATAGCTTTCCTTAAAAATTATCTGGAAGATCTTGATGGTACCCCTCAATCCGACTATTCTCTATGGAAAGCGACAAAAGGTCTGAAAAGACCCGTAATAGGTAAGCCACCTTTGCGAACTTCAACTAGAGATTGGGCAAGAAGCGATTCTGAAAAGGGGATGTTGTATGTTAATCATTTGAGAAATGTTTTACCACAAATGATACAGCGAATAATTCAGCTTAAATACCGTCGTACGCTGTTAGACCGCCTATGTCTTTGAGACTTAGTTTTCAAGCTGTTGAAATTGTTATTCGTAACACAAACCCCAGGAAAGCTCCAGGTATTGATAAAATTACTGGTAAAATGCTTGAGCAGCTACCTCGTGTAGCTCGTACAATTCTTCTTTTTATTTTCAACGCTATTTTACGGCTCGAGTATTATCCTGCAGAGTGGAAGCCAACAATTTCAGAATTGTTCGAAAAATTGTTAATGGCAAAGTTGAGTCCAATGTTGAACAATGTGGGATGCATTCCTGATCATCAATTTGGCTTTCGGGCTAAACACAGCACCATAGAACAAACGCACAGACTAGTCAAGGTCATAAGACAGACTTTTGAAGACAAAAAGTATTGTTCAGCTTTATTCATTCACATTTCCCAAGCTTTTGATAAAGTGTGGCACGACGGCTTGATGCACAAAATAAAGTTAAACTTGCCTGCAAACACTCACAAGCTTCTGGAAAGCTACTTATGCGGCCGGAAGTTTGTTATCAGAGAAGGCAATTTTATAAGCCCCTTACAGCCAATCGAGGCAGGAGTTCCTCAAGGTAGCATTTTAGGACCTACTTTATATTTGATTTACGCCTCAGACATGCCAACGAGATCCGGAATCCACACTTCAACTTTTGCGGATGACACAGCATTCTGCGGCGTACATGAAAACCATCAAGTAGCTTCGCGAAATTTGCAGGAGTATATATCAATATTAGAGATATGGTTAAAACGTTGGAAAATTAAAGTTAATGAACAAAAGTGTACTCACGTTACATTCACACTGCGTAAGCAAACATGTTCGGCTCTCCAAATTAACAATTCACCTATTCCGCAGCAAAATGAAGTCAAGTACCTTGGTATTCATCTCGACCGTAGGTTAACGTGGAAGTCAACGAAGGAAGCGCAACTAAATTGGCTTATGGGCTGAAATTCGACATTGAAGTTGGATTGCAAACTTTTATTATACAACGCAATTCTAAAGCCTATATGGTGCTACGGAATTCAACTATGGGGCACCGCCTCCACTTCAAACATTGAAAAAATTCAAAGGCGGCAAAACAAAATTCTTCGAACAATTACTGCAGCTCCATGGTACGTAAAAAACTCACGAATTCATACGGATCTCTGTGTTCCTCTTGTAAAAGACGAATTTTCAAAGTACGCAACAAGGTATATCAGTAAATTGGAACTTCATCCAAATCGTCTTGCACGCAATATACTTAATTTCGAAGGCCACTCTCGGTTGAGAAGGAGGGACACCCTTGCCACCATCAGAACGTTAAATAGGTGATTTTACCGATATTGACCGTGCAAAATAAAACATTTTTGTCTAGCATTGGCTGCACTTAATTAATTTTATGTATTTAGTATTAAGATTTGAATACTTATTGTTAGGTCACTTTGTGAAGATTCAATAAATAAATGAATGGAAAAAAAAAGTTTTACAAAAATTCCAATGTATCAACAGAAAATTCACCGTTCAAAAAGTACTCAGAGAAATACATTTCATCACTAACTTAATATGTATATGGACCGATATTAGAAATTTTCATTTTCTCTCTTTAAATAACCTTCTTTTAGTACCAGAGCTGCTTTTAAGCAAAAAAAAAGTTGTTTAAGTTCGCTTACGCGAAATTTTTATAAAAAACCCGGTATAGGCTATATCTCGGTCATATATGAACCGATATCGGAAATTTTCATTTTTCATATTTATGTATTTAGTATTAAGATTTGAATACTTATTGTTAGTTCACTTTGTGAAGATTCAATAAATAAATGAATGGAAAAAAAATTTGACAGGCTTTTCGTTTAATTTTGCCAAAGGCTTAAGCCAGTCTATGCACATTATGGTTAGGCCTTTAATGTGCATAAACTGAACTAAGCCAGCTTAAGCAACTGTGGGAATACATAGAATCAAATGTGCACAACTATAATGTACTTAATGAAACTTTTCGTTAAGTTTCGTCTAATGTCAGTTGCATAAGCGAAGTACGAAGCTGAACGATTTTTCTGTACGGAATTATTTGTTTTCAGACGTTTATGTGTATGTTTGCAAAAATTATTTATATAACAAGAGTGTAGTATATTCGACTGGGCCGAATTTAAAATACCTTTCACGATATATATATATATATATATATATATATATATATATATATATATATATATATATATATATATATATATATATATATATATATATATATATATATATATATATATATATATATATATGGGCCGATATCGAAGAAAAGAATCATTTGCCTTACAATCGACAAGGTAATATTTCCTGAAAAAATCGGTTTAGGCTATATCTCGTGTGCATATTGACCGATATCAAAAATTTTCGTTTTTTATTTGGTAACCTTTTTATATTACCAGAAAAAGATCCTTCTTAAGAAAAAACTTGATGGGAAAATCGATTTAGACTATATCTCAGGTGTATATGGGCCGATATTGGAAATTTTCCTTTTCTTATTTGGTAACCTCTTTATATTACCATAACTGCTTACAAGCCAAAAGAAAAAATTGTTTAAGTTCGCTTTCGCGACATTTTCATGAACAAATCGAAACTGAACGATTTTTCTGTACGGAATCATTTGTTTTCAGGAGTTTATGTGTATGTTTGCAAAAATTATTAATGTAACAAGAGAGTAGTATATTCGATTAGGCCGATTCTAAAATACCTTTCACGAAAGTCTCGTTAATAAACATATAGTATATATTACAAATTTGAATTAAATATACTCGGATATATATGGGCCGATATCGGAAAAAAAAATTATTTTGCATTACAATCGAAATGCCAAAAAGGTAATCTTTCATGGAAAAATTGGTTTAGGCTATATCTCGTCTATATATTGACCGACATCGGAAATTTTCCTTTTTTATTTGGTAACCTCTTTATATTACTAGAAAAAAAAATTCTTCTTACTTGAGAAAGGAAAAACTTGCACTAAAACCTGATGTACAAAAACCAAAACTCTAATTCAGAAATCCTTTTTACGCTTTGTTTGGAACTGATTGCATAGAAATACTTTGTTATTATTAGTACTTTTTTATATAATCTACTCAAAAAATATTACGCAATTGTACAGTATCGAAGGTATATACACTAGATGCTATATAGTCAAACACACAGCAGTTAATTCGGGCCTCACCTCCATAAAACGAACATTTGTACATTAATTTTTCATCGCAATGACAGGGAATTTTAAAATTGACTTTTGCAACATACGTGGGCTGAGAGCGAATTTTTTCTCTGCTTATGCTCACATTTGTCTCCATCGGCCGGATATTTTCGCCTTATGTGAGACCCAGGTATGTGAGGATGCTGATCCACAGGATTTTCATATACCTGGTTATCAACTTCTATCTCTATTTCATTTCCATCGCGGCCTTGTAATTTACGTTCGCAATGAAGTTGTGTTCCAATGCCAGCAACCATTAGGCATGCATGATGCCGAATTTACCTGCCTTTGGGTTAAATTCAAAATCAGGTCACACTTTTTGCACTTCGGGTTTCTATACAGAAGTCCAAATGCGGGGAGGGATATTACCCTTTCTGGCTTCGATGCCCTCTCCGACTCCATATCAAAGATTTTGGAGAGTTGTCCGAGCAGTGAAATCGTTCTTGCTGGTGATTTCAATGTTCACAACTCATCATGGCTTCGTCATTCGAGTCATACAACTCCAGAAGGCCAATATGTTGAGTTATTCGCTGCGCACAACCACCTAGCGCAATTAGTGAATGAGCCAACGCATATTCCATGTGTTGAAGGGCACCATTCAAACACACTTGACCTATTCCTGACTTCACACCCTGAAAAGTATGAAATCAAAGTTAGTGCACCTCTCGGTAATTCGGATCATTGCACCATTTCTGCCACCTTTTCGATCTCTGAACTTCGTAACGTTTCGAAATCAGCTACGAAACGTTCAATATTTATTTACGAAAAGGCGCGATGGGCTGAGCTAAACCAATTTTATGAGCATTTTAATTGGAAACTTTGCTTTCTAGATAATGACATAAATGCTTCAGCAAAAATGGTAGAAAATATGATCTTGCTAGGGATGAAAACATTCATCCCATCCAAGCAGATTTCGATTAAACCAAAAGCAAAATCTTGGTTTAATCAGACGTGCAAAAACGCAGTCAGATCCAGAGAGGAAGCATTCAGTAACTGGCGTTTAAACAAAAACCCAGACACTGATTTGGTACGCAAAAAGGCAAGATCTTCGTGTGCCAAGGTTCTTACAGCTCCTCGGGGCAGTAAGACCTTTTGGTCTTTCGTTAAGAGAGTAAAGAACAGTGCTAGTTCATCAATCCCAACTCTATTAAAGAATGACCACGCATTCACCGACCCGGTTGACAAAGCTAACCTGTTGGCTAAAATTTTTGCAAGCAATTCCTGCTTGCCGGAAAGCAGTCAACCACTTCCCGAGCTCGAAAGAGTATCTGTAACTATACCAAAGATATTCTTCCGGGCGCGAGCAGTTAAAAGGGTTTTGGCAGACCTCGACATAAACAAGACTCTTGGACCGGATGGCATTCCAGCACTGGTCTTGAAGCAGTGTTCTTCTACGCTTGCGCGTCCATTAGCACGCCTCTTCAGCATAATTTACCATTTTGGTGAGTTTTCATCGTGCTGGAAGGTTGCTAATGTAACACCAATACCCAAAAAGGGTGAGGCAAACAACTCTGAAAATTACCGCCCAATTGCAATTTGCTCTGCACTCTCCAAAGTAATGGAGAGCATGGTTAACCATCACCTTATGGGGTATCTAGAGTCGCATAAACTACTTTGTGATCGCCAATATGGATTTCGTAAGGGTCGCTCTACTGGCGATCTTATGGCATATCTTTCGGAGAAATGGTGCCACTCAATCCATCATTTTGGTGAAAGCAAGGTGGTAGCTCTAGATATTTCCAAAGCGTTTGACAGAGTGTGGCATGGTGCACTACTGGCAAAACTTACTGCTTTTGGTATCGGTAACGATTTCTCTCGGTTTATATCGAGCTTTCTCAGAGACCGCACTATACGAGTTGTTATAGATGGGGTCTCATCAAACGAGTTCAAGATTAATTCAGGGGTACAGCAAGGCTCCGTTCTTTCTCCTACTCTATTTCTTATTTTCCTCAACGACCTTCTCTATCAAACTTTCAACCCTATCCACTCTTTCGCAGATGACAGCAGAATTTGTCACTCTTACTCTTTTGATCATAGGGCCAGCCTATCAGAGATCACTGCCAAGAGGCTAAATACGAACGATTCACTGAATAGTGATCTTCTATTAATCTCCGAATGAGATCGTAAAAACAGGGTCACCTTTAACGCTCGTAAGAGCCAATGTTGCTTATTAACGCATAAACAAACGACCGCAAATGCTGCTTCATCTGTACTCATGGATGGTATAAGTATTGAGGAATCGGATGCTCTTGATGCTCTTGGAACGAAGATACAGTGTAATGTTCGCTGGAACGAACACATTTTTCATGTCTCTAAAGAAGCATTCAAGTGTCTCGGTTTTTTGAAACGGTGTAAGATGTACTTCACTCCATCCGATCTCCTTACTATTTATACCACCTACATCCGACCGAAAATGGAATACAACTCTCATGTTTGGGCCGGTGCCTCAAAGTCTATATTGAGGTTACTCGACCGTGTGCAGGAGAGGGCGAAGAAGCTCATCAGTGACAGTAGGGTATCCAACTCTATTGATTCACTGGAGCATCGACGCAGTGTGGGGTGCGTTACTCTGTTCTATCGTTACTACAATGGATTTTGCTCTGACGAGATTAGGGATCTTGTTCCCGAAACTCGCACATTTTTACGTAGCACGCATTACAGAGAGAATTCGTTTTTCACCCGTACGCTTCGTCTGTGGAACAAGTTGCCTGCAGAAGTGTTTCCTGTCTGTTATAACGTTGGAAAGTTTAAGTCAAATATTCACAAACACTACTCCCTCTTTCCCCCTCCTCATAACCTATTTTCCTAGTTCTGATACAATGCACTGCATATGTAGGGGTCATCCCCTGAGTACTGGTCCAATATAAAAAATAAAAAAAAGCAATGGGTTAAAAATCATTATGTTCATATAACGTTGCATTTACACACGCAATTAGTGGCATGCAAATTTTGTGTACGTATTATCAACGAAAAACAATTCAAAATACTCGAATCTCTTGCCGCTCGCTTTTCAGTTTACACATGCCATTGCAATTTCATTTTTAAAATGTCCTCGAAGCGTATACTTCAAGCAATTTGTTTACTTCTCGAATTTTGCCTCCATTTTGAATTTGTCTTCTCTTACAAAATAGTTACCGATTTCACGATATTTGGGGAAACGATTAAAATTTATTTTTATCAAAATTATTTTAATAATCTAATGCTTTATAATTAACGAAACTGTTACTTTTATGCGTATTTCAAGAAATAAATCCTAATAATACATATGAGAAGCTAATATTTGTAATTACATTTTGATATAATGTAGTTAATTTGCATTAAGTTCTTGACAGTGTAACATTGTTTATCATCTTGACATTCAGTGGCATGCAAATGCCAAATTTTCACTCGCATGCAAAATTTTCTGCCACTGGAGCTGCCATTGCGAAAAATGTGGATGTATTAGTGAAAAAATGTGAATGTATTGAGTTTTTCGAACTGGCAGTTGCATGTGTAAACTCTAAGTAAGTAAGTACATTACTTGGGGTCTCTACGCGCAATAAACTTAGAAATAATTATGTTCTCAGCTGTCAAATTCTATTGCCAACACCATATGTCTACGTGTGGACCGCAAAAACTTTTATTTGCAAATATATTGCGAAATAGTTGTTAACACTTTTTTAGAAGAAATAATGTTCAACATAATCTGTCAAATTTAGTTTTATTTTCTTCAACATTTGTTGTTCGGGTATAAAAAATGCTTGCAGTTATGGTTATTTTATTATAAATAACATATAAATTAAAATATTTTCTTATATTTTTATTTCCTTATTGCAAACATGATAGTTTAAATTTATATTAAATAAAGTAAATTTAATCATTTAAACTAAAAAGTTTTATTTGTTTCCAAATTTACATTACTTTATTATTGTTGTATATTGGACACGTAAGTACATCTTTACGCGTTCGTACTAACGAAACCATTCGGGACGAAATTTGTATACCCTTCACAAAAATGTGAAATTAGCTCCGTCAGCTCCGTTTTAAAAAACCTGTAACTCTAAAAATATTAAAGTTATGTGAGAAAATTTTTAAATCTTTACAATTTTAGAGAAAATTAATTTAACGTAATATGTATAAATGTGACCTAAGTGATTATTTATTGCCAATTTAAGGAAAAAAAAATTAAATGTTGTTAATGACAATTATTTTAAAATGCGAAAAAATGGCCAAAACCGGAAAGGTGCTCTCATATGGACCTATATGGGTGAAAGCCATGACAATGGAGATTTCAAAACTGTATAGCTTATATCCAAAATCAGTATAGATTTTGAAAAATTCAATTTTGAAAAAGTGAATTTTACCATATGGGCAAATTTTTAAAGTAAAAAAAATGGACAAAATCGAGAAGGTGCTCTCATATGGACCTATTGAACCTATATGGGTGAAATCCATCAGAATGGAGATTTCTAAACTGTATAGCTTATATCCAAAATCAGTATAGATTTTGAGAAATTCAATTTTCAAAAAAGTGAATTTTACCATATGGGCAAATTTTTAAAGTCAAAAAAATGGCCAAAATCGAGAAGGTGCTCTCAAATGGACGTATATGGGTAAAAGCCATGACAATGGAGATTTCAAAACTGTATAGCTTATATCCAAAATCAGTATAGATTTTGAGAAATTCAATTTTCAAAAAAGTGAATTTTACCATATGGGCAAATTTTTAAAGTAAAAAAAATGGCCAAAATCGAGAAGGTGCTCTCATATGGACCTATATGGGTGAAATCCATAAGAATGGAGATTTCTAAACTGTATAGCTTATATACAAACTCAGTACAGATTTTGAGAAATTCAATTTAGAAAAAAGTGAATTTTACCATATGGGCAAATTTTTAAAGTAAAAAAAATGGCCAAAATCGAGAAGGTGCTCTCATATGGACCTATATGGGTGAAATCCATAAGAATGGAGATTTCTAAACTGTATAGCTTATATACAAACTCAGTACAGATTTTGAGAAATTCAATTTAGAAAAAAGTAAATTTTACCATATGGGCAAATTTTTAAAGTCAAAAAAATGGCCAAAATCGAGAAGGTGCTCTCATATGGACCTATATGGGTGAAAGTCATGACAATGGAGATTTCAAAACTATATAGCTTATATCCAAAATCAGTGTAGATTTTGAGAAATTCAATTTTGAAAAAAGTGAATTTTACCATATGGGCAAATTTTTAAATAAATAAATAAAAAAACGCAAAGTTCAGATATGAAACAAAAAGAGCGAAACGTTTCTGCTTCGAAAAGTTCACCCAAACGATTAACCGTGACACTACTACCACAAACATCTGGAACAAGATAAACAGAATCTCAGGAAGGTATAACTCCACCATGATAAAAGCAATCTGCACTCACAACAACACCCTAACTGATCCAGTTCAAATCGCCAACCACTTCGGCTGTGAATGGTCCAAATACGCTTCCGACGAAAACTTTTCAACCCCGTAACCCAGCAAAATACTCGCCAAACGCTTCCTCACCTTGCAACACAGACAAATATGCCATAATCATGGAGGAGCCAATAACCATGCTGCAGTTATCCAACTGTTTACGGAAAGTCAAAGGTACATCTCCTGGATTTGATCGCGTCACATACCATATGATAAAAAAGCTCTCACATGTATGCAAAACTAAAATACTAAACGTTTATAATACAATCTTTACCAGCGGCATTATACCCCATATGTGGAAACTCCCCATTATAGTTCCCCTTCCTAAAAACAAAAATGCAACCACAGAGCTCGACTACCGACCAATATCGCTCCTATCATGCTTGTCTAAAATTATAGAACGCATCTTAGCCACACGACTGTCCTGGTTTAAAAAAAAAAAAAAGACTGATAGCAACTGAGCAAGTAGCCTTTAAGGCAAATAAAAGCTGCGACGATGCGCTAATGCACATGGACTACGATATAACCAAAGCATTATCTGTAAGGAATCATGTGACTGTTTTGTCAATTGACATCGAGAAAGTATTTGATCGAATTGGTCCCCATTATATTCTCCGTAATCTGAAGGCCTGGAACGTCGGGCCTAAAATCAATGAGTACATAAAATCTTTCCTATCAAACAGGCAATTCAAAGTGAACATAAACGAACAAACCTCAGACTCATTCACCCTCGAAAATGGTATTCCCCAAGGTTCCCCACTCTCCGTGGTACTGTTCCAAGTCGCATTTGATGAAATAAGCAGAATCATTAATAAATACCCCAACGTCAATCACTGCCTCTATGCAGATGATCTGTATCTACTCTGTAAGAGAAACAGCAGGAATCCTGGAAAAAGTACTAAAGACATCGACCAATGGTCTAATGAATCAGGCGCCCAAAATGTCGATCCAAAAAACAAAAAAACTACACGTATTTAGGAAAAAACAGTGTGACTTTGAGTCGCATAATATCTTACTCAACAACCATCGGATAGAAAACGTTAAAAAGTTAAGAATTTTAGGATTAACTTTCTCGTCCAACTGCACATGGAACGATCATTTACTGAACCTGAAAAATTCGCTAATACCCAGAGTCAACATCATCAAGTATTTAGCAAATAAAAGTCTCGTTCATATTAATATGCTCCCTTATTTCACTAAAACATTGGTACTAAGCAAAATAGATTATGCACTATTTATTTATGGCAACAGTTGTAAGACAAACATCAATATTATTAAACCCATTTACCACCAAGCTGTCAGAGCTTCGACTTATGCATTCAGAATAACACCAATCATTAATATACTTGAAGAGACTAACCTTCCATCCATAGAAAACCGAACATTTCACTCTAAAGCCAGAATTCTACCAAAACTGCTTAACAGCACCCAATCAATCATAGACCAGGACATTAAATCTGCAATTAATACAAAACGCTCAAACCGATTTACATCAGCACTTGCACTGGCTGACGAGTTGAGTATACCGCTAACTCAAAATACAAAACACACAAACAAAGCTCCATGGAAACTTAACACGTCCTGTTTGGATCTATCTCTCACAGCCTTTGCGAAAAATGACACCCCGCAGAACACTTTCCGTATTTTGATGTCCGAACTTATGCGCCGTCTGAAGAAGCAGGGTTGGAACTTCATATTTACAGATAGTACCAAATCAATAGGCCACTGGCCAGCATACGCAATAGTGGACGAAGCAGGTAAGAATGTGTCTCTCGGAGTACTACACGGACTTGGCTCTATATTCACAGCCGAGTCCTGCGCAATTTTACAGGCGATACGTTTTGCACTGAAAAGTAGAAGGAAAACGGTAATATTTACAGATAGTCTCTCAGTCTTGAAGTCGATCAGCAGCACACACAACAATAAATGGAAAACAATCGCACAAATCAGAAATGCGCTCATTGGCAGTTAACACAAAATTAAATTGCACTGGGTACCCAGCCACACTGGAATTGTAGGCAGCGAAACCGCCGACACCGCTGCAAAATACGCCTCCTACGAACCAATTATAACAGATGGTACAATAGAAAAAGATGATATTTGCCGCCACATCGAAAGTTACATCAAAACAAAATTGAAAGCGACAGTTATCAACCATCACCACTATTCAACAGTAAACCCCTCCCACAACCCACCAATCTACCCTACTAACACATCGAAAAGTAAAATCAAAATATTCTCTAGACTACGGCTAGGTCACACCTTTTTCTAGCGTGAATGGTTGCTTAGTAAACATAGCCAGCCAAAATGTAACAATTGCGGATGCACATTTACCGTCATGCACGTCCTAACAGATTGCCCAGTATTTCAGATTTCAAGAAACAGAATATCCGCGAATACACCACCCACCGATTTTCTCAGAGAACCAACTCTTAGCTTTTATACAAATAGACTATATTCGATTAAAACGCACAGTTTAAGATAAGACGTTATAATTTGTATTTAAAGTTTTCTGAGTACTGGAATAATATTTTCAATAATTTTTCAAACAATAAAACAAAAAGCTGTTATGATCCTTACAAAAT
The DNA here is from genome assembly GCA_914767995.1 of Thecocarcelia acutangulata. Classification (NCBI taxonomy): domain Eukaryota; kingdom Metazoa; phylum Arthropoda; class Insecta; order Diptera; family Tachinidae; genus Thecocarcelia; species Thecocarcelia acutangulata. The sequence goes on from OU612097.1 coordinate 68,705,116, forward strand.
GTTTCGATATAAAGTATGTACAATGTTTGTTATAATTGACCATTAACACCAACAGCCACCAACATCAACAAAATCTACGAATATATCAAAACAACAAAACTTAACATTTAATAGGGGGTTTTTCATGAAAATATCGGGTAAGCGAACTTAACAACTTTTTTTTTTGCTTAAAAGCAGTTCTGGTAATAAAATCAGGTTATATAAACATGGAAAAAAATTTCCGATATCGGTCTATATATACCCGAGATATAGCATTAATCGGGTGTTTCATGCAAATGCTTAAACAACTTTTTTGTGCTCAAAAGCAGTTTTGTAATGAAATAATTTTATATAATTATGAAAAATTAAAATTTCCGATATCGGTCCATATATACCCGAGATATAGCCTAAACCGCGTTTTTCATGAAAATGTCGCGTAAGCGAACTTAAACAACTTTATTGAGCTCAAAAGCAGTTCTGGTAGTGAAATGAGGTTATATAAATATGGAAGATGAAAATTTCCGATATCAGTCATATACATATATGCCCCACATATAGCTTAGAACGGGTTTATTAACTTAAATGAGTTTATTAACAATGTGGAAAAAATTCTACCGCACATAAGATCGTATGATGCAACACCACAGGGCCAAATATTGTTGAGAGCTATCCGCAACAAAATCATTGGACAAGCTAATGAAGTTTTAAATATGTATGGAACACCCCTAAACTGGGATGACATCAAACAAAACCTTATTTTACACTACTCGGACAAGAGGACTGAGACTTCCCTGATTAGAGATCTCCATAATATTCGACAAAAATCAAATAATGTAGGAAAGGTTCATAGCGAAATAATAGAAATTCAGGCGTTTTTTTTTTTAATAATATTCAAATACACGAAAGAGACGATAAAGTGGTAAAATCGAAAAAGGATCTTTACTCCGAAATGTGTTTAAACAGCTTTCTGATTGGTTTAAGAGAGCCACTAGGCTCGACCATAAGAGCATCAAAACCAGACTCACTAGCAGAAGCATTTTCCTTATGCATTAAGGAGCAAAACATTTTTTATATGAAATCAGAACCCACTATTACCCAAAACAAATGGCAACCGAGACCAAACAATTCGTTTTATGGAAGTAGGTATAATAATAGATTTACACCTTTTTCCCAACAAACCAAGTTACCTACAACAACCAAAATACACGCCCCCAACCGTTAAATTACAACACACAACCTATACAACGTAGAGTAAACGGCAACACCTCTAACCAAAACTATAATCAAAACCCATTTAGAAGTAATGTGTTCAGAGGATACAGCAAACCAGAACCTATGGATGTAAGTTCTGGTTATATAAAAACCCAAGCACCAACAACAACTCAAAGATCTTTTAAAACTGATCAAACGATGCGAACCTTGCCATCCGGAAGTCAGTATAAAAGAGGAGAGCTTTTCAACTTCCAAAACAATAACTGTTTAGAGTCATTACCACCAATTGCAGGTTACCAGCAAAATTTGGATCAATACCTAGGAACCCAAGAAAATTTAAATAATTAGGATAACATAAATTTTCAAGACTCTGCCTCGAACAACAGACAGGGTACTTAGATATCAATAAGCATGGGGTTGAGCTAGGCTATATTAATATTTCCTCTCCATTTGGAAGACCGCTTAAATTTCTTATTGACACCGGCGCTTCATCATCATTTATAAACCCAAAATTTATAAACCCTTCAGACCAGAAAACATGTGAACCGATTACAATAACAACTATCCTTAACAGATATGAACTGAACAAGGAGGTTACACTCCAAACCTTTGTTGAGTTTAATCAACCAGGTGAATTAAGATTTCTTTTATTCAATTTTCACAATTACTTTGATGGACTGATTGGTCTCGATATACTGTCACAACTAGAAGCAAATATAGATTTGGCAAATAATACAATTGTAACTAAAAGTTCCACAATCCCTCTACAATTTAAGCCTAATTTTTCCTCTGGGAAACATATTATACCTGAGAATTGCAAAGTCATAAAGAAAATCCCTGTAGATGTTAAGAATGGAGACATCTACATAAGCAAGACTTTTATTACCGATTCACTTTATATACCAGAAGGTATATACCAAGCAAAAGACTGGCGGAGCCCCCTTGAAATTATTAACATCTCGGACGAACAACAAGTGTTATACTTAGAACAACCATTAAAAGCCACTAAGTATAATTGCAATGAGTTCATAGAAGCCTTTAGCTTCGAAGTAATTGAAACAGGGAATTCTGAATTTGATGATATCTCACAAGCACTTAGAACAGAACATTTAAACAGAGAAGAAAAACTACACTTGTTAAAGCTTTGTCGTAATTATAAAGATATATTTTTTAGGGAAAATACAAAATTGACTTTCACTAATCAAATTAAACATAAAATAATAACAACAGACGACATCCCTATACATACAAAATCATATAGGTACCCACAAATACATAAGACTGAGGTAAAGCGACAAATAGCGGACATGTTAGAGCAAGGAATAATACGCCCAGGTTATTCTCCATGGAGTTCTCCTGTATGGATTGTACCAAAGAAAATATATGCCAGCGGAAAACAGAAATAGCGGATGGTAATAGATTACAGGAAACTTAACGAGAAAACCATATCCGATAGATACCCCTTTCCCAATATAAGTGAAATTTTAGATAAATTAGGGAAATGCATGTACTTTACCAACCTCAATTTAGCAAGTGGTTTTCATCAAATTGAGATGCATGCTAAAGACATCCCCAAAACAGCATTCACAGTAGAAAACGGACATTATGAGTATGTTAGAATGCCCTTTGGGCTTAAAAACGCACCGTCGACCTTTCAGAGGGTCATGGATAATGTTTTAGGTGATCTCATCATATACTCTACATCTTTCCAAGAGCATATACAAAACCTTCAGTTAGTCTTCGATAAGCTTTGCTCATCAAATCTTAAAATTCAAACAGATAAATCGGAATTTTTGCAAAAAGAGACGAAGTTCCTTGGACATATAATTTCTACAGATGGAATAAAACCCAATCCAGAAAAAATTGTTGCTATAAAAAACTTTCCACTCCCGCGAACGCAGAAGCAAATTAAAAGTTTCATTGGCCTCGTTGGGTATTACCGAAAATTCATTAAAGATTTCTCTAAATTAACCAAACCTCTTACAGAATGTCTTAAGAAAGGGAAAAACATAGACTTTAACGATAAATATATGAAAGCTTTCGAAACTTGTAAGTCAATCTTAACTAATGACCCTATTCTACAGTACCCCGATTTTACAAAACCTTTCATTCTAACCACAGATGCAAGCAACTTTGCATTAGGAGCCATTCTATCACAAGGTCGTATGGGAAATGACAAACCTATATGTTATGCTAGCCGCACTCTATCGGACTCTGAATGCAACTACTCCACAATAGAAAAAGAACTTTTAGCAATAGTTTGGGCAACAAAGTACTTTCGTCCTTATCTCTTTGGGCGCAAATTCTTTATTGTAACTGACCATAGGCTACTCACGTGGATAATGAGCTTAAAAGAGCCTAACTCAAAACTAGTCAGGTGGCGCCTAAAACTAGAAGAGTTCGATTATGAAATAGTATACAAGAAAAGAAAATTAAATACAAATGCTGATGCATTAGGTCGTATAAAAATAGATGCGCCAAAGTTGTTAGATGTAAACCTAAACGATATTACTTCAAACCAGGGTACCGCTGGCACTACTGTGCACTCAACAGATGAAAATCTAAACGATGGCATATACATCTCAGAAAAACCTCTAAATGATTTTAATCTACAGCTCATATTCAAAAAAACATTAGAAACTCCAGAAATGTCGGTCATGATGCCATTTAAAAATAAACAACGCCGAATATTTAGAAAACCTTTGTATACAGAAGATATAGTAATAGACATGTTCAAGAAATTTCTTAATCCAAACAAATTGTCAGCAATATTTACTGATGACAACACTTTCCGCATTATACAATCCGTTTATTCAAAATTTTTCTCAAACAACAAAATATTTCGTCTAATACGGTGTACAGAACTATTAGAAGATATAACAGATAGTGACAGACAGGAACAACTTATAAAAAATTATCATAACAATAATAATCACCGCGGAATTAGCGAAACGCTTCTTCATCTAAAAAGAGAATTATATTTCCCTTTTATGAAGAACAAAATAACGCAGATAATTAACAGCTGCGACAAATGTCAAACGCTTAAATACGACAGGAATCCCCCAAAACCGATATTTTAAAAACCAGAAACTCCTTTAAAACCCTTAGACATTTTACATATAGACATATACAGTATAAATTACAAACAAATCCTAACTATAATTGACAAATTTTCAAAATTTGCAGCAGCATATACACTTCCATCAAGGAATTCTGTGTGTATATTAAAATCTTTAAAACATTTCATTACTCTTTACGGTATTCCAAGGAAGATAATTGCTGACCAAGGCTCAGAGTTTACAGCCAATATTTTTAAAGAATTTTGTAGGCAATTTCAAATTAAGCTGCATATTACTTCATTTCAACAGAGCACAAGCAATGCTCCTGTAGAAAGACTACATTCCACCCTAACTGAAATATATAGAATTGTATCAAATACTAGAAAAGAAAATCACCTTAGTGAAGACCATGACGACATACTCACTGAAACTCTTATAACTTACAACAATTCAATACATTCTGCTACAAAATATTTTTCGGTAGAACTTTTAAATTTAATAACACTGTTACGTTCAACAACGAACATGAGTATATTACAAAACTTAACGAGTTCCAAAATATTTTATACCCAAAAATTAAAGAAAAGTTAGAGAACGCTACTAATACTAGGGTAAACAAATTAAATGAAACTCGTTCTGAACCGGAAAACCTAGAAAATCAAACTATTTATAGAAAAGAAGCAAAACGCAATAAATTAACTCCAAGATTCACAAAACACAAAGTAAAACAGAACAATAGAGTAACAATAATCACACACAAGAACAAAAAGTTTCACAAATCAAAAATAAAAAGGTTACACAAAATTCAAAAAAAAATCTAATTAAGATTTTTCTCTGCCCACAGGACACCACTAGCACTTTTTCAAACCGTAGACATACAAAAAATAGACGAAGTGCAGACAGTAGTTAGATTTCAATTAGGACCGGCAAGGATAATCACCAACCACAATAACCACATACACATCGTCAGCCTTGACGAATACGCAAAGACTGATAATAAAATACAAGACACTGTCTCAGCCTTTGAAAACACCCACAGAACTACAAGCGTCACAAAAGTAACAAGACTAAAACTTAATGAACTGGAAAACAAACTGCACACACTTATGCCCTATAACAGACATAAACGTGGACTTGTTAACGGATTAGGCACAGTTATAAAATTCATAACAGGCAACATGGATTTGGCATGACGCACTTTTTATAAATAAACAAATACAAAACTTGAATAATAATACAACACATATTGAAACTATACTGACAAACCAGAACCAAATTAATACAAAAATGCAGGAAACACTGAAAAACGTCACTGACCACAGAAATAAAGAACAGGACAAAATAGAAAACTACATCAACAAGCTAACAGACAATATTTTAAAGGAAGATGACCAACTTTTTGAACTCCAATATGTAAGCCAAATTAATTATAACATAGATCTTTTAAACAATCACCTAGAAAGTATTGCTGAATCAATTGTCCTAGCAAAATTAAATGTAATTTCTAAGTTCATATTAAGCACTACAGAATTAAACCAAATATATGATTATATGGAAAATCAGTTAATAAAAACTAATTCCAAGGAACAAATTTATGAACTGCTTGGACTCCAAGCATACTACAATAATTCAAAATTTATATTTAATGTACAGATACCAATTGTATCAGAAGAAAATTATGACCTTTTTCACATAATTCCACTCCCTTTAAATAAAACTAAAATGATAAAAATAAAACCATACATAGCATACAATAAAAACCACATCCAATTTTTCAACAAACCTTGCCCAAAAATCGAGAGCTCCTATTATTGTAATAATTCACCATACACCGAATACACCACCAACTTCACTTGTTTAGCGCAAGTAGTAAACAGCAAAAAAGCACTGTGCGATTTAGAAGATGTTGAAAGTATAAACTTAATTGTTCAGCCCGAACCTAACTATATTCTCTTCATCAACACTAATAAAGCCCCTGTAACAACTACTTGCAACAATAAGACTTATGACATTGAAGGCACAACTCTCCTATACTACAACAACTGCTCAATCAATATAAATGGTGAAATTTATGATGACAATCCTATATTCTACAAAGACGAAGTTTTTCCACCGCTTATAACCTATTCCGAAGTTAATGCAAAGACCATAACTGATAAACTTAGCCTTGACAAACTAAGGAGCTTTCAAATAGAAAATCCAAATATAACATCGAGGAAAAGCAACACTATAACCTTAATAACCTGTTTTTTGGGCATAATATTTTCTGCGGCCCTTATTTATATCGCAAAGAAGAAAACTAAAATCCAGTTTATACCGAATTTCACGACCAACGTTCCAGCCCCTACGCTTTCCTTGTGGCCTTCACTTTATTCTAAGGGGGGAGGAGTTACGGAAACACCCATAACACCACCAATAAAACCACCGAGGGCAACAACCCAATAATAAAACTGACTTACTTAATTTTTCACATTAATTGACCTAATAATATTGCTTGATGTTTTATTTATTGGCACACTTTTGTTTAAAGTATTTTAGTTGGCGTATTCTGCAAACATTTGCATATTTTATTTTTTCTATTTTCTTTTATTTTATTTACGCTAATTGTGTTAGACTTAAGTTGCATTATTTCAACATTATATTTTTACTTCCTAACTTTATTCCTAGAATTATAAAATTGCATTATTACCAATTAAATACTATAAAAAGCAAAGAAGTAATTAATAAAAATTGTATCATTATAATCTCAAACTAAAAGCAAATAAAGTTGTTTTTTTTTTATTGTGAGTTTCGGTTGTGAATATATCTCGCGCTTCTTTCATTTTATGGTCAGTTTAATCGACCTACTGAGGCTTCTATTCGGGCTATTGCAAAAAAAATTCGCACCAAATTTACATTGTTGGACATTAAACCACCAACAAACGTAGAGTGCGAACTGAAGAAAATATCGCAGCCGTATCGGCCAGTGTTGGTGATGACCGTGCATTATCGATTCGGCGCCGTTCGCAGCAATTGGGCCTCTGTTACTCCACTACGTGAAAAATTTTGCGGAAGGATTTGGTTGTGAAGTCTTATAAGATACAGCTGTTGCAAGAATTGAAGCCAAACGACCTACCACAACGCCAAATTTTTGGTGAATGGGCTCTTGAAAAGTTAGATGAAGATCCACTTTTTTATCGAAGAATTGTGTTCAGCGACGAGGCTCATTTCTGGTTGAATGGATAAGTGAACAAGCAAAACTGCCGTATTTGGAGTGAAGAGCAGCCAGAAGCATTGCAAGAGTTACCAATGCATCCACAAAAAACAACCGTTTGGTGCGGATTATGGGCTGGCGGCATCATTGGGCCGTATTTCTTCAAAGATGATGCGAATCACAACGTTACTGTGAATGGTAAGCGCTACCGTGCGATGATAACAAACTTTTTTTTGCCCAAAATGGAAAAGCTTGACTTGCATGACATGTGGTTTCAACAAGACGGTGCCACATGCCACACAGCACGCGAAACAATGGACCAATTGAGAGGCGAGTTCGGTGAACAGTTTATTTCACGCTTGGGACCAGTCAATTGGCCGCCCAGATCGTGCGATTTAACGCCTGTAGACTATTTTTTGTGGGGCTATGTTAAGGCTAATGTCTATAGCGACAAGCCCGTTTCGATTGACGCACTGGAAGCCAACATTGCCAACATTATTCGTGAGATACCGGCCGAGATGTTGGAAAGAGTATGCCAAAATTAGACTAAGCGGATGGACCATTTGAGGCGCAGCCGCGGCCAACATTTGCATGAAATAATCTTCAAACATTAAATTATATCGACCCAACTATCGATCCAAATAAATATTTCATGCATTTTTCTGAATTTTATGTTTTTTTTTTAAATTTCCGATAGTCACCGAAATCACCCATTATATCTTATTTTTCATTAATATAAATCTTTAATTAATTATAAGTTCAGAATGTTTTTTTGTTTCTAAAACCGTTATTAAACAGGGTTTCTTCAGCTTTTGTATAATAGCAATTTCCTTTACATGCAGTCTACACCTAACTTGAAACGCAGTTAAAACATAAAGTTAAAACTTGCTGTTTATATATCTGTCTGTTTAAGGTGGCGGACACGTAGTAATGTTAGAGCTATAACTTCTCATAGTAAAAAAATAAAAATGGCGAAAAACAACTACAATTAGCAGGCTGTTGTCAATCTAAGTTATAACAGAGTTTCCAAATGAAATGTTTTAACAACCAAGTTATAACTTTAACCAAACTTCAACATGAGTGACATGCAGTCTACACCTAACTTGAAACGCAGTTAAAACATGATGTTAAAACTTGCTGTTTAAATATCTATCTGTTAAAGTCGGCGTACACGTAGTGATGTTAGAGTTGTAACTTTTCATAGTAAAACAATAAAAATGGCGAAAAACAACTACAAATAGCAGGCTGTTGTCAATTTAAGTTATAACAGAGTTTCCAAATGAAATGTTTTAACAACCAAGTTGTAACTTTAACCAAACTTTAACATGAGCGGTCCACATTTAACTTTAACTTGAAGTTAGCGTTAAAGTTAGTGTTTTCAAGTCAGGTGGAGACCGCACTTGATCCACACTTAACTTTAACTTGAAGTTAGCGTCAAAGTTAGTATTTTCATGTCAGGTGGAGACCGCACTTTATGAATGTCAACTTTAACATATACAGTATCGGCCAAAACCTAAGCACCCCCTCAGCAAATTATTTTGAAATGATAATTTTTTTAAGAAAACAAAGTTATAAAACTTTTTTTAATATTTTTTTTATTTATTTATATCTTTATTATTGAAAACGCAAACTTAAAGAATTCAGACTTGATTTAAAAAAAAAGTTAAAATTCAAAAAACATTCTAAGTCGCAAATATAAGCGGACTAAAGTAAAGCCCCCTAATTTAAAGTACAAACAAATTATTGAGAACAATATTAGTTTGCGAATCCTTTATTCCGGATGACATACGTACATTTTTTAGGCATAGAGGATATTAAATTATTAATTACATCAGGTGATATAGCTTCCCAGGCTATTTTTTACGGCTTCAAAAAAGTTTTCTTTGGTTTTATAATTTTCTCGGTTGATTTTTAAGTTAACGATCTCCCACAAATTCTCGATTGGGTTAAGATCGGGAGATTGGGCAGGCCAACGGAGAACTTCTATCAAATTGTTGTGGAACCACTCCTTAACCACTTTTGACGTGTTTTGGATCGGGAGATTGGGCAGGCCAACGGAGAACTTCTATCAAATTGTTTTGGAACCACTCCTTAACCACTTTTGATGTGTTTTGGATCGTTATCTTGCTGGAATGTCCATTTAAGTGGCATTTCTTCTTCGGCATAAGGCAACATCAAGTCCTTTAATATATCACGATACTTGAAACGATCCATATTCAATCTTATGAAGTGGCCCAATCCCTTGCCCAGAGAAACAACCCCAGACCATTCTGTTGCCACCTCCATGCTTTATAGTGCATTTACAATATTTAGGATTCAACCGTTTCCCATTTGGGCTGTGTACACGCCTTATGCCATCAGAATTCTTTAAATTAAACTTGGATTCGTCAGAAAACAGAACAGTCTTCCATTTTTGGACACTCCAGTCGAGATGGGCCTTGGCGAATTGAAGTCGGGCTTTTTTATTTTTTGACGATATAAAAAGTTTTTTTGCTGGTCGTCGACTGAATAATCCGGCTTCTACTGCTCTTCTGTGAATCGTTCTTTCGCTAATATTTAAATCTAAGCGGTTTCGTATATAACTGGAAGATGCTGTAGGATCATTTTGGATTGTCCTTTTAATTAAGGAGTCTTCATGTCGCGAAGTTTCCTCCAGAATGACTAGGAGATGTACGACCAGACTGCAAAAACTTTTTAACTAGCCTAGAAATGATTGATCTGTTGATCGAATATTTTGCACTCAATTGATGTCTTGATAAGCCGGTTCTCCAATCATCAATAATTCTAATTTTAAATTCATTTGAGTACTTATTGCGTGCCATTACTCTTATCTTAACGAAAACTTTAAAACAATGACAATTTTCGCATAAAATCTAAAAAAAAAATCTTAACATTGTAACTTAGTAGCTGCTGCATTTTTGGAGGGTACCGTTACCTAATACAGTAATGCCGCAGTAGCATAGTAAAATTTCCAAACACAATATTAGGCGGTGCTTTAGTTTTGTCCGCTTATACTTGTGACTTAAATGATTGTTGAATTCTAACTTCTTTTTTATTAAATTCTCAATTCCTTAAGCTTGTGTTTTTCAATAATAAGGATATAAATAAAAATATTAAAAAAAATTTTAATGACATTATTTTCTGAAAAATATTATCATTTAAAAAAAATGGGCTGAGGGGGTGCTTAGGTTTTGTCCGATATTGTACACGCATATGTTAAGCGGCCCATACACGTTTCAATTCAATTGTGAATTGAGTCTTTCAACAGAATTGATTATTGCCCACATACTTCATAAACTGAATTGAAAGATTTTCATTCAACAATTAAATTCAATGAAACTATAGACAATTTTAAAAATATATAATGTTCTCTTTGCAAAAACACTGCAAATACAAATTTTAAGACCTGATTAAGAGACTTGAACACACACAACACAATCGAATTGAAAGACTTGCTAGTCAACTTGAAAAAATCAAAACATTTTAATTTTTGTTCAACCAACTCGACAACTGCCAAACACCAACTGCATATGCACATGAAACTTCTTTGCTGTTCTCTTTCGCCCATTGTACTTTTTATTATTTAAGAGTTGTCTGCGTAAAATAAATTTGTCCCTATTAACTTACGAAATAATATATTGACCTGATGTTGATATATTTTAAGAGTACCAAACCATATATTGCTAAAATCCCGAAAAGACATATTAGAACTCTTGATGGCGCACTTCTTTTCATTATCATCTAAATTCTTAGAGTTTCGATGAAAGTATTTCTTGTTTTCGTGTAAGACTATACACAACTGTTCACTGAAATAAATGGTTTAATCTTAAGCAAAGTTGTATCACAATCTTTTCTAAACTAACCAAATTTTTTCAACATTAACACTTTCAACTTCAATATTTCTTAGCGACTTTGATAAGCTTTTAGAACCTGTTACACCAGCAATCCAGCTAGGGACAAAATCCTGCTGGGAAATTGTTAAAGCTTGATATGAAGACATTCCAAGTTCACTTAAGGTATTTGATCAGATTAACTACAAAAACTGTTAAACTAAGAAAATATTTAACTAAAATTTGTCGTTTAAGAGCTTATTTGTAAACGTATGTGTATTTTATATTAGGCGCCAAAAGTACATAAGCGTTCAGAGCACTGCGCCGGGCGGCTAACAGCCGGCTAACCTGAGCCGCCAACGATTTTTGATAGCCGCCGCCGCCGATGTTTTCGCAAATAACTGAATGTTTACACACGCAAGTGCAAGTGCAAAAAACCCAATGCATTAACATTTTTATACCCATCACAAAAATGTAAAGGGTATTTATAAGTTTGTGATTCCGTTTGTAATTTCTACAGTTTTTTTTTGCGACCCTATAAAGTATATATATATTCTGATTCAGAATTAATGGAAAAGTCGATTAAGCGATGTCCGTCTGTCCGTCTGCCCGCTGTTGAAATACCGTTTCTGAGAAAACCATTAGACTTAGAAACTTTTTTCTTTCACCATTCTTTTACCCCATCGATTCATGGGTTTGCTATTTAAATTCAGTAATATCGGTCCACGTATAGCTGAGATATATTCAAAATTCCGAAAAAAACCATTTTTTTTTGCAGTTTTGTATGAAAATTTTTGAAAACAAAAGTTGTTCGTTTTGCTTCAAACTCCACACACTTATTAAGCATGGTGACTAAAAGGCAAAAAAATTTTTTTTTCAGATATCGGTCCATATATACCCGAGATACACCCCAAATCGGATTTTTAATGAAAATGTCGCATAGGCGAAGCTAAATAACTTTTTTTGCTCGAAAGCAGTTCTGGTAATAAAATTAGGTTACATAAATATGGAAAATGAAAATTTCCGATATCGGTCCATATATACCCGAGATATAGCCCAAACCGGGTTTTTCATGAAAATGTCGCGTAAGCGAACTCACACAACTTTTTTGTGCTCAAAAGCAGTTGTGGTAATAAAATAGGGTCATATAAATATGAAAAATAAAAATTTCCGATATCGGTCCATATATACCCGAGATATAGCCTAAATTGCGGTTTTAATGAAAATGTCGCGTCAGTGAACTTAAACCACTTTTTTGTGCTCAAAAGCAGTTCTGATAATAAAATTAGGTTACATAAATGTGGAAAATGAAAATTTCCGATATCGGTCCATATATACCCGAGATATAGCCTGGAACGGGGTTTTCATGAAAATGCAGCGTAAGCGAACTCAAACAATATTTTTTGCTTAAAAGCAGTTCTAATAATAAAATAAGGTTATATAGGTATGAAAAATGAAAATTTCCGATATCGGTCCATATATACCCGAGATATAGCCCAAACCGGGTTTTTCATGAAAATGTCGCGTAAGCGAACTTAAACAACTTTTTTTGCTTAAAAACAGTTCTGGTAATAAGATGAGGTTATATAAATATGGAAAATGAAAATTTCCGATATCAGTCCATATATACCAAAGATATAGCCTAAACCGTGGTTTTCATGAAAATGCCGCGTAAGCGAACTTAAACAACTGTTTTCACCTTAAAGCAGTTCTGGTAATAAAATAAGGTAATATAAATATGGAAAATTAAAATTTCCGATATCGGTTCATATATACCCGATATATAGCCTAACAGGTTTTTTGATGAAAATGCCAAGTAAACAATTTTTTGTGCTCAAAAGCAGTTCTGGTAATGAAATAAGGTTATATAAATATGAAAAAAGAAAATATCCGATATCGGTCCATATATACTCGAGATATAGCCTGAACCGATTTTTCCAATCACATTTTTTTTTTGCTGAAAAGCAGTTCTTGTTATAAAAGAAGGTGACGAGAATAGAGAAAATTAAAATTTCTGATATCGGTCCATATATACCCGAGATATAGCCTAAATCGGGTTTTTCATGAAAATATCGCGTAAGCGAACTTAAACAATTTGTTGTGCTCAAAAGCAGTTCTGGTAATGATATAAGGTTATATGAAAAATAAAAATTTTCGATATCGGTCCATATATACCCGAGATATAGCCTGAACCGATTTTTCCATTAAAAAATTTTTTTTTTTTTTTTTGCTGAAAAGCAATTCTCGTTATAAAAGAAGGTTACTAAAATACAGAAAATAGAAAATTCCGATATCGGTTCATATATAACCGAGCATATTTAGGTCACATTTTTAATATTCTATACATATTCGTGACTATCGTGAAGGGTATTTTAGATTCGGCCCAGCCGAATACACTACACTCTTACTTGTTTTAACTAATACATTCACACACTGGAAGTAGTAGCCTCACTTGCAACTGATTTTGGTTGGCAGTTATTTTTTCACTTGCATGCAAGCAGAAACAAACAGTGTTGCCCATAGATATTTCATTTTAACTTTAATGGGTATTTTTCACAGAAAAAATTTTAAAATAGTAGTATTTTTACCAATAAAAAATTATAAATAGCTTGTTTTCTATGTTTCCCTGATCATCAGTAGACTTTGGAAATTTTTGAAAGATATTCTCAAGTATTCAACTTTATATCCCAACAATCTAAATGATTAGGGTAGTTCCTATGAAATGTCGACATATAGATAGCTGGGAAACAAAAGTTGTGTTGAATTTGATTAGGTGCCACCGAAATTTAAAAAGCGTAACGAAAATTTAAAAAAAGCGCACCGACTAAAGAATTTTTCGCACAAATAATTTGCAAAAGCACCAAAAATGGTGCGAAACGTACCGAGTTGACAACGCTGGTCGATATGTAGACAGCTAGGAAATAAAAAAACAAACTGCAATTGTTTTTTATTGGTAAAAGTATTACATACAGCCTTATTCAAAAAAAACTTACTATACGTTTACTTATGATTATTAAGCAAAATTCCCTTAAGTATGAATCATTATTTGTTTAATATACTTTTATTAACTCAGTGTCAAATGCTAAAATTTTAATAAACCTTCTGCCCATCGTTAAGGCCCATTTAGCCGACCGTAAATGTAGAAATGTCTTATAAGGGCTGCCCCAAATTCAAAGAACTACAACAAAAGTTGCACACCAGGAAACAATTATTTTCGGAAAAAAGGTCAAAAAATACTTTAAGTAATAATTTAAGTTATGCAAATACTGTTAAAAAAAAGCTTATCTCAAAACATTGTTGAAAATAACCCAATCAATAGTGCATTATATCAGTTAAATAATTCTATTCAGAGTTTAGCAAACCAAATCATTAATCTTAATAAACAACTACAAATACAAACGTCTAGAATAGACACTATTTTCTCTATGTTAGATTCTTAAGTTTTTTACAATGGATAGAACAAACGTAAAAGTACTTAATATAATATATATAAACGTTAACTCATTAATTAATTTAAGTAGAAGATATGATCTCGACTTATTTTTAAAGAAACATAATGCAGATATTGTGCTACTCAATGAAACTAAACTTAACTTTAGACACAAATTAAAATTCGATAACTATTCTATTATACGAAACGACAGAAAAGATGCAAAAAGTGGGGGCGGAACTGCCATCTTAATTAAAAACGAAATCAAATTTAGTCGCTTCGAATCCACGAAAATTAATTCGTTTAAATATTTAGAATGCTCGATCATAAAAATACCACTGCGTCCAAACAAAAACCTTTTCGTAATATCAGCTTACTATCCATCGGGTAATAATTGTAACTTTTTTAAAACTGAGCTCCTACAACTTTTTCAATCCTTAAATCTTAAAAACTTGAACAATTATTATTTATTAGCAGGTGACTTAAATTCCAAACACGGTGACTGGGGAAACGCAGTTTCTAACTCTAAGGGTAAATATGCTCAAACAATGGGTAGAATGTTATGAAATTAGATACAGATGTAAATTATTTGCATCCCTTTCACCTTCTTACCCTCGATGCAATTCATATCTTGATTTATGTATTGCTGACTCTAGACTAGTAATACACACGCTTGAAAATTCGGTAAATTGCCTAGAAACACTAGATTACGACAGCGATCATAATGCTATAAAAATTAAATAGCTTAACTTAGATCATCATCCTTAACTTTCTTTACAGATATTCCCAAAAGTCAGTTCAATTTTAATAAAACAAATTGGAGAAAATTCAAAAACCACCTATCAAATGATACAAACGGAAACGTCCTAATACCAAACGACAGAAATTTAAGCAACTCTGAAATAGATTTTTATTTGAGAAAGTTAGATCAATCGATTAATAACGCTATAGACCTCTCAGTTCCAAAATATAAAACACAGAATCCTCTTGATAATTTTATTAACACAATAATTAAGAAATTGCAATCTGAAAAGAGTAAAATAGTGACAATAATAAAAAGATTTAATAGGCTAGAAGTTTGTCTCACACAATCAGATCTTCGTTTTCTTAAAACTAAACTGAAACTAATTAAAAAACTGATCAGTGACAACTTAATAATGTCACTAAATAAACACTTCCAAAATAAATTGAAAGAAATTAACCCAAAGAACCCTAAAAAAAATGTTCAGCGAAATCAAAAAACAATGCGGAAAATTTGACCCAGTTGACCTAAAATCTTTAAAAATCCCATACGAAAGTGAATCCTTAATTAGAAATGCGGGAATCGACCCTGAAAGCTTGGAGAAAGATGATCACAATAATAATTTTTTCGTTAACGATCATATACAAAAACTGAATGTAATTAGATCCTATATAGAATCAATTCATTCTCACAAAGAGATTGACTTTGATAATAATTTGCATGAAGAGGTAAATCTATGTTTCACTGATTTTTTGGAATCAAAATATCAGTATGAATGCAATTATTCCACATTATCAGTATTTTCTGCCTCAAAAAGAGCAAACGAATTAAATGAAGCTCAGTTAGACAACAAATTCTTGCAAACGGATACCTTAGCATTCATTTTTAGAAATTTAAAGCCAAAATTATCATCAGGGTGCGATAATGTCCCAAACATTGTTTTACGAAACATACCAGACGGTGTAATAGATAAATATTGTACACTTTTCAACAATATTATTAATAACATGCTTGGAAATTAGCCAAAGTCATAGTGTTGCCTAAAAAGGGAAAAGACACAAGTAGCCCTAAAAATATACGAGCAATAAGCTTACTGCCAAACATAAGCAAGGTTTTCGAAGTTTGTATAAACAAAACTATTGTAAAGTTTTGGCTCGAAAAAAATATTGTAAATGACAGCCAATTTGGTTTCAAATACAAACATTCAACAATACATGCAATCAGTTTGCTTATCTCAAATAGTCAGTGGAATCTCAACAAATCCTTATATACCGGGACATGCTTAATAGATTTTGAAAAAGCATTCGACAGCATTTGAATTACAGGATTAATATACAAATTAATAAAGTTTAACTTCCCATTGCATCTGATTTTTCTATTACACAATATGTTCTATAATAGCAAATTTTTCGTATATAATAACAAGAAGAGTAGTACAAAACAGATTACTATAATCAACGGACTACAACAAGGTACCGTGAATTCCCCAATATTATTTAATCTATATATTTATGAGCTTTTGAAAAAAATGGATAAGCAGTTGAGAAATACGCGATTGACTGGCTCATGAAAATTAATTTTACAAAATGTGAGAGTATACTTTTCCGACCTCCTGTTAACAAATGCAATAACAACTTGCGAAAAAACTGGAAATCTTTCGGCATAAAATCAAGTGATAATAGTAGAATTCCAACCAAAATTTCCAAGATACTGTCAAACTACTAGGTATTCATTTAGATAAATTTTTGTATTTCAACAACCATATATCTCAGCAACTAACCAAAGCAAGAAATGCATTTTTTGCAAACAAAAAATTATTTTTTTCCAAAATCCTACACACTAAAGTTAAAATTACCATGTATAAATCACTAATTAGACCTATTGTATCATACGGATGTCAAATATGGTTTAATATATCCCCATCTTATATGGAAAAAATAGGATCATTTGAAAGAAAATGTCTTAGATGTTGTACTGCACTTTATAGGTCACCAAAAAGTGGCTATAAAAAATACATTTCAAATAAAATTTTATATAATACTGCTAAAGTCACCAGACCTTAATAGAAACCATATCTTAAATAGTATAAACACTTGGGAAAATAACCTTATAATGGCGCCTTACTACGTTTCAGAGGATTATATAGCGCAAATATTGCAAAATAGATTTATTCCACCCGAATCTTTTCTTTTTCTTGACAAAAATGGTTATATTCAAAGCGATGATGGTATCCCTATAATTTATCACATTTATAGACGAGCCAACAACAAAAATATAAACAGCAATACACTCACGTCCGACAACTGTCGCTATGATACAAGTTTTTATATAAGAGATAGGAATATTAAACCAAATTTAAGTCCTCAAAAATATTGGTGGATTACCTAGGTAATTTTCTTTGTTTTACTCCCTGACCTTTTTCCTTTTTAACCTGCATAAATACAACCACATATGTATTTAAATATATATAATATATATATATATATATATATATATATATATATATATATATATATATATATATATATATATATATATATATATATATATATATATATATATATATATATATATATATATATATATATATATATATATATATATATATATATATATATATATATATATATATATATATATATACCTATATATATATATATATATATATATATATATACCTATATATATATATATATATATATATATATATATATATACCTATATATATTATACTAGAGTGCTCAAAATGATGGGACAGTGTATACAAATGAAATATAATTATCTCACACTATTTGTTTATTTTTAGTTAAGCCAATATTAATTTTCAATAAATAAACATTAACAAAAAATGTGTTCTGAATGTTCTCGAAAAATTCCAAAATATTCCGCGTCTTCTTTCTTTTTCCTTTTCTCCCACATTCGATCATTACGTGTCATATTTCTGATTGGTTTAAAAGAAAAACTAAAGGTGATTTTCCAAAATCAGGCCATGTGCGAATGTCACCTCAAAAGGGGGACACAAGACGTTATTTAGCAATTGCAATATGGAGTTACCAGACTTGTTCAAATCATGCGGGTCTCTCGCACTTCGTAAATGTAATGACAAGACATTAGCTGATGTAATGCCATGACATTTCGTGGCGACAAAAAAAAAAATTCGTAACAATTTGTTGTGGTTCTTCACTAGATTGCGACCTAGTCTTCGGCCTTCTATTGATTATTAACGCCTTGAAAACCGCGGAACTACCCAAATAAACCTTATCTGACGGCTTAAATATTGCGTATCAACACTCGCAGCAGACAAAATAAACAAATACAAAGTAAAACAAATGTGGCAAATAAAAAGGCTGGTTGCAAAATTAATTAATGTCCGGACAACAAAATAAAAGACAAATATAGTAAGGTGAAACAAGTTATTTTATTGAAAATATTCAGTTAAAAATGCAACCTGTACTGCGTGATACGTTTACTTTGTTGTTTCTGCGGGTGGTGTTAATTGATTTAGAGTCGTTCAATTTAAATCTCTGCCGTGAATTGCTGATTTACAATGTTGCATATAAAAGTAATAATACACGGATGTATTTCTGTCAGTAATGTCATTAAATATACATTTCAACGTTAACTATGTACATATTAACTTTACCCTGTACCTCGTTACTGTATTTTATGAGAAGTTTTTACATCGAAAACTATGAAACAAAAAATTCCATCGTTTCTCGATTAGTAGGAAAGTAGTGTTTCTGTATTTCAACGTGAAAACAGGCAACACTAGTTCTATTTTGACTGGAATATTTCCATTAAGCAGTTGTCAAAAAATTATTGAACAAAATTGATGCTTTTTGAGTGCTAAAAGCAAACTTTTGTGTTAACCAACTCTGCTTTATGCAAAGCAGAATTGGGAATATGATTAACTCGGGTTGAGTTAATGATAATGATGTGGGGAAAAGAAATAAAATAAAAGAGGATTTATTATTTCTTTTCAATAAATCTAGTAGGTTACATTTATTATTCACCTGAGTTGCAGGGTAGTGCTCGTATGTTAACATATGAGTTGTAGTAGGGAAAAAAAATTTGTTGATCGCATTAGCAGTCTTCAGGTTATCTCGATGGTAAGTAAGTTTTTTATTCAAAAAAACCGGAAATGATCCAAATTGACACTTGGAAAAGTTTCCAATTGATTAGACTTACCACTACGAACAACTTTACATAGTGGTGAGTATACACATAAGGCAATTCAAATAAATAATTATTAAGTATTAAGTAAGTTAATATAATGGTAAGTATTAGATAATTAAATTCATTAACACTTCATAATTATAATAATTCATAATTAATCATTAAACTATAGGGATATATATACAAATTCAACCATAATATACTAATATAGCTATATAATATCAAATCCAAAATAATTTTGTCCAAAGTAGTTTGGACAATTATAAATTTTTTTTTTTTTTTTTTTTTTTGTCATTCATTTATTTATTGAATCTTCAAAATATGAACTAACAATAAGTATTCAAATCTTAATACTAAATATAAAAGTTATTTAAGTCCAGCCACTGCTAGACAAAAGAGTTTCATTTCGCGCGAATAATATCGGTAGAATCACCTATTTAACGTTCTGATGGTGGCCAGTGTATCCCTTCTTCTCAACCGAGAGTGGCCGCCAAAATTAAGTATGTTGCGTGCAAGAGGATTTGGGTGAAGTTCCAGTTTACTGATATACCTTGTGGCATACTTAGAGAACACGTCAGTTACCAGCGGAACACACAGATCCTTGTGAATTCGTGAGTTTCTTACGTACCATGGAGCTGCAGTAATCGTACGAAGAATTTGGTTTTGTCGTCTTTGAATTTTTTCAATGTTAGATGTTGAGGCGGTTCCCCATAATTGAACTCCGTAGCACCATATAGGCTTTAAAATTGCGTTATATAACAAAAGTTTGCAGTCCAACTTCAATGTCGAATTTCTGCCCATAAGTCAATTTAGTTGCGCTGCTTTTAATTTCAACTGAGTGACTTTCGCATCAATGTGAGGCTTCCACGTTAGCCTACGGTCGAGGTAAATACCAAGGTATTTAACTTCATTATGCTGCGGAATAGGTGTATTGTTAATTTGGAGAGCCGAACATGTTTGCTTACGCAGTGTGAATGTAACGTGAGTACATTTTTGTTCATTAACTTTTATGTTCCAAAGTTTCAACCATTTCTCTAATATTGAAATATACTGCTGCAAATTTCGTGAAGCTTCTTGATGGTTTACATGAACGCTAAAAAAAGCTGTGTCATCTGCAAAAGTTGAAGTATGGATTTCGGATATCGTTGGCATGTCAGATGCGTAAATCAAATATAGAGTGGGTCCTAGAATGCTACCTTGGGGAACTCCTGCTCCGATTGACTGTGAGAGACTTGTAAAGTCACCTTCTTTGATAACAAATTTCCGGTCGTATAAGTAGCTTTCCAGAAGCTTGTGAGTATTTGCCGGCAAGTTCACCTTTGTTTTGTGCATCAGTCCGTCGTGCCACACTTTATCAAAAGCTTGGGAAATGTCGATGAATAGAGCTGAACAGTACTTTTTGTCTTCAAAAGTCTGTCTTATGACGTTGACTAGCCTATGTGTTTGTTCTATGGTGTTATGTTTAGCCCGAAAGCCAAATTGATGATCAGGGATACATCCCACATCATTAAGTATTGGAGACAACTTCGCCATTAACAATTTTTCGAACAGTTTTGAAATTGTTGGTAGTAGACTTATTGGTCTACATGACTCTACTTTAGTCGGATCCTTCCCTGGCTTGGGTATCATAGTAATCATAGAGACCTTCCACTCTGCAGGATAATACTCAAGGCGTAAAATAGCGTTAAAAATAAAAAGTAGAACTCTTCTAGCTACACGAGGTAACTGTTCAAGCATTTTACCAGTAATTTGATCTATACCTGGAGCTTTCCTGGGGTTTATGTTATTGATAACGTTTTCGACATCTTGAAAGTTAAGTCTCAAAGACACAGGCTGTCTAACAGCATACGGCGGAAATTCTGCTGCAGCATCCGCTGAATCATTTGTCGTAAAAACATTTCTCAAATGATCAACGTACACCATCCCCTTTTCGGAATCGCTTCGTGCCCAGTCGCCAGTTGAAGTTCGCAAAGGTGGCTTACCTATTACGGGTCTTTTCAGACCTTTTCGCTTTCCACAGAGAATAGTCAGATTGCGGAGTACCATCCAAGCTTGCCAAATATGTTTTGAGGGAAGATATTCTCTGTATTTCAAGCAGATTTCTTAGTCGAGTTACACATTCCCGTAGTCTAGTTTTAAGCTGGGGAGACCTGCGAGTTTGCCACTCTCTTCTAACTCTTCTTTTTTCTGACAGGAGTTGTTCAATTTCAGCCGAATAAGTTCTATTGTTCTCATTTCTGGATCTTATATGACTAGTGGTAGCATGCTGTACGGCCAGTTTGAGGTTTTCAGAAAAATCGTTAATTGACGCATCAATATCCTCAGGTGTTCTCAAGGCGATATTTTCACTACAATGTGTACTCAAAAATTTTTTGTATTTTAGCCAATTAACTCTATTGACGGTCAACGGGGAGCCAATCTCTTGGGGGAACGAAACAGAGATTATAGTGGGTGAGTGATCTGATGACAAATCTAATGAAGGCTCCACTTGCATCCACTCTAAAGGAAAATTTTTCGCAACTCCAAAATCTATAACGCTGGAATCTTTCGGCGGTCTGACGGCCAATAAGTGGGATGTCCGCTTGAAACCACATCTAAGCTCATTTTGGAAACGGTGTCAAAAAGCACACGGCCTTTCGTGGTAATTAAACGTGATCCCCAAAAAGTGTGTTTAGCGTTATAGTCGCCGGCCGCTAAAAATCGAGGACCAAGTGATTTGGAAAAATTTGAATATTGGTTTTCTGTTATTGAAAATCGTGGTGGTGAGTAAATCGAGGATATAACGATTTTTTCATGAAAATAATCAAGGCATATATTTGTAGCTTGGAGATATTCCTCACGTGTCCCGTTCATTAGATAATGCTTAATTCTGGTTTTTATCAAAATTGCCGAACCGCCGCAAGATCTTCCACGGGGATCTTTTGTGTCATATAATGTGTAGCCATTAATTTTAAAATAACTGTTGGTTGTCAAATGGGTTTCAGCAATCATCATTATATCGATCTGCTTTTCCATAAGGAAGTGCTCAAGTTCATTTTTATGTTGGCGAATGCCGTTTGCGTTCCAGAAACATATTTTTAGCCAATTCATTTTGTTAAAATTGCCTGCAAAATGGTGGCTTGCATTTTCAGCATTTCCTGCATCATATTCGTCATGGAAACCGTAAATGTATTTATAGATTGAACAAGAGTTTGCAGAGTTGCCTCAAGATTGCTAAAATGTTGGTCGGAGTTTTGAGGCTTGGGCTCCTGATTTAACTTTGGTTTATCGGATTTTACCACATTCGCATAAGAAATTTGTTGGGGGTTTTGCACGTGTATATGGCTGGTTGGCTGGCGTACCTGGGGAAAATTGATTGTAGAAATGGTGTTTGACTGCTGGGGTGGCATATTTAAAATCAATGGCTTATTTGTCATTGACCGCTTAAAATGAGTATAGACAGGGCAACCTCTATAATTTGCAGTGTGGTTACCCCCACAGTTACTGCATTTTTTAACACTTGCGTCGGCCTTTGGCTTATTGCACTGAGTTGTGCCGTGAAGTTCGCCACATACAACACAAACAGCGGGCAACTTACAGTAAGCCTTTGTGTGGCCAAATTCTTGGCAGTTTAGGCACTGAACGGGTCCTAAACGCTTATGTGGCTCCTCAACGGTAACCTTACGATGCAAAAGAAATTTAAGGTTATAAATTGGATGAATTTCACCATTTTTCAGGATAACATCCCTGGGTTCTAGTTCAACCCTAAACATGGGTTGGGGGATATTTACTACGGTTTTTATTTTAAAACCTTTATCTTCCAATCCGGTTTTGACGTCATCAATATCTACGCAAGGGTCAATACCTTTAATAACAACCTGAAGGCCTTTAGCACTTTTAAGTTGATAAGTATAAAAAGATCTTTTCTCTTTTTCCAGAGCGGCAGAAAGTTTTCGGTAATCATTTTCGCAGTTGACTTGGATTTTTGTTTCACTTATTTGTCCGTGCTTCACTGATGTTACGTTGAAGGTGTCTTTACCAATTGCCGAAATAAGTGCTTTTACCAGCTCATTAGATGTAGGTTCTCTCAAGTATATTGGTGGCGGTTTAAATGTTTTTTTTGATGTAGTTGGCTCGTCAGTCTGAAGGATAGCAAACCTATTACTATCCGTTGTCGCACAGGTAATATCGCCCTTAGACATTTTTGGTTGCGATGATATTTGCGCGGATTTAGGGCTTCGCTGACGTTTAACCACGGTTACATACCTGTCCATGCCTACTTGTGTTTTTGGCTTATCTGCGATTACTGAACTGGTGGATGGTTGGTCTTCTGTTGTAACAACAATGTTTGGCGAGCACGATCGCGTGCGTTTTTTATCTGTTAGAGACAGAAGATTATCCAATGATTTTTTAAGTGATTCTTCCTCAGAGATCCAGAGGTTTTTTCTAGTGGAGCTAAGCTCCCTCACAGAATTGCATCTACACTCATGCAATTTTTGTTTTTTTTATTTATATATTTTTTAATTTAAAATTATATAAAAATAATTGTCACAAAGTTTTTTTTTTTTTTGTATAAATTCGCTCTTCCACTTATTGCGGTTTTGCAAGGAAACAAAACTTTAGTGTATTAGTTTTTTCCCACTGGGTACGTAATCTTCACGCACAATAACAACAACAACAATGCACTGCCACCGCACTTGTTTTATTGAAATTGATTTTATTGTTTAGTTATTGAAATGTGAGGAATTTATTTTCCCGTTGTTTTTTAAAATAATTTGTTATTGTTTTTACAATTTAATATAATATATTATTCTTTTTATATGCAAGTTTAAAAATATGTTAGCACAATGATTTTTTGGTTTGTTTTTTTTTTTTTGTCACTTTTTAAAAACACGACCGTGCGGTTGAAGAATCACAGACTGAATGACAATTATAAATAAATAAATAAAAAGAAAATTAGAAAAGCACAAAAATAAAATAATCTAAATCCATAAAAGTTTGTGTTGCCTGGGCTGGTTTTTTCTGCAAAAGGCGACTATAAGTACGCCAACGACTTATCGTGTGGCAGTGACGATGGATATTTGCATGCCGTGCATTGAATAAGGCCAAAATGCGTAAGTAATTTCAATCCTATAAATTTTTTTGTTTCAGAAATTGCCAAATAACAGTGAAATCCATGTGGAAAGTAAGCCAGTGAGTGCCAACGAACGGATATTTTAAATCAAGATGATACGAGGGTAATGGGAATCGATTGGGCAAAAAATATAAATCGTTTAGTCTGCTTATTTAAGGTAGGAAAGTGGTGATGGCAAATGGTGTAGAACTGCAACATGTGTTGCGGGAGGGTTCGAGAGTAGATGGGCACAGCAATGCGGATAATTTGTTTAAAACTTCTGGCCATGATCTTTCCTAATAAGACAATTTTGTTTAGTATAAATGTCGTTTTGTTGTGGGTGATTTATATTTTGCGCCAATGAAGCAGATTTTGAACATTTTTTTTGTTGAAATTTTGAACCCGTATTGGTTGCAGAAGGTTCCATCAGCATTATCGTAAAAGCTTTGGTTTCGGTTGCTCGCGCCTTTGATTGGTGCAGTGGAACGGGTGGTTCCGCTTTCTGTTTGCACCGGGGGCTGCTGTTGTGGCTTCCGATCATTAATGTTTTCGTTGATGTAGTAGTGTCACTTCATGGCCAATGTATGCAGAGACTTGCGCCGAGCCGATTTCAGCCGGATAAGCCTGAGCCGCTGATGAATTCTGATAGCCGCCGCCGCCAAAAAATGTTCGGCTAATTCGGCTTAAAATTAGCTTTTTTCTTATACTTATATTTTTTTCTTATGTATTTTTATATACATATTAATAAAAAAGTAAAATGTATTTGAAATGGATTTTAGCAAAATTTTCTATAGAATTTTTGAATTCTCGCAACTATGTAATTGCATGCAACTGTATAGACAAGTGACAGAAAAATGTGCAAACTAGACCGTATTTCTCTAATAGCCTATTTACACCAAAGCGAAATCTGTTCATTCGAGATTTCAAACCAAATGTAGTAGATTTTGAGAAGATTTCCCATACAAAATGAAATCTACTTTATGAGCAGATTTCGACGAAATCTCCTGAAATCTACTCAGTACTAAGCGATGTAACTGTGATTTCTTGCAAAAAGTACTTAAAAATACTACGCTGCATCAAAAATTGCACTATAATGTGGTGTATGCAGTCTATGGGCACAAAAAATATACACTTTAATGCTGGTGTATTCAGTCTCTGATAATATTGTATTGTCAAGCCCGCATGCATAAACTATTTTTGAGCAAATGAAATCTTGCTAGATGTCAAAAAACTGTGGTGTAAACGATATAGATTTCGCTGTAGATTTCAATTCAAATCTACTAGATTTTGAGTTGGAGTAAATGCGCTATAAAGCAGTTCGTTTTGCAAATATTTACTACGCATTTTTTTGGTTCCAAGAGCGAAGAAAAAGTTGCAAAAAGTTAACATTTCTCTTATTGCTCATACATAGAAACAAAAAAAAAAATCTCAAAAATTATTGGGGAAAAAATAATTTTAAAAAATTATAAACAGCTTGTTTTTATATTTCCTATCTGTCTATATATATGTCGACATTTCATAGAGCTACCCTAATCAACAGTAGACTTTGAAAATTTTGAAAAATAATCTCAAACATTCAACTTCATATCGCAACAATCAAAATAAATTATTGAGAATTTAAAAATGCTCTACTAATACCTGTCAAAACACAAAAAATAAACTTTTTCATTTATACAGTCTCTTACTTTAAGGCCGGGGCACATACAATCCGTCGTACTTTGTCCGTCTCTTTTATCAACTGACATCACGTGTACAAAGTATGAAGTTGGCACAATCAGCACTTTGATAACGGATATAAAACCAACTGCATTTTACTTTAGCTTGATTAAAATCTTTGAATTTATATTTCAGACACAGCACACAAAATCTAACACAATTTTTTTTTCAATTTATTTAATTTTTGAACGAAAAATTATATTAAAATATACAAAAAATATTACCACATAGTTGTCAAAGCTCTCAACGTACGTTAAAAGTTGAAAGTTGCTCAACTTTAATACTTTGTGTTGACGGAGAAGTACCGAATGTGACAAAGCTCATAAGCCTACATGTATTTCAACTTAGCTGTCAGTTGAAAAAGGCAAAGTATAACGTACGACGGATTCTATGTGCCCCGGCCTTTACACCTTTCAAACAAATGAACAACCGTTGGTTGCAACGATTTTTTTTGAAAGTATCAAAAATCAGAGAATAGAACTTCAATTAATTGAGGATATTATTCTCTATATTAGCTTCTAAGCTGTTTATAATTTTTTGGCTGGTGCCAATATTAGTGTCTTCTTCACTAATATAGTGAATAATAAACACAATTGTTTAAAGTAAATTAAAGTAAAGTAAATAAAAATTGTTTGAAGTAAATATGTACATCAACACAACGGGACCAAAAGGACTCAAGTTTCGTGAAACTGGCGGCTTGTACATCCTGAATATGTATATGCAAATAGACATAAATATTTGTTACATTTAATATCTTTCAGTTATTTTCAGCCTATTTGAGCCGAATAGCCGCCGCCGACTTATTTTTGGTCAGCCGCCGCCGCCGAAAATTTTTGCCGGCGCAGGTCTCTGAATGTATGTCTTCTTTTGAGCATGGTGGTAGGATGAGTGAGCTGCTGATGTTTGGTTAGTCCTGGAGCGAGTTTTTCTGGTGTTGTTCATGTCTGTAACCAATTTTGTTTGCTGGAAGTAGTTCTGTAATTTTAATTTCAATGTAAATATCGCTCATTTGTGTCGGGTTTTAGAATGTTGGTAAAAATGACAGCCGAGGTGAATTAGGATGTCAGCTGTAGACCTTGGTATATATATACCAGAGCTGAAAATTAGAAAGTAGGTAATGCGGTCCCAATAGAAAAACGTAATGATGGAAACTAATGCAAAACAAGTGTTAATATTAGAAAGAGATAGAAAAGAAATTGGAATTATCCTGTTTCTGAAATAAGTGGGACTATATAAAAGGGATTACTGTCGGCCATTTAAAGAAAAAGTTAGCTAAGTTACAATCTAGCGTTAGTGCGGGATATCAAAAATTTGATGATATCGCAAATATTAAATAATTATTATTTCCAATTACAATTTAAATATTAGTGGCTGTTGGTGAAAGTACCCATAAATTTAAATATAATAAAGGCAAAGACCACAGAAAAAAATCACTCAACGTAAGTATAAATACAGTAAAAATGTTGTTGCAGTTAAGTGATTGCGTTTGTTAAAATTTGGGTCAAGATACTAACTCGTAGCACGGAGAGGTTATCCCGCTGGATAGATAAATAGAGAAAAAGCGGAGACCACGCGAAGCAATACCCCTAGGAAACACTGAACAATCCCTAAAGATTGGGTGACGTGAAATCGGTTCAGGAAAGATTGTCTTGAAAGAATTTCTTGTTTGGACTCGGGAGGCCCATTAGTGTTTGAGTGCAATGACAAATTTTTTTTAATATTGAAACTTTGTTTTACCAAAAACTTTTGGTCTATATATAATATATGTCAAATTAAAGCTAAAAGGGTCCTCTTTAATATGGAAAAGGTTTGGTCCAGGAAGAATTTCTGGTTTGGACTCGAGAGGCCCATTAGTGTTTGAGTGCAATGACAAAATTTTCTTAAAATTTAAACTTGGTTCTATAAAAAACTTTTGGGCTATATAAATTATATGCCAAATTAAAGGTAGAAAGGTCCTCTTTAATCTACCAAAGGTTTGGTCCAGGAAGAATTTCTTGTTTCGACTCTAGAGACCTATTTGTGTTGTTGGAAGATTTTAGGTTTGCTGATATATAAGGAAGATTTTGGAACATATAAGTGAAACTTTACTTTCAAGTACAACATAGCTTATATAATTGCATGTAATTTATTCTTTAATTATTAATTTTTCATTAATAATAAGGCATTTTTCCACACATCATTTTTCAGTTATGTCGATTTTATATAGTTTGTTAAAATAGTTTTTTATCTCTCCTATGTAAGAAAGCAATAAAAGAGTGAAAATTTTCAGAAGTTGCAGTATTTATGGTCGAAAATGTTTTAAAATTCTACATTTTAGACTTGGTAGCACTAGAAATTTGGTCTGCAAAGGCAAAAACACTCAATTTTTGTCTGCACACTGTCTGCAAAGAGAGAATTATGGCGTTCCTCTCTTGAAATTGAGTGAAACAAAAATTGTTTGTTATCTTAGTTTGTTAACTTCACGGAGATAAAAATTTAAATGGCGCCGGAAAGGAAAGTTTTTTGTTTTTTGTGGAAGTTAGTCTGGTTAAGTGTTAAGCTTTAAACACATAGACGACAGCAGACAGCAAGCAGCAATCTGTCAAAAATGGAATACATGTGTTTAAATGCACACGATTATTTTAACGACATCACAGCTCACGACTTCACAACAGCATTTGCTGCTGCTGCCAACTTAGACTAATTTCTATTTTTGTAGGCAGTGCCTCGTTTCTGTAAGGTTAGTGAGAAGTTTCTCGCATCGAAACTATGAAACATAAAATTCCATCGTTTCTCGACTATCGAGAAAAACAGCGTTTCTGTATATTAAATCAAAAAGAGGCAATACTAGTTACGTCTTTATTAGAATAATTCCATTAAGCAGCTGTCAAAATGCAAAAAGTTAACAAATAAGAAGAAAAGAATATAGAATAATTTATTAAACGAAAAGAAAATTTAAGAAACAAATGCTCAGCAGTGAATAAAACAATTGAATTCAGTAGTGTTATAAATAAAATAAAATTATGTCAATCAATAACACGTGTACATAAATAAAAACACATTCAAATCATAAATAAATTTCATAAAAACATTCAATTTGTGGTGATGGTTGCTGACCAGTATGACCGGCGAAACATGTTGCGCATTTACAGGCAGAGATTAAGGGCTACAACCGACCCTTTTTTAATTTCAGAACCGATGAGGGAAGCTTCTCGCATTCGAGACAGGCTAAAATTAAGATTTTGCCTTTAAATTTTTAATTTATCATACTGTATGTATATACATAAATATTAAGAAATAAAGAAAAAGCCAAAAAAAAAATTAATTCATAATTTTTATATATTTATTATATTATATCTCCGTGGAAATTCTTTCAATTTTCTAAAATAAAAAGAAGAAATGAATAATGAACTACATTCAGTATCTGCCGTATTCATAATAAATAATTTACACATAACAAAGGTTTACTTGACAAATTTTGTGTAAAACT
Source organism: Thecocarcelia acutangulata (assembly GCA_914767995.1). Taxonomy (NCBI): domain Eukaryota; kingdom Metazoa; phylum Arthropoda; class Insecta; order Diptera; family Tachinidae; genus Thecocarcelia; species Thecocarcelia acutangulata. Next base: position 68,735,014 of record OU612097.1, read on the forward strand.
ATGTATGTCAAGTAAAATTTTACTAATTGCAAACTATTTTTTATGAATACGACAATATGTGTATAAATATTTAAAAACTTTACCTTTTCTACACTTTTTGCATTCATTATGTCAATTATATATTTTGAAATTTATAACTTCCGCAACTCTTTTATTTGTGAAAAGTTTTGACAGCTGTAGCGAGAAACTTCTCACAAAATTTTAATACAGAAACAGGTTTACTCACAAGCTTCCAATGAATTACGTCAAAAAAGCTATTTTGACAGATATTTCTCGTTTCTCAAAGATACAGAAACATTTGTGTGAGTAACTCCATTTTTTGTTTCAATTCGCATAGTTTCTCTGTCAATTCCTTTGTTTCTTGTGAGAAATTTCTCGATGCGAGTAATACAGAAACGAATCACAGCAAAAAGTAAATGCAGTGCTGCCACTATAAATATAAATTGCCAGCAATAAGAACTAAAATTAGTTTGAAGTATTTAATAGAAATAAATATCACATATATAAAATAAACAGATAAATTGATGGGTTTTTACAGTTTTACGTGATATTATTACGGTTTCAGTCAGTAATTTTAATTTTATTCGTGTAAAGTATATACATATGTGGCACCTCTGAATTTTGTATTATTTAAATACACATAGTGCTGCTGCTGTCTTTAAAATAATTACTTTGCTGACCAGACGGCAGCATTTGAAGCTAACTTCATTTGTACTCGTGAAGTTGTGAAGTCTGCTGTCGTCTAGGTGTTTAGAGCTTTAGTGTTTAATTGTTGAATATTGTAAATATAGTTGTATTAGACTTTACTCATCGTAATAGTGTTGTAGTGAAAAGCTTAAAGTTTGTCAGGGAATATATAGATATAGATGGTTTAAGAGAGCTCTTTTAGGCTGATGTGTAGAAGTTTTGTTTGATTGTATTGGTTATACGTACTTCGTTGCAACAAGTGATGAGCAAGTTATAATATAACTATATATCAGGATAATCGTATAGGAATAATATTAAAAAAAATATATTATTTTTTTTTTTGTAGAATAATCGAAATTTATTTTAGGATTGTCTAAGTTTAAAAACCATATATAGAATAATTTAGTTAGTAAAAATTTAAAGCATTAAACACATTCGAGACAGCAGGCTACACGAACACGCGACTACAATTGCCGCTGGTTACAATTGTAGCCTGTAGCCAGCTACCTACAAATCTTAAAAAGCTTTTTTGCATACAAAATGGCTGAGGGAAATTTAGAAAATTCTATAGTAGCTATTGCTAAATTAGTGCGAGCTACTTAGTATTCGGTGTAGTAATATATATAAATATTTAAAAATTAAATATTAGGAAATCACAATCAATTTACAATTAAAATTTGAAACTTCTAAAATATAAACAGCCGCTTCTTTGCATTGCAGTGGTGCCACTTACAATTTTTTTAGCTGTTTTTAAAGCCATATAAAGAAAATACAATGAAGACTAAAGTAATTTAAATAAATATAATTTTTGAGCTTTAGATCTTTGTTTTTTCGTTTTTTATTAAAAATTAACAATTCAAAATCTTTTATTTCTCGATATTTCTATAATAATTTGTTATCATCGTCAGGAAAATTAAAATGTAATTAAAAATTTCCCTCACCTGGGTAACTACCTTGACGTGGTGTGGGGGCTTAAATGTGTGCCCTCTCTCGAGGGCTAAATCATGAGAATACTGTTTCAGGCTCTCATGGTTGAGCCTGAGGAGAGGATAGAGTTTTTTTAAAGCCGGCCTATAAACTAAAGGTTATCCAAACCCTCAAACAGGGGTGTTACGCGACCCGTGCCCATCTGTTCACTTTGCAGTCGGGGGCACAGAGTACACAGAGGCGTCAGTAGTGACTTTTGTAAAACCACCTTGTCAGCTGATGGAGAGTTGCGTCGCGCGAGACAGATATATTGTACTTTGTGTACGAATATCAAAAGTAAACAAACACAAAAATAACACGTTTTACAAAAATTGTGCTAGTGAAAAAAATTTGGTGTTAAATAAAATTAAAATTTTCCACAAAAATTATACTTTGTGGCAAAAATAAAAATAGTAAATTTAATTAATTTAACACGAAGAAAAATTTTATGTACGGCGGCCTGTTACCACATGATAGTTTCCAGGAGAAACAGCAAACAAAGTTTGGACAATTGAATGTTATGACTGACTATGCTTTGAAAGAAGACTATTGAAATGTTGTGGTTGGAGGCTTTAAAAGCAGAATGGACGGGAAGAAATGCAATGCTTTGATGAGCTGAACACAAATAAAAAGCAACCCAAAGCTTTAGCCAAGAATAAGGCTGCTGCAAATGCTGTTTACTTTTGTGTCTGAAGGCAGGGTTTGAGCAAACAGTATATGTGAGTAAAAAAATATGAAAAAATGATTAATTTACAAATTTGGTTGGCCACCTACACAAACAAATGGTCAAATTAAAAAGGCAAGGTAAGGTTTTCGAGTGTATATATGTATGATTCATACTTTAAAAATTCTAAAATATTTTTTTAAGGAATTATGATGGCTGGAAATTATTCTTAGGACCAGTGCCTGTCATACGCATGTATGGGATAACTATGGATGGACATGACAATGACAGGAAGCTGTGTTAAGCGTTGAATTGATAATCCGCCAAGATAATTCACCGCTGGTTGCCACTAATGAATACATGCTTACAAAAACATAAGAGTTAACTAAAACTGATTATGCAGCTAAGCAGGCTCATGTAGAGTTAGCAACAAAAATGAAGAAAAGAGAACCCGACACTACTCCAAAACTAGGAGATCGCGTTCCTTATGTTATACGTGCAGCTGCGAAAAATACTAAGGCTGGAGGTCCTTTATATGATTTAGAAAATAGTATACCCATAGATGCAAATTATTATTTGGAACAATAGTTATCGAAACCACTTCTTAGAGTATTTGAACCTATTTTGTGTGACAAGGCTGAATCAATTTTACTAAGTAAATTTATTATTTAAATATCCTTGAAACATCATTTTAACTCAATTGTTTTTTATAGGGAGAACACACACGTACCCGTACAGTGGTAACATAAAAAGTTGGTGGCCTAGTTGGATTTATGACGAAAAAGTCTTCCTGGTTAGGCTGTTGATGCTGAACGTCAGATGGAAGAGAAGTTTGCTCGCTTATGGACGTACTGGCAAACATGTCAAGGATCCTTGCATGAGGAAGTGTTATCGAGATTGCCTAACTTTCTACATGAGACAAAAAATCCGAATGGACTTGGAAATGTAAGAAAAGCGTGTAACACGGTTTGGTCTGCCTGAATGGTAAAAGCTGCATACTCTTAACAAACATCTTTAACATAAATAATAATATATAATTATATGCTATGTTTCAAAATAAAATTATCCCCTTTAATTTCAATAAAATTTACTAAGTGGACATCAAATGTATGTTTCTGAGATTTAACTTCTTTGGACAAAGGCATATTGCTCCTTTATTGCAACATAGGCATAAACAAAAAAGCTTTTTTTTTAGAAAAACATAGTCATAACTAAAAAAAAGGTTTTTTAGAGAAAAACATTTTAAATTTTTAGTTTCTGTACAAGTTATAGAATTTTTTTTCTGGAAATTATTTCCTGAAGTAATATGAAAAAATTTTTGGTACAATATAAAAGGTATTACTGTTAACAATTATACATTGTTAACTCGAATAGCTTATATGACTATGTTGCAATAAAGGAGCGATATATAAATTTGTTTGTTTTTTAATGCATATTAATAATCACAACCGAACAGAAGGCATGGTAGTATAGAAAATTAACAAACGTAGTTTTTTACATAATATGATAGGAATTGTTGTTTGAATGGGGTAGATGGACCAAACAGTCTGTCTTACGAGACAGTCTCTTCTTCTGAGCTGTTCAACCTACTTTAATAAAATTAAAAGCAAAAATATTTAAAAGCTTTAATTTCTTTAAAGCTAGGACAACGAATGCTTGACGAAGTTAAAACCAAAAATAAATTCACATATGAATATCTAAATGAATACACTTTTTTTAAAATTGGTGGCCCTGATAAGGGCCTTTGTGGTGGTTATTAACCATATTACAATAAAATTGGTGGCCCTGAGAAGGACCTTTTGTGAGCCAATTTTAATCTCTTTTGATAAAACGATTTATGGTCCTGAAAAGGGCCTTTGTGGTGGTTATTAGCCATTTTACAATAAAATTGGTGGCCCTGAGAAGGGCCTTTTATTTAGATTTCCTTTTGATATAAAAATTAACATGGTTTTTAAAATGGTTTCGAAACTTAATTAACTTACTATGGCTAAATTCATCTACAACCCACATTAATGAACTCTATCGTCCCGCGATTAAATCCGTTTGATTGATCTTCATCAGTTTTTTGTTGTTGCACAATAACTTCCGATATCATGAGACAGGTCCGTAATTTTAAGAATTATGGCATATAATTTGTAAAAAGTGCTGTGTATTGAGGCTCCATGTGGGCATCCTTTAATGCAAGTAGTAGACCTGAAAACAATGAAACAATCATTAAAAACAATCAGATTTCATTAAAACCAATCAGACTTACAATACTGTTGACGATAACCAAAACGTACAGAACTGTTGAAAGATAAATAATAATATATTAGAAATTGGTTTTAAAAGAAATAAGCATATTTTAAAACTAAAATTATAAAAAACTACGCATATATTCATTTTACAAAATATATACATATGTACTTACACCTTGGCTTGTTGATTCGCTTTTTTACTGTCCTGCAAAAGAAAAGAATACTTGTAACAATCACTTTCTGGCAAAATTGAATTAATTTTGTTTCAATATAAATAAAAAACACCATAATTTTTCACAATTTATTAAAACTTTTCACAAACTTTTTTGCTGCAAAATTTATTTTATTTTGTGGTATTTTGCTTTGTGATATCATTCTTACGAATATAGCACAAAGCGCGGAGAGACGCGAATGAGTGCGATGCACAGAATTTAGTCTTATTAGTTGTCTCTTTTCCGCCGCGTGACACCTCTGTTCTACCTTGTGGTCGGGGGTTAAGTGACTGTATTTAAACGGAGCTTTGCTGATACCTGGGCACCTCAGCAAATAGACTACGCCCCCTCCACGTGGGAACACAATAAAACATTCACAAATATTCAAACAAACAAAACAACAGGACAAGACGTTGACGACCATGAATACGGACAAGAACAAACGAAACGCGAAGCGTGGGGTCACTTGGACAAGGACTGGGACGCTACCTGCAGTAGGAAATCTGAGGAAACTCAAGGCTACCAAATGCGAAAAGGCTTCCTCGAAATAGGAACGCAACCTTGGCACTGGGGTACCTCTGTCCTTTCAACCAAGTACCTCGGTTGCGACAAAGACCCGGGCCTCTACGGCATCTCACCTTGTTTTGGGAGCTGTCGGTGCTTCTTGCACGGTAGCTACCCAAGTGCCGGTTATGGATAAGGTGGCCACGAGTTCCGCACCCCCCACTGGTAAGGGAATTGCGAACCAGTTTTCGGGCTCCCAAACCGGTGGAAATCTGGGTAATGTTGGCGGAGGAACTGCGAACCAGTTTTCGGGCGCCCAGGTTACAACCCAGATCTCTCGCGGAAGGAACAGCGTGGGAACTGCGAACACGTTTTCGGGTACCCAAACTGAACCTTCAGCGAAAAGATCTCAAAGGCACATCAACCCTGCTAGACGGGTCTTTTTGAACCGGCGTGCCGCGAACAAAATTTTCAGTGAACTGGTGAATAAGCCAGTAGATGCCTTAACGGCTGTAGAGAAGTCCCGCTTATCGTGGGCAAAAGCAGTTATAGCTGAGCTGCAATGTTCGCCTCCACTCACATCCAGGGATACGCCTAAGAGGCAACATTCTGAGGAAGAGGCTGTGCTACAGGCTCAACAACCCGCAAGTAAGCGTGTAAGACCCCAAACGTCAATGGAAAGGTCGTACAGCGAGGTGGCGAAAGACCATCTCGTGATGGCCATAATTGACAGGGGCAACGTGGATCTGGCTATAACCCCTTCTGATTGGGTTATAGTGAAACGGGAAATCATGGGGATTAATATGATCCGGAGAGTTTTGAAGGACAATCCGGGTGCGTACCCCAGGTGTGAGGAGGCTGGCTGGTATCGGCGGCGTATCAAACTTATGGCTTGTGCAGATGAGCGATCGGCCTTGTTACTTAAAGAAGCTGCCACTCTTGTGAACGGGCCATGGGAAGGAGCTAGGCTTGGCGTGGTTCCTCTTTCAGAGGTTCCACGGAGACCTAGAGCAATCGCCAGGATACCAGACATCTCTGGTTCTGCGGCAGAGATCCTGGAGGTACTGAGAGGCGGAAATCCTGGCATACCGACCCATGATTGGAAGGTTAGGGTATCCGAATCAAAGGGCAGTACCAGGGATATCACCATCCTGCTGAATCAGGGGTCACCTTGTCCTCCATTGATTGCTGGGAAATTGCATACATGAGGGATTAGAAAGCCCGAACTTCTCAACAAAAAGTTATTCATATGACCGCAATCATATGACAAGTATTGCTACCTGTGTGAGCCTAGCAAGCCACACGGGGGCGGTGGTGAATCGTGAAAAATTCACTTCGAGGAATTGATCCACCATCAGGTTAGGCCGTCAAGGCAGGTACTGATGTAAATCATTTTCAGAGTTGAATCAGGGGTCACTGGCGCCACTTCGTGCTAGAAAGGGGAAGATGTATCTGTGTTTTGATACTATCTTTCTCCGAGTAAACAGGGGTGACGTCATGGGCGAACTGGTTCCGGAGGATGTGGGTACCGAAGCGGAACGCATGTCTGTGGATGAGGTTGCGAGTGCAATATCAGGCGAAGATGCCCTCTCCAACTCTGAGTTGGTGGGGGAGATCTTCGAACATGTTAACGACGATGCAGTTGATGAGGACGCCCTCTTGGACTCTGATCAAGATCAGGACCAAGAGGACGTCAACGTCACGGTGGTACAGAAAGCAGATGATGGTGAAGGCTCTGCAGCTTAACCTTCACCATGCAAAAGCAGCCTCGGCTGCATTGTCCTCCGTCTGTCGGAAAGACAAGAGGAGCTGATTCTGGTCTAAGAACCCTGGCTTTGTAAGGGCAGGGTTTGCGGACTGAGGAAGAAGGGCTACAAGCTACTATACACGGATCAAGGTAGAGTCAGATCCTGTATAATGGCGAGGAGCGATTTAAAAATCTTCATTCTCTCTGACTTCAGTGATGAAGACGGCTGTCTGGGAGACGGATGCAGATACTTTCCTGATTGTCTCCAGCTATATGGCGCATGACAGCGAATCTCCACTAATCAGGGTTCGCGAGGCTGTAGAAATGGCGGTAGAAAAGAACCTGCCAATAATCATAGGAGCTGATGCAAATGCACACCATGTGGTGTGGGGCAGCTCCGATACTAACGCAAGGGGTGAGTCAATTTTTGAATTCATTCTTTGTAATAATCTAGATGTTGTGAATGTTGGTTCGGAACCCACTTTTGTTGTGGTAAACACAAGGGAGGTTCTGGATATCACGCTCATTAGCACTAAACATTCGGATGTACCTGTGATCTCTAATCACAGGTACATTGAATTCGAAATAGGAATTCAGGAGAGAGGATTAACACCCAGAAGAAACAGGAGGAAGACGGATTGGGAGATGCAGGGTAGAATTCTCTCAGATCTTCTTCTGGATCCTCCGACTATACAGGAGTGTGAGGACATTGAGAGAGCTGTGGACTGGGTCCTTCGAAACGGCCATCTCAGGTTCATGCACGCCTAGTCTGTGTCGGGGTAAGAGTAAGCCACCATGGTGGGATCTTGAGATAGCGAAGGCTCGAAAAGAGTCTCGTAGGCTTTTTAATGAGGCCAAAAGACTGGGTAACTGGTCAGAGTACAAAGCCTCAGTAAATAAATTCAAGAACCTGATAAGGAATGCGAAGCGAAGTTCATGGAGGTCCTTTTGCAGTAGTGTGGAAGGAGCTTCTGAGACTAGTAGGCTTCGCAAAATCCTATCTAGCAGCCCGCCCATACCAAGTTTCGTTAAGAAACAGTGTGGTAGCTGGACAACCAGCGGACATGAGACTCTAGAAGTTCTCATGGACACGCATTTCCCTGGATGCACACCCTTTATGGGAGACTATAGACAATGGTCAAGGGGATATCTGCTTATCTTTTGATCGAATCAGAATCCTTTGGGCGTTGAATAGCTTTGACCCATATAAATCACCGGCTCCAGATGGTATTATACCAGCTGATTTGCAGAAAAATGCGGAACTTATAGTGCCACGGTTAATAAGGATCTTCTCGGCCTGCCTTGGTTGGTCCTACATTCCGCAATCATGGCGAAGGTGTGTTGTAGTCTTTATTCCGAAAGGGGGAAAGGCTTCACACACCACTCCGAATGATTTCAGGCCTATAAGCTTGTCATCCTTCTTGCTTAAAACCCTGGAACGGATAATTGAATTACATCTTAGAATGTCAGTTATTCCGAGCCATTTATCAGCATCTCAACATGCCTATACCAAGGGCAAATCTGTTGAGACTGCATTGCATTCGCTCGTGGGGTATGTGGAGAGAGCTCTGGAGCAGGGGGAGTATGCATTGGTTGCCTTCCTTGATATTGAGGGGGCATTTAATAATGTGTTGCCAAGGGCTATAATAATCGCTCTGGAAAGACTGAACGTTCATCAGTCAATTGTTAGCTTCATAAAGAATTTACTGACCAATAGGGTCATTACTTCCAATATGGGGCGAGCCACAATTTGCAGAGTGGCTAGAAAGGGCACTCCACAGGGAGGGGTTCTATCTCCTCTTCTATGGAATTTAGCTCTGAATTCGTTATTGATGGAATTAGATTCCATGCTGTTTAGGACAGTGGCATATGCCGATGATATTGCGGTAGCTGTGTCGGGTAAGTACCCGGATATACTATCACAGCAACTAGGCTCTGCGCTAAGCCTTATAGTAGGATGGTGTACAAATAGCGGTCTAAGTGTGAATCCGCAAAAAACGGAGCTTGTGCTCTTCACTCGAAGATACAAGACTCCATCGTTTACTCTGCCAACCGTAAGGGGGGTTGAGCTAGTGTTGTCAGACAGTGCGAAATATCTGGGCATCTACCTGGATTCCAAACTATCTTGGCAGCATAATGTCCAGTCAAGGGCAGAAAAAGCGGCTATCGCCTTATTCTTGTGCAAAAGGGCCATTGGAAAGACCTGGGGAATAAATCCTAGGAACTCCTACTGGCTTTTCAGCACGGTTGTAAAGCCCATTCTAGCATATGGAGCGCTTGTGTGGTGGAAGTCGTTGAAGAAAACCACCTACTGCAAAATCGCAGAAAATATAATGCGTACTGCTGCTTTAATGGTGACTGGTGCTTCTTGCACTACGCCATCGAAAGCACTTTTCACTATGCTGAACTGGCTGTCGGTTAATCTCATGGTGAAGGAAATAGCCATGAATTGGGCTATCAGGCTGTGGTCAAGCAGGACGTGGAAGGAGGCGACATATGGTCATGCCTCAATAATAGGAAGAATACTGAACCTTCCGGAAAATATTGATTACTGCTCGCCGGCTCTACTGCCCGACAAGAGATTTGATGTAATCTTATCAGGCTCGTTCTCGGAGACGACTGGCACAGATCGTCAAGAGGACGTGCTTCAAATTATTACAGATGGATCCAAGTCGGACTCGGGAGTCGGTGGGGGGTATCTTTATCCCCTTGTATGAGAGGAGGATGAGTTTTAAGCTGCAAAATGAGTGTAGCGTAGCGCAGGCCGAAACTGCAGCCATTATGAGGGCAGCTAACTGGTTAAGGTACTACAGGATATATGAGAATGATATCCGAATTTGTACTGATAGTAAGGCTGCGTTGTATGCACTAGCTGGAGTCTATACGACATCCAGGTTGGTTCGTGAATGCCGGATATCTCTAAGCGACATAGCGAGACATTCGAACCTGGAGCTTATCTGGGTACGAGGGCACAGTGAAGTGTCCGGAAATCTAGTAGCGGATGAACTGGCAAAGGGCGGTGTCCAGCTACAACAAAGAGATATTGATGAGATCGTTGGAATCCCGCTTGCGAGCTGTAAGAAACTAGTACAGCGTCAACTTTTTCAGACCGCTCAAGACAGATGGTCTAATGAGGGTACCTGTCGAATATCAAGGCTGACATGGTCCAGATATGATAACAGGAGGACTATTATCCTAAGGGGCTTGCCCCGACGGAGGTTGCGTTCTGCTGTGGCGGTTCTGACGGGACATTGCCACATAGGGACGCAGGCAAGGAGGTTAAATCTTCCATTTAATGACTTCTGTAGAAGTTGCAGAGACGAGGAGGAAGAAGAGAGCGTTGAGCACTACCTCTGTCAGTGTCCAGCTCTTTCTTATGTAAGGGCATTGTTCCTAGGCAGACCGATGCTGCATGATTTGACGGAGGTATCGGAATGCGATGTAAGTGGATCCTCGGGTTGGTTCTAAGCCAGTGATATGTAGATCTACTGAGATACATATCATATCCAGGCAACACAACGGGACCTGACTGGACCCAAGTGGGCTGGCTTTATAATAGCTGGCAGCCTGTTAAACCTAACCTAACCTAATTAAAAATTTTAATTGAAATATTACTGTCAAAAAATTCCTATATCCAAAAAATTTGAACAACAAATTGAAAAATAACATAATTTAAATTAAACTTATTCTGCAACCAACAAATGCCTTGTTAACGATTACAACATCTTGTACCTTATCCTTAAGCACATGGCACATGTTGCTAACAGAATAACATTACCATTAAAAAAACAAGAATTTACCAAGCTGAATTATTAGCGTTTCGTAGTTATAATTATATAAAGACACTTCACATTTTGTATTAAGACTTGTCAAAAATTCAATTAATACATGCAAGTGAGAATTTAAAGCGTAATAAAGTGATAAATTATATGGCAAGAGATTTGACATCATAAGACTTTGAGAAATTTATTTAAACAATACAATTTTTTATAGAACAGGATTACATTTTTTACAAAAGCAATTAATAATCATTTAAAATTCTCATCTGAATCATAGTGTTACACTAAAATTTGTTACTAGTTCACATGACTATTATATGCAGACATATTTTTTATTGTTTTTTTTTTTATGAAAATCAATACTAAAACAAATAAATAAATGTTAACTTCATCTTGTCTTTCAATTTAATAACAAAAATTAATGATTAAAAAAAAGTTTTCATCAATTGTGTTTGCGCTTGGAAGAAAATATGAAAACGAGATTTTTATTGTTTCGTTTTTTTTACACATCACTAATGTACATAACATATTTAGGAATTCCTGAACAAAATTTTAGTAATAATAAAATGAAAAAGGGGTAAATTATATAAAGCGTAATTGCTTATTTTAATAAATACACAAAACTAAAATTATCCGACATTCAAATAATACTTTTCATCAATTATTTTTATCAAAAACATCGTATATATGATTAATAAAAGAACTTTTAGATTTAAATAAGAATTTTCACAATATATAAAATAAAAAAAAAACAATATCTAAAATCAATAAATTGTCTTAGAAAAGAGTGCAACCAGTTTTAAAAACATTTGACTGAAAAGTGTGCTCTACAGAACATTTTAACTTAAAATTATTTTATGAATACAGTTTTATCGTGTTTCCTCTAAAAATGATTTGAATAACTGTTTAACATTTTTATGAATACATTTTGTGAACTTGTTCTCAAAGCGCTAATTTATTTGACTTTGCATTTACATCACTAACAAAGCTTTTGTAGCCAACAAAAATAGAAATTAGTTTAATTGGACTACAACGACAAAATCAGCATGGACAACAACTTGCTTACTGTTTTCAAAATAATCATTCTCATAAGAACACGTCTATTTTAATTTTGAGCTTTTGTAGCTTGTAGCCTGCTGTCTCGAAAGTGTTTAAAGCTTAAAATAAACATAAATTTTTATAACGTCTAAGAAAAATGCAGGTGTTCTAAATTTGTTAGTGGTGGTGTGTTAAGGTAAGTGTAGCGAGGAATCATGGTTGGGAAGGGCGACTGGAGCATACAGCTAGCTCCCTCTCTACAAATATGGCTGTGAAAAAGGTTACGACTTCAAAATTTACGTGTCACGTACCATAGTAGCAGGGTGAAGGGTTAGACTCACGCTGGCAGAATAAGAGTCAAAGCGTAGGCTAGTCGGCAAACTATCATCCCCTAATGCCACAATAGGTACATAACTCATACGTAAAATGGTCTCCTGCTGAAAATAAATTTTGTAGTAGGCTGTGGAGCAAGACTTATCTAGGTTTTAAATGAGAAAATAATTGGTGAGTTTCAAAGCTCATTAGGAAACTCAACGGTGAGTTCTTCGGACTGGCTCTCAAACAATATACTTTTAGTTGCTGGTTCTACAGACTACAAGGTATCCATCATCGGCATTCAATATTTTTATTTCTTATATAAATACATACATATGTGTAGTTTTTGCTATATTTTGTAGATACGTGTTTTCTCTGCCTAAATAAAGGATATTGTAACCACGGGACAAGCATATGAACTTAATGCAAGAAATTATAAATTCCATTACATCTGGTGGCGGACTAATAGCGTTAGTTTTTCTACGGAACGGAAATAAAATCTGTTAGTTCTTACTGAAACTCGTGTAAACGAACGCAAATCATTTAAATACAATAAAACACAATTAAAACTTTTTGCTTGTTTTAGTTTGGACATAATTTTTCGAAACGGCTTAAAACAAACTTGACCACAGTTCTATTATAATCCTGTGGCTGTGTTCTGTAACTTTGGCGAGAAGTTCTCGCGTCGAAAACCTGTGAAACAAATTATTCCATCGTTTCTCGAAAAGTGAGAAAAAACTGCGTCTGTAACTCATGTCGAAAACTATCCAAAGCGATTACGTCGTTACGTTAGAAATGTCTGAAAATAAAAAACGATGCTGACATGCAATTTTAAAACTGAAAGCGCCAGTCACAATTAATATCGCCTTCGACCAAAAAATACTAAAGTTAAGAAATTTTTTTCGATGGCGTCATATTATAACCGCCGGCTATTCTAGAAAATGTATGGTATGGCTCTAACGTTTACATTTTATTTACAAATACATACTTACATACATACGTATGCACGAAATTTTGTAAAATTAAAAAACAATTGCATTTTGTGCATTCTGAAAAGAAAATATTATAAAAGTATTACAATATACTTTGTTGGGTCGGAAATTAAAATTGTAGAAATTACAAACTTATATAAGTATTCCCTTAAAAAACAACCATTCTGAACTGTATAAATATATATATTAAACTTAATTTAACAGCAAAATACTTATTTTTTCAGTATTGTTATTCATTTCATGATGATAATTGTTATTTGAAATACCATCTCACAGCCTTTTTATTTGCGAGAAATAATAACAGTTGAAAGCGGGAAATTTGAAAAATGGAAAAAAACAGACACAGTTTTTCCATGAAATGGCGAGTAATTTCCTTACGTGACAGCTCGCCAAAAAAGTTATAGCTACAGTTTAGTGAGAAAAGCAGCTGTTTTTTTCAACTTATGAAAACTTTGTTTCATTTTACACGTTTCAGTCGAAAAGTTTCTCGTGGCGAGAGTTACAGAACACAGCCCCAGACAACGCGAAGTATTTTGTTCCTTTTTACTTTGAATTAATGTATTGTATGTATTTTTATTTCTAATTATATATTATTTTTAATTAAATTAAAATTTACTTACATTGTTCGCACCCGCTCATGTACAAATGTTTGACACTTGTAAATATATTTTGTAGTGATGGTATGCATTTTTGATAATTTCTTTAAACTTTTTTAATGATGACACTAAAATAATCAAAAGATGTTCAGTCCAGCAAAATGAGAAACGAACATCTTGTAAAGATGTTAAGAGATGTTGAGTTTTTTTCATATAGACTTTACATAGGAAGATGTTAACATCTTGCCAAAATGATGAAAGATGTAAGATAAGTGTAAATACGCTATTACAGTCAAACACATGTAATGTGGACAAATGCAAATGAACTAATTACACTACAATATACACAAAGCAACCTAGCGTTTAGATATGAAAGTAAATGCCTTGCAATACACTTTTACACTAACAAACCCACATTTCCACTCAGCTTTCAACAAAACTTTAATGAAACAAAATTTTCACCTATTCTAAAATTAAAATCACATAAGGTAAGCACTGTTGTAGTAAAAAAATAATTATAAAATTAACTTCTATTGTATGTATGTACATGAAAAAAATTATCACATATATATTTTCGAAGTATACATAACTAATACGATTAAAGCCTTTTTTTAAAAGTAGTTTAATTAAAAAATTATATTGATAATTTTGTTCGACTATTGCTCCATAAATTTGTGTTTCTGATAGTCTCAGAAACTCTAATTAGTTAGCAAACTATATAAGAATAGAGAGCAGAAAGTTACAGCAACTATTTGCTTCGGCAGCATTTTCAAAATGAATAGAAGAATAAAACATTCTTGTATGAAATTCTTCGTTTTCCTTGGAATTTTTATTTACAATACGTATATGGAAATTTCATAAAAGTACTCCCTGTGCAATAGCACAGCAAAAACCCCGTGTGTGAAAGTGATAATAATATTTCTGTCCCATTCCATTCGTTTCTATTAAAAGCCAGCAGTGGCTGTGTTCTGTAACTCTCGCCACGAGAAACTTTTCGACTGAAACGTCTGAATTGAAAAAAACAGCTGTTTTTCTCACTAAACTGTAGCTATAACTTTTCTTGGTGAGTAATAGCCATCACGTAAGGAAATTACTCGCCATTTTACTGAAAAACTGTGTCTGTAAAACTTTTGCGAAAAAATTTCCTGCTTTCAACTGCCATTATTTTTCGCAAATAAAAAGGCTGTGAGATACTATTTCAAATAACAATAATCATAATTAAATGAATAATAATGCTGAAAAAATAAGTATTTTGCAGTTAAATTAAGTTTCACATGTATATTTACACAGTTTAGAATGATTATTTTTTTATTTTAACTTTTTATTTAATTTTTATACCCTTCACACAACAAGTTTTAAGGCAATACTTATATAAGTTTATAATATCTACAATTTTAATTTCCGACCCAACAATATACTGTAATACTTTTATAATTCTTTTTTCAGAATTCACAAATTGAAATTGTTTTTTAATGTTACAAAATTTTGTGCATAAGTATGTATGTATGTATTTGTAAATAAAATGTAAACGTTAGAGCCATACCATACATTTTCTAGAATAGCCGGCGGTTATAATATGATGCCGTCGAACAAAATTTCTTAAATTTAGAAATTTTTGGTCGGCGGCGGTACTAATTGTGGCTGGCGCTTTCATTTTTAAAATTGCATGTCGGCATCGTTTTATATTTTCAGACATTTCTAACGTAACAACGTAATCGCTTTGGGTAGTTTTCGACATGGGTTACAGACGCAGTTTTTTCTCACTTTTCGAGAAACGATGGAATAATTTGTTTCACAAGTTTTCGACGCGAGAACTTCTCGCCAAAGTTACAGAACACAGCCACATAGTACTTTGCACAAGAACAATATGGCGCGAGTCCAATTCATTTCCAGGTGGTCATATGGCTACACCAAATCAACATTTTATAATAAACGCAGCAGCGTTTCTGTATTTCTCACATCGAGAATTTTTTCACATGAAACATGGGAATTGAAAGAAAAACGATGAGAATTAAAACAAAAAATTGTTTCTCACACCCAAGTGTTTCTGCAATTAATTTTTGTGAAAACTATCTGTCGTTTGAGCTTTTTGACGTAAATTTTTGAGTAAATGTGTTTCTGTACATAAATTTTATGAGAAGTAGCCGTCAAAACATTCCCCAAATAAAAACAGTGCGGAATTAGAAATAAAAAGAAAACAAGATATTTAAATATATCTTAAACGTGCAGAAAAGAGGTAAAGTATTATATATTTTTTTAATTGCAAAATGTATAAAATAATATTTATTATTTAATTTAAGAAAAATTAAAGTAAAAATTGCAAAAGCTGAGCGCTTGGCGGAAAAATAACATAAGAAACAAACTGCAGCTAGCTAGATCTACTCCCTGTAATGAAGAACAACAATTCTGAAGAAATGGTTTTAAAGGCAATCGACAATCAGGATTATAATAGAACTGTGGTCAAGTTTGTTTTAAGCCGTTTCGAAAAATTATGTCCAAACTAAAACAAGCAAAAAGTTTTTATTGTGTTTTATTGTATTTAAATGATTTGCGTTCGTTTACACGAGTTTCAATAGGAACTAACAGATTTTCAGGGCTGTTCTGCAAATCACTTTTTGTGAAAGTGATTTGAAATCACAAAAAAGATGTTCTGCTCACAAAATATTTTTGATTTTTGTGATTTTAAATCGGTTAGCTAACTTGCAATCAATTTGAAATCACATCCCAATTTTTGCACGTACTTTATTATGAATTTTATAATTTATTACATTAATAAATAACTTAATGTGTTTTTTATCGATTATTTAAATAAAATCATTTATTTTATGCGAAATAATTCACTAAATTAAGAAAAAACTAGATATGCTTATTTTGTTGCAAGATTTGTTGTATTACTTTGTGATTTGGTTTATTGGTTTAAATTATTTTAACTTCTATATTCGTTAGAAGAAATTAACCTTATATTGCAAATAATACCGCGAATAAAAAAATTCAACCTGAAAATAAGAATTACAATAAATTGAATAAAAAAACAGCTGTTTTTTTTGTGTTTTAGAAATCACATGGAAAGTCACAAAAAATTGTGATTTGCAGAACAGGCACAAATCACATTTGTGCTTTTGAAACGGCATGTGCTTTGAAATCATGTGATTTTTAGAACAGGCCTGTTTATTTCCGTTCCGTAGAAAAACTAACGCTATTAGTCCGCCACCAGATGTAATGGAATTTATAATTTCTTGCATTAAGTTCATATGCTTGTCCCGTGGTTACAATATCCTTTATTTAGGCAGAGAAAACACGTATCTACAAAATATAGCAAAAACTACACATATGTATGTATTTATATAAGAAATAAAAATATTGAATGCCGATGATGGATACCTTGTAGTCTGTAGAACCAGCAACTAAAAGTATATTGTTTGAGAGCCAGTCCGAAGAACTCACCGTTGAGTTTCCTAATGAGCTTTGAAACTCACCAATTATTTTCTCATTCAAAACCTAGATAAGTCTTGCTCCACAGCCTACTACAAAATTTATTTTCAGCAGGAGACCATTTTACGTATGAGTTATGTACCTATTGTGGCATTAGGGGATGATAGTTTGCCGACTAGCCTACGCTTTGACTCTTATTCTGCCAGCGTGAGTCTAACCCTTCACCCTGCTACTATGGTACATGACACGTAAATTTTGAAGTCGTAACCTTTTTCACAGCCATATTTGTAGAGAGGGAGCTAGCTGTATGCTCCAGTCGCCCTTCCCAACCATGATTCCTCGCTACACTTACCTTAACACACCACCACTAACAAATTTAGAACACCTGCATTTTTCTTAGACGTTATAAAAATTTATGTTTATTTTAAGCTTTCATTCACTCTGTGATTCTTCAACCGCACAGTCGTGTTTTTAAAAAGTGAAAAAAAAAACAAACCAAAAATCATTGTGCTAACATATTTTTAAACTTACATACAAAAACAATAATATATTGTATTAAATTGCAAAAACAATAACAAATTATTTAAAAAAAAAAACAACGGGAAAATAAATTCCTTACATTTCATTAACTAAACAATAAAATAAATTTCAATAAAACAAGTGCAGTGGCAGTGCATTGTTGTTGTTGTTATTGTGCGTGAAGATTACGTACCCAGTGGGAAAAAAACTTGCAAAACCGAAAATCTTTATGACAATTATTTTTATATACTTTTAAATTAAAAAAAATATAAATAAAAAAAAAAATTGCATGAGTGTACCTAGTAGATGCAATTCTGAGAGGGAGCTTAGCTCCACTAGAAAAAACCTCTGGATTTCTGAAGAGGAATCATTGAAAAAATCGTTGGACAATCTCCTGTCTCTAAGAGATAAAAAACGCACGCGTTCGTGTTCGCCAAACATTGTTGTTACAACAGAAGACCAACCATCTACCAGTTCAGTTATTGCAGATAAGCCGAAAACACAAGTAGGCATGGACAGGTATGTAACTGTGGTTAAACGTCAGCGAAGCCCGAAATCCGCTCAGATATCATCACAACCAAAGATATCCAAAGAGGATAATACCGCTACAGCAACGCAAAGTAATAGATTTGCAATCCTCCAGACTGATGAGCCAAATACAGCAAAAAAAACATTTAAACCGCCACCAATATATTTGAGAGAATCTACTTCTAATGAGCTGGTAAAACAACTTATTACGGTAATCGGTAAGGACAATTTCAACGTGACATCAGTTAAGCGCGGAAACATCAATGAAACAAAAATTCAGGTAAACCATGAAAACGACTACCGAAAATTGTCTGATGTCTTAGAAAAACAGAAAAGATCATTTTACACTTACCAGCTCAAAAGTGCCAAAGGTCTTCAGGTCGTTATTAAAGGGATTGACCCATGCGTAGATACTGATGATGTAAAAACCGGATTGGAAGATAAGGGTTTTAAAATAAAAACAGTAGTAAACATCAGGAACCGTGAAAAGACCCCTCAACCTATGTTTAGGGTTGAACTAGAACCAGGGGATGTTTTGCTAAAAAAGAGTGAAATTCACCCAATATATAACCTCAAATATCTTTTGCATCGTAAGGTTACCGTTGAGGAGCCACATAAGCGTTCAGGACCCGTTCAGTGCCTAAACTGCCAAGAATTTGGCCACACTAAGGCTTACTGCAAGTTGCCCGCTGTTTGTGTAGTATGTGGCGAACTTCACGGCACAACTCAGTGCAATAAGCCAAAGGCCGACGCAAGTGTTAAAAAATGCAGTAACTGTGGAGGTAACCACACTGCAAATTATAGAGGTTGCCCTGTCTATACTCATTTTAAGCGGTCAATGACAAATAAGTCATCGGTTACTCCAGCAGCCCAGCAGCCAAATGTCATTGGCAAAAACAATTTTCCATAGGTAGGCCATCCAACCAACTTCACAAACACGCAGAATACCAAACAATTTTCATATGCTAATGTGGTTAAATCCGACCAAAACTTGAACCAGCAACCCAAGCCCCAAATTTCCGATCCAAATTTTAGTAACCTAGAGGCAACTCTGCAGACTCTTGTTCAATCCATTAACACTTTAACCGTCTATATGACCAACATGATGCAGGAAATGCTAAAAATGCAATCCACTATTTTACAGGCAATTTTAAAAAAATGAATTGGTTAAAAATATGTTTCTGGAACGCAAACGGCATTCGCCAACACAAAAATGAACTTGAGCACTTCCTTATGGAAAAGCAGATCGATATAATGATGATTGCTGAAACCCATTTGACAACTAACAGTTTTTTCAAAATTAATGGCTACATACTGTACGACACAAAAGATCCCCGTGGAAGATCTTGCGGAGGATCGGCAATTCTAATAAAATCCAGAATTAAACACTTTTTAATGAACGAGGCATGTGAGGAATATCTCCAAGCTACAAATATATGCCTTAATTATTTTCATGAAAAAATTGTTATATCCTCGATTTACTCACCACCGCGATTTTCAATAACAGAAAGACAATATTAAATTTTTTTCAAATCACTTGGTCCTCGATTTTTAGCGGCTGGCGACTATAACGCTAAACACACTTTTTGGGGATCACGTTTAATTACCCCGAAAGGCCGTGTGCTTTTTGACACCGTTACCAAAATGGGCTTAGGTGTGATTTCAAGTGGACACCCCACTTATTGGCCGTCAGACCAACGCAAGATCCCAGACGTTATAGACTTTGGAGTTACAAAAAATTTTCCCTCAGAATGGATGCAAGTGGAGCCTTCATTGGACTTGTCCTCAGATCACTCACCAACTATAGTTTCTGTTTCGTTCCCCCAGGGGGTTGATTCCCCGTTTTGTGACTTGGCGTTGACCGTCACTCGAGTTAATTGGATAAAATATAAGAAATATTTGAGTACACATTGTACGGAAAACATTGCCTTGAGAACGCCTGAGGATATTGATGTGTCGATTAACGAATTTTCTGAACACCTTAATCTAGCCGTACAACATGCCACCACTAGCCATATAAGATCCAGAAATGTGAGCAACAGAACATATTCGTTTGAAATTGAACAACTTCTAACAGAAAAAAGAAGAGTTAGAAGAGAGTGGCAACTTCGCAGGTCTCCCCAGCTTAAAAGCAGGCTACGAGAGTGCATAGCTCAGTTAAGAAATCTGCTCGAAATCCAAAGAATGGCTTCCCTTAAAAATTATCTGGAAGGTCTTGATGGTACCCCTCAAACCGACTATTCTCTATGGAAAGCGACAAAAGGTCTGAAAAGACCCGTAGTAGGTAAGCCACCTCTGCGAACTTCAACTGGAGATTGGGCAAGAAGCGATTCTGAAAAAGGGATGGTGTATGTTAATCATTTGAAAAACGTTTTTACTGCAAATGATACAGTGGATGATGTTGCTGAATTTCCGCCATATGCTGTTAGACCGCCTGTGCCTTTGAGACTTAGTTTTCAGGATGTTGAAAATGTTATTCGTAACACAAACCCCAGGAAAGCTCCAGGTATTGATCAAATTACTGGTAAAATGCTTGAGCAGCTACCTCGTGTAGCTCGTAGAATTCTTCTTTTTATTTTTAACGCTATTTTACGTCTCGAGTATTATCCTGCAGAGTGGAAGGTGTCCATGATTACTATGATACCCAAACCAGGGAAGGATCCCACTAAAGTAGAATCATACAGACCAATAAGTCTACTGCCAACAATTTCAAAACTGTTCGAAAAATTGTTAATGGCAAAGTTGAGTCCAATATTGAACAGCGTGGGATGTATCCCTGATCATCAATTTGGCTTTCGGGCTAAACACAGCACAATAGAACAAACGCACAGACTAGTCAATGTCATAAGACAGACCTTTGAGGAGAAGAAGTATTGCTCAGCTCTATTCATTGACATTTCTCAAGCTTTTGATAAAGTGTGGCACGAGGGCTTGATACACAAAATAAAGTTGAACTTGCCTGCAAATACACACAAGCTTCTGGAAAGCTACTTATGTGGGCGGAAGTTTGTTATCAGAGAAGGCGACTTTATAAGCCCAACTCAGCCAATCGAGGCAGGAGTTCCCCAAGGCAGCATACTGGGGCCTACTTTATATTTGATTTATGCCTCTGACATGCCAACGACACCCGGAATCCACACTTCAACTTTTGCAGACGATACAGCATTCTGCAGCGTACATGAAAGCCATCAAGTAGCTTCGCGGAATTTGCAGGAGTATATTTCAATATTAGAGATGTGGTTAAAACTTTGGAAAATTAAAGTTAATGAACAAAAGTGTACTCACGTTACATTTACGCTGCGTAAACAAACATGTTCAGCCATCCAAATCAACAATTCACCTATTCCGCAGCAAAATGAAGTCAAGTACCTTGGTATTCACCTGGACCGTAGGTTAACGTGGAAGTCTCACATAGATGCGAAAGTTACTCAGTTAAAGTTAAAAGCAGCTCAACTGAATTGGCTTATGGGCAGAAATTCTACATTGAAGCTGGATTGCAAACTTTTATTATACAACGCAATACTAAAGCCTATATGGTGCTATGGAATTCAACTATGGGGCACGGCGTCCGCTTCAAACGTTGAAAAAATTCAAAAGCGACAAAACAAAATTCTTCGAACAATTACCGCAGCTCCATGGTACGTAAAAAACTCACGAATTCATAAGGATCTCTGTGTTCCTCTTGTAAAAGACGAATTTTCAAAGTACGCAACAAGGCATATCAATAAATTGGAACTTCATCCAAATAGTCTTGCACGCAATATACTTAATTTCGAAGGACACTCTCGGTTGAGAAGGAGGGACACCCTTGCCACCATCAGAACGTTAAATAGGTGATTTCACTGATATTGATCGTGCAAAATAAAACATTTTTGTCTAGCATTGGCTGGACTTAATTAATTTTATGTATTTAGTTTTAAGATTTGAATACTTATTGTTAGTTCACTTTGTGAAGATTCAATAAACAAATGAATGAGAAAAAAAAAAAAAAATTTTAAGCTTTAAACACTTTCGAGACAGCAGGCTACAAGCTACAAAAGCTCAAAATTAAAATAGACGTGTTCTTATGAGAATGATTATTTTGAAAACAGTAAGCAAGTTGTTGTCCATGCTGATTTTGTCGTTGTAGTCCAATTAAACTAATTTCTATTTTTGTTGGCTACAAAAGCTTTGTTAGTGATGTAAATGCAAAGTCAAATAAATTAGCGCTTTGAGAACAAGTTCACAAAATGTATTCATAAAAATGTTAAACAGTTATTCAAATCATTTTTAGAGGAAACACGATAAAACTGTATTCATAAAATAATTTTAAGTTAAAATGTTCTGTAGAGCACACTTTTCAGTCAAATGTTTTTAAAACTGGTTGCACTCTTTTCTAAGACAATTTATTGATTTTAGATATTGTTTTTTTTTTATTTTATATATTGTGAAAATTCTTATTTAAATCTAAAAGTTCTTTTATTAATCATATATACGATGTTTTTGATAAAAATAATTGATGAAAAGTATTATTTGAATGTCGGATAATTTTAGTTTTGTGTATTTATTAAAATAAGCAATTACGCTTTATATAATTTACCCCTTTTTCATTTTATTATTACTAAAATTTTGTTCAGGAATTCCTAAATATGTTATGTACATTAGTGATGTGTAAAAAAAACGAAACAATAAAAATCTCGTTTTCATATTTTCTTCCAAGCGCAAACACAATTGATGAAAACTTTTTTTTAATCATTAATTTTTGTTATTAAATTGAAAGACAAGATGAAGTTAACATTTATTTATTTGTTTTAGTATTGATTTTCATAAAAAAAAAACAATAAAAAATATGTCTGCATATAATAGTCATGTGAACTAGTAACAAATTTTAGTGTAACACTATGATTCAGATGAGAATTTTAAATGATTATTAATTGCTTTTGTAAAAAATGTAATCCTGTTCTATAAAAAATTGTATTGTTTAAATAAATTTCTCAAAGTCTTATGATGTCAAATCTCTTGCCATATAATTTATCACTTTATTACGCTTTAAATTCTCACTTGCATGTATTAATTGAATTTTTGACAAGTCTTAATACAAAATGTGAAGTGTCTTTAAATAATTATAACTACGAAACGCTAATAATTCAGCTTGGTAAATTCTTGTTTTTTTAATGGTAATGTTATTCTGTTAGCAACATGTGCCATGTGCTTAAGGATAAGGTACAAGATGTTGTAATCGTTAACAGGGCATTTGTTGGTTGCAGAATAAGTTTAATTTAAATTATGTTATTTTTCAATTTGTTGTTCAAATTTTTTGGATATAGGAATTTTTTGACAGTAATATTTCAATTAAAATTTTTAATTAGGTTAGGTTAGGTTTAACAGGCTGCCAGCTATTATAAAGCCAGCCCACTTGGGTCCAGTCAGGTCCCGTTGTGTTGCCTGGATATGATATGTATCTCAGTAGATCTACATATCACTGGCTTAGAACCAACCCGAGGATCCACTTACATCGCATTCCGATACCTCCGTCAAATCATGCAGCATCGGTCTGCCTAGGAACAATGCCCTTACATAAGAAAGAGCTGGACACTGACAGAGGTAGTGCTCAACGCTCTCTTCTTCCTCCTCGTCTCTGCAACTTCTACAGAAGTCATTAAATGGAAGATTTAACCTCCTTGCCTGCGTCCCTATGTGGCAATGTCCCGTCAGAACCGCCACAGCAGAACGCAACCTCCGTCGGGGCAAGCCCCTTAGGATAATAGTCCTCCTGTTATCATATCTGGGCCATGTCAGCCTTGATATTCGACAGGTACCCTCATTAGACCATCTGTCTTGAGCGGTCTGAAAAAGTTGACGCTGTACTAGTTTCTTACAGCTCGCAAGCGGGATTCCAACGATCTCATCAATATCTCTTTGTTGTAGCTGGACACCGCCCTTTGCCAGTTCATCCGCTACTAGATTTCCGGACACTTCACTGTGCCCTCGTACCCAGATAAGCTCCAGGTTCGAATGTCTCGCTATGTCGCTTAGAGATATCCGGCATTCACGAACCAACCTGGATGTCGTATAGACTCCAGCTAGTGCATACAACGCAGCCTTACTATCAGTACAAATTCGGATATCATTCTCATATATCCTGTAGTACCTTAACCAGTTAGCTGCCCTCATAATGGCTGCAGTTTCGGCCTGCGCTACGCTACACTCATTTTGCAGCTTAAAACTCATCCTCCTCTCATACAAGGGGATAAAGATACCCCCCACCGACTCCCGAGTCCGACTTGGATCCATCTGTAATAATTTGAAGCACGTCCTCTTGACGATCTGTGCCAGTCGTCTCCGAGAACGAGCCTGATAAGATTACATCAAATCTCTTGTCGGGCAGTAGAGCCGGCGAGCAGTAATCAATATTTTCCGGAAGGTTCAGTATTCTTCCTATTATTGAGGCATGACCATATGTCGCCTCCTTCCACGTCCCGCTTGACCACAGCCTGATAGCCCAATTCATGGCTATTTCCTTCACCATGAGATTAACCGGCAGCCAATTCAGCTTGTCAAGATAACTAAACGTCAAGCTGATCAGTCAAATAATAGACATATATATATATATATATATATATATATATATATATATATATATATATATATATATATATATATATATATATATATATATATATATATATATATATATATATATATATATATATATATATATATATATATATATATATATATATATATATATATATATATATATATATATATATATATATATATATATATATATATGTCTATTATTTGACTGATCAGCTTGACGTTTAGTTTTCTTGACAAGCTGAACTGGCTGCCGGTTAATCTCATGGTGAAGGAAATAGCCATGAATTGGGCTATCAGGCTGTGGTCAAGCGGGACGTGGAAGGAGGCGACATATGGTCATGCCTCAATAATAGGAAGAATACTGAACCTTCCGGAAAATATTGATTACTGCTCGCCGGCTCTACTGCCCGACAAGAGATTTGATGTAATCTTATCAGGCTCGTTCTCGGAGACGACTGGCACAGATCGTCAAGAGGACGTGCTTCAAATTATTACAGATGGATCCAAGTCGGACTCGGGAGTCAGTGGGGGGTATCTTTATCCCCTTGTATGAGAGGAGGATGAGTTTTAAGCTGCAGGTGAAGGGATCCCAAAAGCCACTTAATTCTATTTTTTAACTTACTCAGTTATTATAAGGATATTAAAGTCTGACATAAGTCAGATCAAAGATATAGGGATATTAATTCACAAAAAACTGCTTTATCTTCTCATTGTTCAAAACTTAATCACTCTCCAAACTTTGAAAATGTTTCAATTTTAAGAACAGAAAATAATTATAAGAAGCGTTACATGTTAGAAATGTTAGAGATTATAAACACACCAACAACACAGAGAATTAACTTCAAGGTAGACACAGAAAAATTAGCACAGAATTATATATATTTAGTTAATAAGAAATTCTAGATTTGAATTGTTTAAGAATGAATGTTAAGATAAAATTTTTTAAATTATGTTAATAATATATCCATGTTATTCTGTAAACAACATTTGTTTTGCTAGTTGAGAAACAACATGAGGCAAAACATGTGTTGGGTGCAGAATTAGGTTATTTTGGTTTTTATGTTATTTTTTATGTTCGTCATTATTATTAATATTATTTTTTCTTTTTTGAATTTTTTAATAACCCAGAAATGTTTCTGTCAGTATATTAAATAGATATTTTTTTAAGTTTTCAATTTAAAAAATTTTTCAATTAGAAAATATTGTTAAGAATTTTTTATTTGTGTATGAATTAATAATTTTTCTTGTATAGATTTTTTGTATATAGCAATTTTTTGACAATAATTTTTCAAATTGAAAAATTGTTTAATAACATATTAATTTTCCTGACGATGATAACAAATTGTTATCGAAATATTGAAAATAAATACTGTTAAATTTTTTATATAACATAAAATGATCTTTAGCTGCAAAAATAAGAAATATTTACCAAAACAAGAGAGAACGAACTTCTTCTCCGTCTATGATCATACGTGTCTCCATCGGCCGGAAATTTTGCCCTATGTGAAACCCAGGTATCTGAAAATTCTGATCCACAGGATTTTCATGTACCTGGCTATCAATTCCTATCCCTCTTTCATTTCCATCGGGGCCTTGTAATTTACGATCGCAATGAAGTTGTGTTCCAATGCCAGCAACCATTAAGCATGCATGATGCCGAATTTTCCTGTCTTTGGGTAAAATTCAAAATCAGGTCACACTTCTTGCACTTCGGGTTTCTTTACAGAAGTCCAAACGCGGGAAGGGATACCACTTTTTCTGGTTTCGATGCCCTTTCCGACTCTATATCAAAGATCCTGGAGGATTGTCCGAGCAGTGAAATCGTTGTTGCTGGTGATTTCAATGTTCACAACTCATCCTGGCTCCGTCATTCGAGTCATACAACTCCAGAAGGCCAATATGTTGAGTTATTCGTTGCGCACAACCACCTAGCGCAATTAGTGAATGATCCAATGCATATTCCATGTGTTGGAGGGCACCATTCAAACACACTTGAACTATTCATGACTTCTCACCCTGAAAAGTACGAATTCAAAGTTAGTGCACCTCTCGGCAATTCGGATCATTGCACCATTTCTGCCTCCTTTTCGGTCTCTAAACTTCGCAACGTTTCGAAATCAGCTACGAAACGATCAAAATTCATCTACGAAAAGGCTCGTTGGGCCGAGCTCAACCAATTCTATGGGCATTTTAATTGGAAACTTTGCTTTCTAGACAATGACATAAATGCTTCAGCAAAAATGGTCGAGAACATAATATTGCTAGGGATGAAAACATTCCTCCCCTCCAAGCAGATTTCGATTAAACCAAGAGTGAAATCCTGGTTTAATCAGACGTGCAAAAACGCAGTCAGATCCAGAGAGGAAGCATTCAGTAACTGGCGTTTAAACAAAACCCCAGACACTGATTTGCAACGCAAAAAGGCAAGATCTTCGTGTGCGAAGGTACTTAGGCGTGAAAAGTTTCTCCACAAACAGCGCCTTCGTGCCAAGGTCCTTGCGGCTCCTCGGGGCAGTAAGACCTTTTGGTCTTTCGTTAAGAGAGTAAAGAACAGTGATAGTTTCAAAAGTGATCAATTCCAACTCTTTTAAAGAATGACCAAGCATTCACAAACCCGGTTGACAAAGCTAACCTGTTGGCTGAAATCTTTGCAAGCAACTCCTGCTTGCCGGAAAGCAGTCAACCACTTCCCGAGTTCGAAGGAGTATCTGTAACTATGCCAAAGATATTATTCCGGGCACGAGCAGTTAAAAGGGTTTTGGCAGACCTCGACATAAACAAAACTCCTGGACCGGATGGCATTCCAGCACTGGTCTTGAAGCAGTGTTCTTCTACACTTGCGCGTCCATTAGCACGCCTCTTCAGCATACTTTACCATTTTGGTGAGTTTCCATCAAGCTGGAAGGTTGCTAATGTAACACCAATACCCAAAAAGGGTATGGCAAATAACCCCGAAAATTACCGCCCAATTGCAATTTGCTCTACACTCTCCAAAGTAATGGAAAACATGGTTAACTATCACCTTATGAGGTATCTGGAGTCGCATAAACTACTTTGTGATCGTCAATATGGATTTCGTAAGGGTCGTTCAACTGGCGATATTATGGCATACCTCTCAGAGAAATGGTGCCACTCAATCCATCATTTCGGTGAAAGTAGGGTGGTGGCTCTTGATATTTCAAAAGCGTTTGACAGAGTGTGGCATGGTGCACTATTGGCAAAACTTACTGCTTTTGGTGTCGGTGATGACTTCTCTCGGTTTATATAGAGCTTTCTCAGAGACCGCTCTATACGAGTTGTTATAGATGGGGTCTCATCAAACGAATTCAAGATTAATTCAGGGGTACCGCAAGGCTCCATTCTTTGTCCTACCCTATTTCTTATTTTCCTCAACGACCTTCTCTACCAAACTTCCAACCCTATCCACTCTTTTGCGGATGACAGCGGCATTTGTCCCTCGTATTCTTTTAGTTATAGGCCCAGCCTATCAGAGATCGCTGCCAAAAGACTAAATATGAATGATTCAATGAATAGTGATCTTCTATTAATCTCTGAATGGGGTCGTAAAAACAGGGTCGCCTTTAATACTCGTAAGACCCAGTGTTGCACAAACAAACAACCGCAAATGCTGCTTCATCTGTACTCATGGATGGTATAAATATTGAAGAATCGGATGCTCTTGATGTTCTTGGAATGAAGATACAGTGTGACGTTCGCTGGACTGATCATATTTTTCATGTCTCTAAAGAAGCATTCAAGTGCCCCGTTTTTTTGAAACGATGTAAGATGTACTTCACTCCATCCGACCTCCATACTATTTATACCACCTACATCCAACCGAAAATGGAATACAACTATCATGTTTGGACCGGTGCCTCAAAGTCTATTTTGGGGTTACTCGACCGTGTGCAGGAGAGGGCTAAGAAGCTCATCGGTGACAGTAGGGTATCCAACTCTATTGACTCACTGGAGCATCGACGCAGTGTGGGATGCGTTACTCTGTTCTATCGATTTTATAAAGGATATTGCTCTGACGAGATTAGGGATCTTGTTCCCGAAACACGCACATTTTTACGTAGCACGCGTTCATCGTCTAGTGCTCACGCATTTGTGGTCGATTGCCCGAGGAATCGTACTACGCATTACAGAGAGAATTCGTTTTTCAGCCATACTCTTCGTCTGTGGAATAAGTTGCCTGCAGATGTGTTTCCTGTCTGTTATAACGTTGGAAAGTTCAAGTCAAATGTTCACAAACACTACTCCCTCTTTCCCCCTCCTCACAACCTATTTTCCTAGTTCTGGTACAATGCACTGCATATGTAGGGGTCATCCCCTGAGTACTGGCCCAATATAAAAAAAAAAAATTATATATCAAATATAAATAACTATTATTATTTATTAATGCACAGTACAGTTTAGAATTGATTTCTAATTCTATCTAATTATTTAAATTTATTAAACGCTATTTTTATTCAATTTTAATTTTACATAGAATGTTTCTTGTTTTGTAATGATTTTTAATATAATACATAATTTAAAAGTAAGATTCTACATATAAAAATTAAAATAAATAAATTAATTTTAATTGAATATCTTTTTAAAACATATAAGGTGAGAAAATCCTTATTGAAATTTTAAGTATTGTAAAGTAAGAATGATCAATTCACATATGTATATTAATCATTCTTTCAGAAAAAGGGAGGTGTGGTGTGAGTAATTAGTTCATTTGCATTTGTCCACATTATATGTGTTTGACTGTGTTGACACTTGAAATGCACACATTGTTGCAACTAATTACCCACACATACCAAGCATTTTCTTACGCTTATATTAAGCAAAAGAAGACTATAAAATATTTTAAGGGAGAAATTTGTTTTTTTTTTCATTCATTTATTTATTGAATCTTCACAAAGTGAACTAACAATAAGTATTCAAATCTTAATACTTAATATATATAAAGTGATTTTATAAGAACTATTGGAAATTAAAAAAAAAAAAAAAACACATAAAATTCAGAAAAATGCTTGAAATATTTATTTGGATCGATAGTTGGGTCGATGTAATTTAATGTTTGAAGATTATTTCATTCAAATGTTGGCCGCGGCTGCGCCTCCAATGGTCCATCCGCTTAGTCCAATTTTGGCATACTCTTTCCAACATTTCGGCCGGTATCTCACGAATAATGTTGGCAATGTTGGATTCTAGTGCGTCAATCGAAGCGGGCTTGTCGCTATAGACATTAGCTTTAATATAGCCCCACAAAAAATAGTCTAGAGGCGTTAAATCGCACGATCTGGGCGGCCAATTGACTGGTCCCAAGCGTGAAATAAACTGTTTACCGAACTCGCCTCTCAATTGGTCCATTGTTTCGCGTGCTGTGTGGCATGTGGCACCGTCTTGTTGAAACCACATGACATGCAAGTCAAGCTCTTCCATTTTGGGCAAAAAAAAGTTTGTTATCATCGCACGGTAGCGCTCACCATTAACAGTAACGTTGTGATTCGCATCATCTTTGAAGAAATACGGCCCAATGATGCCACCAGCCCATAATCCGCACCAAACGGTTGTTTTTTGTGGATGCATTGGTAGCTCTTGCAATGCTTCTGGATGCTCTTCACTCCAAATACGGCTTGTTCACGTATCCATTCAACCAGAAATGAGCCTCGTCGCTGAACACAAATCTTCGATAAAAAAGTGGATCTTCATCTAACTTTTCAAGAGCCCATTCACCAAAAATTTGGCATTGTGGTAGGTCGTTTGGCTTCAATTCTCGCACCAGCTGTATCTTATAAGGCTTCACACCCAAATCCTTCCGCAAAATTTTCCACGTAGTGGAGTAACAGAGGCCCAATTGCTGCGAACGGCGCCGAATCGATAATTCACGGTCATCACCAACACTGGCCGATACGGCTGCGATATTTTCTTCAGTTCGCACTCTACGTAAGCGTGTTGGTGGTTTAATGTCCAACAATGTAAATTTGGTGCGAAATCTTTTTACAATAGCCCGAATAGAAGCCTCAGTAGGTAGATTAAACTCACCATAAAATGGAACAAGCGCGCGATGAACTTTCTTAATAGAGCACGCATTTTGGTAATAAAATTCAATAATTTGCAAGCGTTGTTCGTTTGTAAGACGATTCATGATTAAATTATAGACCAAACTGAAGATGTTTGACAGTGACACAAGATACAAAACGTGCGTGAGCTGTCAAAACTAGTGTTGCCAAAAAGATAATAGCAAAAAAATCACTCGTTAAAATTAATTAATTTCAGCCAATGCTAGACAAAAATGTTTTATTTTGCACGGTAAATGTTGGTAAAATCACCTATTTAACGTTCTGATGGTGGCAAGGGTGTCCCTCCTTCTCAACCGAGAGTGGTCTTCAAAATTAAGTATATTGCGTGCAAGATGATTTGGATGAAGTTCCAATTTACTGATATACCTTGTTGCGTACTTTGAAAATTCGTCTTTTACAAGAGGAACACAGAGATCCTTATGAATTTGTGAGTTTTTTACGTACCATGGAGCTGCGGTAATTGTTCGAAGAATTTTGTCTTGTCGCCTTTGAATTTTTTCAATGTTTGAAGCGGAGGCGGTGCCCCATAGTTCAATTCCATAGCACCATATAGGCTTTAGAATTGCGTTATATAATAAGAGTTTGCAATCCAACTTCAATGTCGAATTTCTGCCCGTAAGCCAATTCAGTTGCGCTTCCTTCGTTGACTTCCACGTTAACCTGCGGTCAAGTACCAAGGTACTTGACTTCATTTTGCTGCGGAATATGTGAATTGTTAATTTGGATAGTTTGTTTACGCAGCGTGAATATAACGTGAGTACCCTTTGGTCATTAACTTTAATTTTCCAAAGTTTTAACCATTTCTCTAATACTGAAATATACTCCAGCAAATTTCGCGAAGCTACTTGATGGTTTTCATGTACGTTGCAGAATGCTGTATCGTCTACAAAAGTTGAAGTGTGTCCGGGTGTCGTTGGCATGTCAGAGGCGTAAATCAAATATAAAGTAGGCCCCAGTATACTGCCTTGGGGAACTCCTGCCTCGATTGGCTGAGTTGGGCTTATAAAGTCGCCTTTTCTGATAATAAATTTCCGCCCACATAAGTAGCTTTCCAGAAGCTTGTTTGTATTTGCAGGCAAGTTCAACTTTATTTTGTGTATCAAGCCCTCGTGCCACACTTTATCAAAAGCTTGAGAAATGTCAATGAATAGAGCTGAGCAATACTTCTTCTCCTCAAAGGTCTGTCTTATGACATTGATTAGTGTAAGCATTTGTTCTATGGTGATGATCAGGAATACATCCCACATTGTTGAACATTGGACTCAACTTTGTCATTAACAATTTTTCGAACAGTTTTGAAATTGTTGGCAGTAGACTTACATACATACAGACAAATGTATGATTCTACCTTTGTCAGATCCTTCCCTGGCTTGGGTATCATAGTAATCATAGAGACCTTCCACTCTGCAGGATACTACTCAAGGCGTAAAATAGCGTTAAAAATAAAAAGTAGAACTCTTCTAGCTACACGAGGTAACAGCTCAAGCATTTTACCAGTAATTTGATCAATGCCTGTAGCTTTCCTGGGGTTTGTATTACCGGTACCATTTTTGACATCTTGAAAATTAAGTCTCACAGGCGGTCTAGTAGCATATGACGGTAATTCCGCTGTATTATTCGTTGAATCATTTGTAATAAAAACGTTTCTCAAATGATCGACATACAACATCCCCTTTTCAGAATCGCTTCTTGCCCAGTCGCCAGTTGAAGTTCGCAAAGGTGGCTTACCTATTACGGGTCTTTTTAAACCTTTTGTCGCTTTCCACAAGGAATAATTAGATTGAGGAGTACCATCAAGGCTTTCCAGATATGTTTTAAGTGAAGCCATTCTGTGGATTTCGAGCAGATTTCTTAGCTGAGTTATGCATTCCCGTAGCCTAGTCTTAAGCTGGGGAGACCTGCAAAGTTGCCAATCTCTTCTGACTCTTCTTTTTTCTGACAGTAGTTGCTCAATTTCAGACGAATAAGTTCTATTGTTCTCATTTCTGGATCTTATATGACTAGTGGTAGCATGCTGTACGGCCAGTTTGAGGTTTTCATAAAAATCGTTAATTGACACATCAATACAATGTGTACTTAAAATTTTTTTGTATTTTAGCCAATTAACTCTATTGACGGTCAACGGGGAGCCAATCTCTTGGGGGAACGAAACAGAGATTATAGTGGGTGAGTGATCTGATGACAAATCTAATGAAGGCTCCACTTGCATCTACTCACAACTCCAAAATCTATAACGTCTGGGATCTTTCGTCGGTCTGACGGCCAATAAGTGGGGTGTCCGCTTGAAACCACATCTAAGCCCATTTTGACAACGGTGTCAAAAAGCACACGGCCTTTCGAGGTAATTAAACGTGATCCCCAAAAAGTGTGTTTAGCGTTATAGTCGCCAGAAGCTAGAAATCGAGGACCAAGTGATTTGAAAAAATGTGAATACTGATTTTCTGTTACTGAAAATCGTGGTGGTGAGTAAATCGAGGATATAACGATTTTATAATGAAAATGTTCAATACATATGTTTGTTGCTTGGAGATACTCCTCACCATGATACAAAAAAACAAGGTAGCCGCTTCGCTACAACAATACAACAATAAAAAAAAACAACAGGTATTTTGTTTGTGTAAAAAGGCGAATTCACACTTACGCTGTCAAAAGTAGTTGATAAAGACATGTACAAAAATTTGAATGGCGCCGAAAAAGGTAAACAAAACTTGACTGCGAAGGTGCCGCCATATTAACCGAATTCGCCTGAATTCGCCGATGCATCCACCTAATAATGGATTCGCTTTGCTCCTCACATGTCTCGTTCATTAAAAAGTGTTTAATTCTGGATTTTATTAGAATTGCTGATCCTCCGCAAGATCTTCCACGAGGATCTTTTGTGTCGTACAGTCTGTAGCCATTAATTTTTAAAAAACTATTGATTGTCAAATGAGTTTCAGCAACCAACATTATATCGAGTTGCTTTTCCATAAGGAAGTGCTCAAGTTCATTTTTGTGTTGGCGGATACCGTTTGCGTTCCAGAAACATATTTTTAACCAACTCACTCTTTTAAAATTGCCTGCAAAATAGTGGATTGCATTTTCAGCATTTCATGCATCATGTTCGTCATGGAAACCGTAAATGCATTTATAGATTGAACAAGAGTCTGCAGAGTTGCCTCAATATTGCTCAAATTTTGGTCGGAGTTTTGAGGCTTGGGCTCCTGATTCAAAGTTGGTTTATCGGATTTTACCACATTCGCATAAATAAATTTGTTGGGGTTTTTGCACGTGTATACCTGGGGAAAATTGGTTGTAGAAATGGTGTTTGACTGCTGGGGTGGCATATTTAAAATCAATGGCTTATTTGTCATTGACCTCTTGAAGTGAGTGTAGACAGTATGCAGTATGGTTACCTTCACAGTTACTGCATTTTTTAACGCTCGCGTCAGTCTTAGGTTTTTTGCACTGTGATGTACCGTGAAGTTCACCACACACAACGCAAACTGCGGGCAACTTACAAAAGGCCTTAGTATGGCCAAATTCTTGGCAGTTTAGGTATTGAACGGGCCCTAAACGCTTATGAGGCTCCTCAACGGTAACTTTACGATGCAAAAGTTATTTAAGGTTGTAAATTGGATGCACTTCATTCTTTTTTAACACAACATCTCTTGGTTCCAATTCAACCCTAAACATGGGTTGAGGAATTTTTTCACGGTTTCTGATGTTTACTACATTTTTAATTTTAAAGCCATTGTCTTCTAATCCGGTTTTGACATCATTCGTATCTACAAAAGGGTCAATCCTTTTTATAACGACCTGAATACCTTTGGCTCTTTTAAGCTGATATGTGGAAAACGATCGTTTCTCCTTCTCCAGAACGTCAGACAATTTTCGGTATTCATTAACGCTCGAGTCAGTCTTAGGTTTTTTGCACCGTGATGTACCGTGAAGCTCTCCACACACAACGCAAACTGCCGACAGCTTACAATAGGCCTTAGTATGGCCTATGGAGCCTTATGAGGCTCCTCAACGGTAACCTTACGGTGCAAAAGATATTTGAGGTTATAAATGGGATGCACTTCATTCTTTTTTAAGGCAACATCTCTAGGCTCCAATTCAACCCTAAACATGGGTTGAGGAATTTTTTCATGGTTTTTAATATTAAC
Source organism: Thecocarcelia acutangulata (assembly GCA_914767995.1). NCBI lineage: Eukaryota > Metazoa > Arthropoda > Insecta > Diptera > Tachinidae > Thecocarcelia > Thecocarcelia acutangulata. The sequence continues at coordinate 68,770,037 of OU612097.1, forward strand.
CACATTTTTAATTTTGAAGCCATTGTCTTCTAGTCCGGTTTTGACCTCATTCGTATACAAAAGGGTCAATCCCTTTTATAACGACCTGAATACCTTTGGCACTTTTAAGCTGATAAGTGTAAAACGATCTTTTCTCCTTCTCCAGGACGTCAGACAACTTTCGGTATTCATTTTCACTGTTTACCTGGATTTTGGTTTCATTGATGCTGCCGTGCTTAACCGATGTTACATTAAAACTGTCTTTGCCGATTGCCGTAATAAGTTGTTTTACCAACTCATTAGAGGTAGGCTCTCGCAAATATATTGGTGGCGGCTTAAAGGTTTTTTTAGGTATTGCTGGTTCATCAGTCTGAAGGATAGCAAACCTATTACTATCCATTGTCGTGGTGGTCTTATCATCTTTGGGTATTTTGGACTGAGATGACATTTGAGCGAATTTTGGGCTTCGCTGCCGTTTAACCACGGTTACATACCTGTCCATGCCTACTTGTGTTTTCGGCTTATCTGAAATAACTGAACTGGTAGATGGTTGGTCTTCTGTTGTAACAACAATGCCTACTTGTGTTTTCGGCTTATCTGCAATAACTGAACTGGTAGATGGTTGGTCTTCTGTTGTAACAACAATGAAAAGGTCAGGGAGTAAAACAAAGAAAATTACCTAGGTAATCCACCAATATTTTTGAGGACTTAAATTTGGTTTAATATTCCTATCTCTTATATAAAAACTTGTATCATAGCGACAGTTGTCGGACGTGAGTGTATTACTGTTTATATTTTTGTTGTTGGCTCGTCTATAAATGTGATAAATTATAGGGATACCATCATCGCTTTGAATATAACCATTTTTGTCAAGAAAAAGAAAAGATTCGGGTGGAATAAATCTATTTTGCAATATTTGCGCTATATAATCCTCTGAAACGTAGTAAGGCACCATTATAAGGTTATTTTCCCAAGTGTTTATACTATTTAAGATGTGGTTTCTATTAAGGTGTATAATAAAGTTATCTATTATGGTGACTTTAGCAGTATTGTATAAAATTTTATTTGAAATGTATTTTTTATAGCCGTTTTTTGGTAACCTATAAAGTGCAGTACAACATCTAAGACATTTTCTTTCAAGTGATCTTATTTTTTCCATATAAGATGGGGATATATTAAACCATATTTGACATCCGTATGATACAATAGGTCTAATTAGTGATTTATACATGGTAATTTTAACTTTAGTGTGTAGGATTTTGGAAAAAAATAATTTTTTGTTTGCAAAAAATGCATTTCTTGCTTTGGTTAGTTGCTGAGATATATGGTTGTTGAAATACAAAAATTTATCTAAATGAATACCTAGTAGTTTGACAGTATCTTGGAAATTTTGGTTGGAATTCTACTATTATCACTTGATTTTATGCCGAAAGATTTCCAGTTTTTTCGCAAGTTATTGCATTTGTTAACAGGAGGTCGGAAAAGTATACTCTCACATTTTGTAAAATTAATTTTCATGAGCCAGTCAATCGCGTATTTCTCAACTGCTTATCCATTTTTTTCAAAAGCTCATAAATATATAGATTAAATAATATTGGGGAATTCACGGTACCTTGTTGTAGTCCGTTGATTATAGTAATCTGTTTTGTACTACTCTTCTTGTTATTATATACGAAAAATTTTCTATTATAGAACATATTGTGTAATAGAAAAATCAGATGCAATGGGAAGTTAAACTTTATTAATTTGTATATTAATCCTGTAATCCAAATGCTGTCGAATACTTTTTCAAAATCTATTAAGCATGTCCCGGTATATAAGGATTTGTTGAGATTCCACTGACTATTTGAGATAAGCAAACTGATTGCATGTATTGTTGAATGTTTGTATTTGAAACCAAATTGGCTGTCATTTACAATATTTTTTTCGAGCCAAAACTTTACAATAGTTTTGTTTATACAAACTTCGAAAACCTTGCTTATGTTTGGCAGTAAGCTTATTGCTCGTATATTTTTAGGGCTACTTGTGTCTTTTCCCTTTTTAGGCAACACTATGACTTTGGCTAATTTCCAAGCATGTTATTAATAATATTGTTGAAAAGTGTACAATATTTATCTATTACACCGTCTGGTATGTTTCGTAAAACAATGTTTGGGACATTATCGCACCCTGATGATAATTTTGGCTTTAAATTTCTAAAAATGAATGCTAAGGTATCCGTTTGCAAGAATTTGTTGTCTAACTGAGCTTCATTTAATTCGTTTGCTCTTTTTGAGGCAGAAAATACTGATAATGTGGAATAATTGCATTCATACTGATATTTTGATTCCAAAAAATCAGTGAAACATAGATTTACCTCTTCATGCAAATTATTATCAAAGTCAATCTCTTTGTGAGAATGAATTGATTCTATATAGGATCTAATTACATTCAGTTTTTGTATATGATCGTTAACGAAAAAATTATTATTGTGATCATCTTTCTCCAAGCTTTCAGGGTCGATTCCCGCATTTCTAATTAAGGATTCACTTTCGTATGGGATTTTTAAAGATTTTAGGTCAACTGGGTCAAATTTTCCGCATTGTTTTTTGATTTCGCTGAACATTTTTTTTAGGGTTCTTTGGGTTAATTTCTTTCAATTTATTTTGGAAGTGTTTATTTAGTGACATTATTAAGTTGTCACTGATCAGTTTTTTAATTAGTTTCAGTTTAGTTTTAAGAAAACGAAGATCTGATTGTGTGAGACAAACTTCTAGCCTATTAAATCTTTTTATTATTGTCACTATTTTACTCTTTTCAGATTGCAATTTCTTAATTATTGTGTTAATAAAATTATCAAGAGGATTCTGTGTTTTATATTTTGGAACTGAGAGGTCTATAGCGTTATTAATCGATTGATCTAACTTTCTCAAATAAAAATCTATTTCAGAGTTGCTTAAATTTCTGTCGTTTGGTATTAGGACGTTTCCGTTTGTTTTATTAAAATTGAACTGACTTTTGGGAATATCTGTAAAGAAAGTTAAGGATGATGATCTAAGTTAAGCTATTTAATTTTTATAGCATTATGATCGCTGTCGTAATCTAGTGTTTCTAGGCAATTTACCGAATTTTCAAGCGTGTGTATTACTAGTCTAGAGTCAGCAATACATAAATCAAGATATGAATTGCATCGAGGGTAAGAAGGTGAAAGGGATGCAAATAATTTACATCTGTATCTAATTTCATAACATTCTACCCATTGTTTGAGCATATTTACCCTTAGAGTTAGAAACTGCGTTTCCCCAGTCACCGTGTTTGGAATTTAAGTCACCTGCTAATAAATAATAATTGTTCAAGTTTTTAAGATTTAAGGGTTGAAAAAGTTGTAGGAGCTCAGTTTTAAAAAAGTTACAATTATTACCCGATGGATAGTAAGCTGATATTACGAAAAGGTTTTTGTTTGGACGCAGTGGTATTTTTATGATCGAGCATTCTAAATATTTAAACGAATTAATTTTCGTGGATTCGAAGCGACTAAATTTGATTTCGTTTTTAATTAAGATGGCAGTTCCGCCCCCACTTTTTGCATCTTTTCTGTCGTTTCGTATAATAGAATAGTTATCGAATTTTAATTTGTGTCTAAAGTTAAGTTTAGTTTCATTGAGTAGCACAATATCTGCATTATGTTTCTTTAAAAATAAGTCGAGATCATATCTTCTACTTAAATTAATTAATGAGTTAACGTTTATATATATTATATTAAGTACTTTTACGTTTGTTCTATCCATTGTAAAAAACTTAAGAATCTAACATAGAGAAAATAATGTCTATTCTAGACGTTTGTATTTGTAGTTGTTTATTAAGATTAATGATTTGGTTTGCTAAACTCTGAATAGAATTATTTAACTGATATAATGCACTATTGATTGGGTTATTTTCAACAATGTTTTGAGATAAGCTTTTTTTTAACAGTATTTGCATAACTTAAATTATTACTTAAAGTATTTTTTGACCTTTTTTCCGAAAATAATTGTTTCCTGGTGTGCAACTTTTGTTGTAGTTCTTTGAATTTGGGGCAGCCCTTATAAGACGCTGGGTGTCCATAGTTGTTGCATAGTACGCAAAAAATATTTTCCCTCTCGTTCACCGAAACCTTCTGCAAGGAGCATTTACCTATTTCGTGTTGCTCTTTGCATTTAACACATCGTCGTGGCAAATAGCAGTTTGCGGCACTATGAAAAAAACTCTGACAATTTCTGCACTGTGTTATTTCTGGTTTCCTGAGCCCTTCCCAGTGGATACAACGATAAAGAAGTGAATTGATGTTTTTCAGTTTGTTTATTTTACTATCGCAACTTATTTGCACCATGTAAATTGGCAATTTATGCCCATTACTCGTCGCTTTTTTTGTTGAAAATGGACTTACTTAACTTACTTACTTAAGGTTGTCGTTTTCAAACATTTTTAAGTCATTCAAAATTAACTCTGTGTCTATATCGGCACTAAGGCCCTTTAATAAATAAGTTTTTGTTTTTAAATCTTTTGGTGTACACGTAAAGAATTTTGTTTTAGTTTTTTGTAAATATGCTTTAATTCTGGTGTGATCATCTATTGATGATGTGAGTAATTGTATTTTATTGTTATTTTCTCTTATTTTAAATTCATTTATATTACGGCCTGTTTTTATAAATTCAATGAGAGAACTGGGATCCACATCAAAGAGATGCAAAGGTGGTATTTTGTTTTTATTTATTTTATTTGGTTGTTTGTTTTTAGCATTACTGTTCTCTGTATTTGAGTCAACATTTTTTGTTGCATTTTTAGATGCGTTTTGTGATGTTGATGGAATTTCTCGTTCTTGCACATGTTTTTCAAACTTTTTCAGTACGTCTTGGTTGCAATTTTTATCACTGGCAAGTATTGCCCAGTAGTTACTTTTAAGTTGCTTAGACATTACTTCCAATTTTGACTCATTTTTTCTCTTTCTTATATTGTCTATTGATATATCACTATCAGTTTTCTTAATATTGTTATTGGCATTACAATATTTTAATATAAGGATGTTATACATATGAAAAAAATTAATAAATAGATAAAATATATAAACCTAACATGCAAAAACAGTGAAAAATTGGTTAAACAAATTTGTGATTTGCTAAAATAAAATTGGAAAAGAGAAGGGTTTAGAAGTTTATATTCTTGGTGTGTGAGAAAAAAAAAACAGAAAAACTCATAGAAAAAGCAAATGTCAATGGATATTTTATTTTTAAATCAACCACATAAAGCAGACAACAAAAATGTTCACCTTTCGCCAATTTAAATGTATATGCAGATAAAGTGAAACGTAAAAACAAGTAAAGACAATATCACATTGTGTGCAGCACCATAAAAATGGCCATCAGAAATTCCGCAGAGACAACACAACCTGCAGCATCGTCCACCTCATCGTGCAGATCACATCAGCCACATCAAATCATCAGCATCATTACAGGACCGGCCAATACTTAAGTACCCCTTTATTGTATAATATCAACTACTATGCATAACTTGTAATTAATTACAAGAAAAATAAAACTTAACCTATATTTACGATAATATATCTATATCTACTTATACTTACCTCGAGGTTTAACTAGACTTTATAACCAAAGTATTCATTAAACCAGGTACATGTACTTCTTTTTTTTTTGTAATAAACAGTATATACCCGGTCGGAAATACTTTGCTTATAAACATAAATAATTTAATTTCCGCGGAGCTAAGCTCATGAATTCATACGTTTTATATCCGATTTTTTTTAGTAATCTTATTCTTTTACAAATAATTTATCCATATTGTACTCCGTTAGCATAGGTAATCATAAGCACATATGAATTGTCAATTTAATAAAATGAATCAAACAAAAAATATGCACTAATTTTATAATTGAAGAATTCCAAGGTGGAGACGCAAAGGTAAGGTGACGTAGAACACGGGTTACATTTAGGGGCCGTAAATCAAACACTGGGTACCAAACGGTCACAGGCGTCTGAAATTATTTCAGCAGGGTGGGAAAAACTGTACCCCAAAGAGGCATTACAGCTTGCCATTTTCGTTTAATAGAACGAACTGTATAAATAAATCTTTTTTGGCTGTTAAAGGTATGAAAGCAGATTTTTATGTGTTACGTGCCAGAATTTTTGGGTTGAGAAACCACAAGCCATATCCCTTCGAGCTAGCTGAGAAACTTAAACTTCCATACCACTCTATCCGTTGTTCTGTAGATAAGTATATTTACCCCAATGAACAAATAAACCAGACACAAATGTGTCTGAAGTTTTGAACTTAGTAAAATTCAAATCGGCGCGCGACTTATAAATATATAATTAAAAATCAATACTTTAGTTGATGAATCAATACTTCTTTATTGGTGAATCGATAATACAAGACTGAGCAAGAAACTTAAATTAAATTGAGAACAATGTAAGGCTATAGGTATAATGAAGAAGAGAGTAAAATAATGAAATAAAGAGTTAGAATTAAGGAAAAGAAGACTAAATAATAAGAAGAATAAAATAAATAAGTTACAATAAATTATCGTAACTATCCCTCCATTAAATTATGGTTACTCCTGAGTCCTTCAAGCATTCAGTACAAAATTTTCTTATTAAATAGTCTAATAAAGTCTAAATATTATATTTTTAATAATTCTTTTGGCTTTAGTATTGTTAACTACAAATTTCGCATTATGAGTTTTTTCGATAAGTTTTTTTTTATAAATTATTTAAATTATTGTTTTACAATTCTTATACATATGAGTCCAGATAATTGATAACTGCTACTTTAAAGTAATTTTAAAATTTAAAGATAAATATACATATGTAGATATACATAACAAACAACATAAATAACAACTTTTATTTTTGCTTGTCTGTTTCTGTTTTCATATTAATTTAATATTTGGGGAAAAATGTCTTACTATAACTTTGTTGAGAAAGAATATTTGTTAGTTTTTTTTTATTTATTTATTTACGTATGAAACATATGTGTTTTTTTTTTTTTTTTTTTTGATATTTATTTATTTTTATTTTATTTTAGTTTTTATTCTAAAAAGATCAGAAACTATTCAAAATAACTTCGATTACCAATTTGCGTTTGATTGATATTGTCTTGTAGTTAAAATACCATCGTACTTTTTTTTTCTTTTTATATTGCTACTATGTATGTTCTGTAAATTACTTTTCCTAAATTTTGGTTGTTCTTTATGGCGTAAAGCCCTATAATTTTTTATGTAACCTTCACTTCGTTGTTCAGTATAAAGCTCTCTATTTTCGTTCCTCTTATTTATATAATACTGTTTATTTGCTACAATAATATTATATATTTTCGCTTTGCGGCAATAGCCATACTTAACATTGATGGGTTTTTCCTTAATAGTTGAGTGAAAACTATTATTGTAAAATTCAATAGATTTACTTTCTTCTATTATCAACGTTCTAATTTTTTCAGATAGAGTATTATGTAATCTCTCAATATCCCCATTGCCAGTATGGCTATTAGGCTTCACCAAATGAAATTCAATGTTTTCAGTTCGTAAATATTCCCTAATGTTTATGCTTTTAAATTCGTTATCAGTAATGAGATTATCAAAATGACCTATTTGTGACTTATATAACCTGATCATCTCTATAGTAGTTTGGTTTGTGCGATCTTCTAAGTAGTAAGCCGTTGCAAACTTAGAAAATTTGTCTATAAATGTCAAAAAGTTTGATTTAGAATTTGTATATATATCCATATGAATAATTTATCTAATATCCGTCAGAGTCTCCGTCATACAAAATTTTGCCTTGATGGGACTACGGTCAAATTTAGCTCTATTGCAGACGTCACAATTATTGATGTATTTCTGAATCAATAGCTTTAAATTTGGAAAGTAAATGTGTCTTTTCAGGCCCTCATAATTTTCATTTATTCCAGTGTGTCCTGTCTCATTCCTTTGGTAATGGTGGATTTGATTATAAGTTTCATCTTCAGATGACATGTCCCTGGCTTGATAAGAACATCTAACAAATTTCACGTTGTAATTCCCCTCATAAATTTCAATAATTTTTTTCTGCAAAATATTATACTTATGTTCATCCAGCTCGGTAAAAGTTCCAATTTTTCCTTTTTGTATATGTCGTCTTAAAATGTCTTCAAAGTTGTTCGTTAAATCGTCCGAGTTTATATAAACTTTCTTATTGTCATGTTTAAAATCAAATTCTTTGGTCTTGTTATCGGTTAAAATGATTTGAGTTTTGAACCTGTTCACGATTGTTTCCAATGTGCCAATATGATTATGTAAATCCTCCTCTTGAGAGTGAATTGTAGCAATTTCATTATGATTATTGTTGTAGAGTGAATCGCCAACAGAATCCATTAAATTAATTTCGCCGGAATCCTTATTGATCCTACTTAAAAAATCAGCCACTTGATTATCCTTCCCTTTTATGTAATTAACTGTCATATTAAAATCCCTCAGTTTTATAATCCGCCTATAAAGCCTAGGATTTAGTTCTCTGCTCTGAGATTTAACGAATAACCATTTTAATGATTGATGGTCGGAAAGAATTTCAAATTTCACACCATATAAATAAGGACGAAAATAGTTCGTAGCCCAGACAACAGCCAAGAGTTCCCTTTCGGTTGCCGAATAATTTTTTTCATGTTCGTTCAAAGTTCTACTAGCAAAACATACGGGATGACCGTCTTGCTGTAGGACAGCACCAATTGAATTAAGGCTTGCGTCAGTAACCAATTGAAATTGTTTTTTAAATTTCGGATACTTGAGCACCAGAGCTTCAGTTATAACTTTCTTTAACTTTTGAAAAGCATTAATAAAATTCGGGTCACTAATATTTAACTTAACATCTTTCCTTAAGTACTTGATCATTGAAAATGCCACCTTGGAATAGTCCCGTATGAATTTACGATAATATCATGTAATGCTAAGAAATGACTTTATTTCCTTGACGGTGGTCGGTAATCTAAGTTTTAAAATTGTATCGACTTTAGCCGGGTTCGGTTTGACTCCTTCAGGTGTCAAAATATGCCCTAAATATAGAGTTTCCCTTGCAAAAAAATTTACATTTATTAATCTGAATTTTTAGATTAGCTTCCCTTAATTTATCTAAAACTTTATTTACATTTTCAAGATGTTCCTGAAAACTGGTAGAAAATATTAAAATGTCGTCCAAATAGACAACACATATTTTATTAATAAAATCACGAAGTACACAATTAATAAGCCTCTGGAATGTGGCTGGGGCATTTTTCAGACCGAAAGGCATACGAACGAATTCATAGAGCCCATAAGGAGTTGAAAAGGCGGTTTTCAACCGGTCTTCTTGATTAACAAGAATTTGGTGAAAACCTTTGGCCAAATCAACTGTTGAGAAATATTAAGCTCGGCCTAGTTTACCCAATATCGTATCAATGTTGGGTATAGGAAACTTATCGTCGACAGTAATATCATTTAACTTACGATATTCTATAACTATACGCCGTTTCTTTTCCCCAGAGCTATCCATCTTTTTCGGTACTATCCATAAAGGACTATTGTATGGGGAACTACTTTCGGTTATTATATCCTGCTGCAACATATTATCTATTTGATTACATATCCCCTGCTCGTGAATGTGTGGGTAACGATACATTTTAGTATAAATTGGTTTATCCGTTATGGTCCTTATCTTATGTTTAATAACATTAGTGCTGTCTAAAATCTGTCCTTCAACAAATATTAAGTCTCTATAGGATTCTAATATTCTATTTAAAGCAATTTGTTCCTCATTATTCAAACCATTATATAAACTATCTAAAACTTTCTTATTAATATCTAGCGCTTCTAATTGATAAATTTTGTTTTCGTTATAGGGACAGAATTTCAAGAAATCAATAGTATTTCCGTTAATAATTAGAGTCTCATTTTCCATAATTATCACTGCTCCTAACGGCTTTAGAATATTCTGTCCTAAAATAGCATCAAAAATCTTGCCGCCAAAAGTGGTTAATTTCCACGACATTGTTGCGTTCTCACAAAATTCCTTTGGTAAATTAGTAATAATTTCTTTATCTATAGGTGTGTTCATTTACTTTACTAGTAGAAATTAGCAACGAGAGAGTAACCAGAAAATGTTCAAAATTACTCTCAAAAATGTGAAAAAGTAAATGAACACTTTACTAGCAAAAATTTGCAAGTTAGAGTAGTGTTGTTGTATATAGGTATATATAAGTACTTAATAACTACTCTTATATCTTTTGGACAAATAATACGGCTTTACAATTTTATATAATCTAGTACTAGGCATAGTCAAAATACGCTAAGCACAATTAGGGTGATTATCTACTGTTGAATAAAATATCTATTTTTAATTTGCACCCCATACACGTTTCAATTCAATTCGTAACTGAGTCGGTTGTTGTGCAATTCAAGGCGTGTATGGTTTTTTGAAGTTTGCAGTTGTCGAGTTGGTTGAAGCAAAATCAAAAGATTTTGATTTTTTCAAGGTTAGTAAAGGCCTAACTATAATGTGCATAGATTGGCTTAAGCTTTTGCCAAAATTAAACGAAAAGTCTGTCAAATGCATATGTGAATGAAAAACGAATTTTAGTTGGCCATAATGTACTTATATGAACTTAATGATTTTAAACCCATTGTTGCACAACTGCGTAGTACTTGTGTAATTTCTAAGTAGATTATATAAAAAAGTACTAAAAATGACAACAAAGTATTTGTATGCAATAATTTCCAAATAAAAAGTAAAAACAATTTTGTAGTAATTTGTGTAATTAAAAATTGAAAAAAGCTAAAATACATTTCTATTATATTAAATACAAATTTATTTGTTTAAATTTTCCTTTATTTTAATAATTTTTGTAAGCACACACACACAAACTCCTGAAAACAAATGATTCCGCACAGAAAGTGCGTTCAGTTTCGTACTTTGCTTAAGCAACTGACATTAGACGAAACTTAACGAAAAGTTTCATTAAGCACATTATAGTTGTACACATTTGATTATACGTATTCGCACAGTTGCTTAAGCTGGCTTAAATTAGTTTATGCACATTATAGTTAGGCCTTAAGTCTCTCAATTTCATTGTACTGTGTGTGTGTGTTCGAGTCTCCTAACCAGCTGTCAAAATTTATATTTGTAGTTTTTTGCAAAGAGACCGTTAATAATATCTAAAATTGTATTTAATTTCATTGAACCTGATAGTTGAATGAAAATCTTTCAATTCAGTTTATGAAGTATGTGGCCAAGAATCAATTCAATTGAATGACTCAATTAACAATTGAATTGAAACGTGTATGGGTCGCTTTATACGTTATAACAGCCTGCATACACATAGCATTTTTATTTCAAATTAATTTCAAAGTGTAAAGTACCGAGTAGCTAGATACTCATAATATTTACAATACTAAAAACAATAGCAGTCTGTAAAAATACAATAAAAAAACAAAAACATTTCAGAGGTTAAAACTAGAATATATTAATATAATTAAAAATGGAAGGATCTAAGTGTCAATTTAATTGCTCCCCTAAAAGTTTTAAATACATTTAAACAAGTAAATTTGCCAGAACTTCCTTTGCCACTGATGTGCCAGATACTGTGTTGCTTAGTTCATTTCCATTAGACGTCTTATTTTACCTCTGTTGCTCCTAAGTTACACAAACGTAAATTTGTTACCTTTTTAATACCTTTTATCGTTTTAAAAGTTTACATACACTTACAATTTCTCAAAATTTTCCAAACCGTTTATATTTTCAACTTAATTTAGAAATATTGTTTTGTAAACACAAACGCAAAACAGCTGTTTGAATAATTATTGCAAGTAAAAATTTTACTTGCAAAAACTTGCAAGAATTTTTCATTCTCTCAATTTTGTACGCTCTTTTGACGTTCTCTCGTTGCAAATTTTTTGAGTTAATGAACGTTTTCTAGTAACAATTGTTACAAATTTGTGAAAATTTTTAGTAAATGAACACACCTTATATCTGTCTTACCATTAAGTGATGTAAATGAAATTTTTTCCTTCAATAAAAATCGTCCGTATTGGGGTAACTTATTTTCATCTAATAATGAAGTTGTACTGCCTGTATCGATTAATGCCTTAATTTTATCATTACCTATAGTAAGTTCCACTAGTGGAAGTGTCTTGATGAGGCTATTGTATGAAAATTTACCTCCTCCTGATGTACTTGTAAATGGTCTATTTCCATACTGTCTGCATGTTGTCCCAAATTCGTGTTTGTATTTCTTTTTTTTTTTTTTTTTTAGCTTTTATTTATTTATTGAATCTTCACAATATGAACTAACAATAAGTATTCAAATCTTAATACTAAATACAATAAATTAACTAAGTCCAGCCAATGCTAGACAAAAAGTTTTATTTTGCGCCAATTATATCGGTAGAATCACCTACTTAACGCTCTGATGGTGGCAACGGTATCCTTTCTTCTCAACCGAGTGTGACCGCTAAAATTAAGTATGTTTCGTGCGAGAGGGTTTGGGTGAAGTTCCAATTTGCTGACATACCTTGTCGCATGCTCTGAAAACTCATCTTTTACCAGTGGAACACACAGATCCTTGTGAATTCGGGAGTTTTTTACGTACCATGGAGCTGCAGTAATTGTTCGAAGAATTTTGTTTTGTCGCCTTTGAATTTTTTCAATATTTGACGCTGAGGCGGTGCCCCATAATTGAATTCCATAGCGCCATATAGGCTTTAGTATTGCGTTGTATAACAAAAGTTTGCAATCTAATTTCAATGTAGAATTTCTGCCCATAAGCCAATTTAATTGCGCTGCTTTTAATTTTAGCTGAGTGACTTTCGCGTCAATGTGAGGCTTCCACGTTAACCTACGGTCGAGATGAATATCAAGGTACTTGACTTCACTTTGCTGCGGAATAGGTAAATTGTTAATTTGGATAGCTGAACATGTTTGTCTACGCAGTGTGAATGTAACGTGAGTACACTTTTGTTCATTAACTTTAATTTTCCAAAGTTTTAACCACATCTCTAATATTGAAATATACTCCTGCAAATTTCGCGAAGCTACTTGATGGTTTTCATGTACGCTGCAGAATGCTGTGTCATCTGCAAAAGTTGAGGTGTGAATACTAGATCTGGTTGGCATGTCAGAAGTGTAAATTAAATATAAAGTGGGTCCCAGAATGCTACCTTGGGGAACTCCTGCCTCGATTGGCTGAGTAGGGCTTATAAAGTCGCCTTCTCTGATAACAAACTTCCGGCCGCATAAATAGCTTTCCAGAAGCTTATGAGTGTTTGCAGGCAAGTTCAACTTTATTTTGTGCATTAATCCCTTGTGCCACACTTTATCAAAAGCTTGGGAAACTTCAATAAATAGAGCTGAGCAATACTTTTTATCCTCAAAAGTCTTTCTTATAACATTAACTAGTCTATGCGTTTGTTCAATGGTGCTGTGTTTAGCCCGAAAATCAAATTGATGATCAGGGATGCATCCTACATCATTCAATATTGGAGTCAACTTCGCCATTAACAATTTTTCGAAAAGTTTTGAAATTGTTGGCAGTAGACTTATTGGTCTATATGACTCTACTTTAGTGGGATCCTTCCCTGGCTTGGGTATCATAGTAACCATAGACACCTTCCACTCTGCAGGATAGTATTCTAGGCGCAAAATAGCGTTAAAAATGAAAAGAAGAATTCTTCTAGCAACACGAGGTAACTGTACAAGCATTTTGCCAGTCATTTTGTCAAAACCTGGAGCTTTTTTTGAGTTTACTTTATTTATAACGTTTTCGACATCTTGAAAACTAAGTCTCAAAGGCACAGGCGGTCTAACAGCATATGGCGGAAATTCAGCAACATCATCCACTGTATCATTTGCAGTAAAAACATTTTTCAAATGATTAACATACACCATCCCTTTTTCAGAATGACTTCTTGCCCAGTTGCCAGATGAAGTTCGCAATGGTGGCTTACCTATTATGGGTCTTTTCAGACCTTTTGTCGCTTTCCATAAAGAATAGTCGGTTTGCGGGCTACCATCAAGACCTTCTAGATAATTTTTGAGGGAAGCCATTCTTTGGATTTCAAGCAGATTTCTTAATTGATTTATGCACTCCCGTAGCCTGCTTTTAAGCTGGGGAGACCTTCGAAGTTGCCACTCTCTTCTAACTCTTCTTTTTTCTGACAGAAGTTGCTCTATTTCAGACGAATACGTTCTATTGCTCACATTTCTGGATCTTGTATGGCTAGTGGTAGCATGTTGTACGGCCAGTTTAAGGTCTTCAGAAAAATCTTTAATTGATATATCAACATCCTCAGGGGTTCTAAAGGCAATATTTTCTGTACAATGAGTACTCAAATATTTCTTATATTTTAGCCAATTAACTCTAGTTATGGCGAACGTCAAGTCACTAAACGGGGAGCCAACCTCCTGGGGGAACGAAACGGATATTATAGTGGGTGAGTGGTCCGATGACAAATCTAATGAAGACTCTACTTGCATGCCTTCTAAAGGAAAATTTTTTGCAACTCCAAAATCTATAACATCTGGGATCTTTCGTCGGTCTGAGGGCCAATAAGTGGGATGTCCGCTTGAAATCACATCTAAGCCCAGTTTGGAAACTGTTTCGAAAAGCACACGGCCTTTCGGAGAAATTAAACGTGATCCCCAAAAAGTGTGCTTGGTGTTATAGTCACCAGCCGCTAAAAATCGAGGCCCAAGTGTGTTGAAAAAATGTGAGTACTGATTTTCTGTTATTGAAAATCGGGGCGGTGAGTAAATTGATGATATAACTATTTTTCCATTAAGATGTTCAATGCATATATTTGTTGCTTGGAGATACTCCTCATGTGTCTCATGTAGAAAATAGTGCTTAACTCTATTTTTTATTAGAATTGCTGAGCCTCCACAAGACCTTCCACGTGGATCTTTAGTGTCGTACAGTGTGTAGCCATTAATTTTGAAATAACTGTTGCTTGTCAAGTGAGTTTCAGCAATCAGCATTATGTCGATTTGTTTTTCCATAAGGAAGTGCTCAAGTTCATTTTTGTGTTGGCGGATGCCGTTTGCGTTCCAAAAACATATTTTTAACCAATTCATTTTGTTAAAATTGCCTGCAAAATAGTGGATTGCATTTTCAGCATTTCCTGCATCATGTTCGTCATAGAAACCGTAAATGTGTTTATGGATTGAACAAGAGTCTGCAGAGTTGCCTCAAGATTGTTAAAATTTTGATCGGAATTTTGGGGCTTGGTCTCCTGACTCAAGTTTTGTGTATCGGTTTTGACCACATTGGCATATGAAACTTGTTTGGGGGTTTGCATTATTATATTGCTTGTTGACTGGCCTACCTGGGGAAAATTGTTTGCAGAAATGATGTTTGACTGCTGGGGTTGCTTAAAGGTAATTTTTTTTTTTTAAGCATTTTTTTATTTATTGAATCTTCAAAATGAACTAACAATAAGTATTCAAATCTTAATACTAAATTTAAAATTAAAAAATGTGATTCTAAAGTCCGGCCAATGCTAGACAAAAAGTTTTATTATGCGGGAGCTATTTCGGTAAAATCACCTATTGAGCAATCTGATGGTGGCAGCGGTATCCCTTCTTTTAAGCCGAGTGTGGCCGCCAAAATTAAGTATATTGCGAGCAAGAGGGTTTGGATGAAGTTCCAGTTTACTGATATACCTTGTCGCGTACTTAGAAAATTCCTCTTTTACCAGCGGAACACTCAGATCGTTATGAATTCGTGAATTTTTGACGTACCATGGAGCTGCAGTAATCGTTCGTAGAATTTTGTTTTGTCGCCTTTGGATTTTTTCAATGTTTGACGCTGAGGCGGTGCCCCATAACTGAATTCCGTAGCACCATATAGGCTTTAGTATTGAGTTGTATAACAAAAGTTTGCAATCTAATTTCAGTGTCGAATTTCTGCCCATAAGCCAATTTAGCTGCGCTGCTTTTAGTTTTAACTGAGTGACCTTTGCTTCGATGTGAGACTTCCATGTTAGCCTACGGTCCAGGCGAATACCAAGGTACTTGACTTCGTTGTGCTGCGGAATAGGTGAGTTGTTAATTTGGATAGGCGGACATGTTTGCCTACACAGTGTGAATGTAACATGAGTACATTTCTGTTCATTAACTTTGATTTTCCAAAGTTTTAGCCATTTCTCTAATATTGAAGTATATTCCTGTAAATTTCGTGATGCTAAATGGTGGTTATCATGAACACTCAAAAACGCTGTGTCATCTGCAAAGGTAGAAGTGTGGATTCCAGATGTCGTTGGCATGTCAGAGGCGTAAATCAAATATAAAGTAGGCCCCAGTATGCTGCCTTGGGGAACTCCTGCCTTGATTGGCTGAGTTGGGCTAATAAAGTCGCCTTCTCTGATAACAAACTTCCGCCCGTATAAGTAGCTTTCCAGAAGCTTGTGTGTATTTGCAGGCAAATTTAGCTTTATTTTGTGCATCAAGCCGTCATGCCACACTTTATCAAACGCTTGAGAAATATCAATGAAAAGAGCTGAGCAGTACTTCTTCGCCTCAAAGGTTTGTCTTATGACATTGACTAGTCTGTGCGTTTGTTCTATGGTGCTATGTTTAGCCCGAAAGCCAAATTGATGATCAGGGATGCATCCTACATTGTTCAATATTGGACTCAACTTCGCCATTAACAATTTTTCGAATAGTTTTGAAATTGTTGGTAAAAGACTTATTGGTCTATATGATTCTACCTTAGTTAGATCCTTCCCTGGCTTGGGTATCATAGTAATCACTGAGACCTTCCACTCTGCAGGGTAATACTCAAGGCGTGAAATGGCGTTAAAAATAAAAAGTAGAACCCTTCTAGCTACACGAGGTAACTGTTCAAGCATTTTACCAGTAATTTGATCAATGCCTGGAGCTTTCCTGGGGTTTGTATTACCGATAACGTTTTCGACATCTTGAAAATTAAATCTCAAAGACACAGGAGGTCTAACAACATATGGTGGTAATTCCGCTGTATTATTCTCTGAATCATTTGTGATAAAAACGTTTCGCAAATGATCGACATACAACATTCCCTTTTCAGAATCGCTTCTTGCCCAGTCGCCAGTTGAATTTCGCAAAGGTGGCTTACCTATTACGGGTCTTTTCAGACCTTTTGTCGCTTTCCACAAGGAATAATCAGATTGAGGGGTACCATCAAGGCTTTCCAAATATGTTTTAAGGGAAGCCATTCTATGGACTTCAAGCAGTTTTCTTAGCTGAGTTATGCATTCCCGTAGCCTAGTTTTAAGCTGGGGCGACCTGCGAAGTTGCCACTCTCTTTTAACTCTTCTTTTTTCTGACAGAAGTTGCTCAATTTCAGATGAATAAGTTCTATTGCTCTCATTTCTAGGTCTTAAATGACTAGTGGTAGCATGCTGTACGGCCAGTTTGAGGTTTTCAGAAAAATTTGTAATTGACACATCAATATCCTCAGGCGTTCTCAAGGCAATATTTTCAGTACAATGTGTGCTCAAAAATTTTTTGTACTTTAACCAATTAACTCTATTGACAGTCAACGATGAGCCAATCTCTTGAGGGAACGAAACAGAGATTATAGTGGGAGAGTGATCTGATAACAAATCTAATGAAGGCTCCACTTGCATCCACTCTAAGGGAAAATTTTTCGCAACTCCAAAATCTATAACGTCTGGGATCTTTCGTCGGTCTGTCGGCCAATAAGTGGGGTGTCCGCTTGAAACCACATCTAAGCCCATTTTGGAAACGGTGTCAAAAAGCACACGGCCTTTCGAGGTAATTAAGCGTGATCCCCAAAAAGTGTGTTTAGCGTTATAGTCGCCAGCCGCTAAAAATCGAGGCCCAAGTGATTTGAAAAAATTTGAATATTGGCTTTCTGTTATTGAAAATCGGGGCGGTGAGTAAATCGAGGATATAACGATTTTTTCATGAAAATGTTCAATACATATGTTTGTTGCTTGGATATACTCCTCACGTGTCTCGTTCATTAAATAGTGCTTAATTCTGGATTTTATTAGAACTGCCGATCCTCCGCAAGATCTTCCACGGGGATCTTTTGTGTCGTACAGTATGTAGCCATTAATTTTGAAAAAACTGTTGGTTGTCAAATGAGTTTCAGCAATCAACATTATATCGATTTGCTTTTCCATAAGGAAGTGCTCAAGTTCATTTTTGTGATGGCGGATGCCGTTTGCGTTCCAGAAACATATTTTTAACCAATTCATTTGTTTAAAATTGCCTGCAAAATAGTGGATTGCATTTTTAGCATTTCCTGCATCATGTTTGTCATAGAAACGGTAAAAGTGTTTATGGACTGAACAAGAGTCTGCAGAGTTGCCTCAAGATTGCTAAAATTTGGATCGGATTTTGGAGGCTTGGGCTCCTGGTCCAAGTTTGGTTTATCGGATTTTACCACATTTGCATAAGAAATTTGTTTGGGGTTTTGCAAGTTTACATGGCTGGTTGACTGGCGTACCTGGGGAAAATTGTTTGTAGAAGTGGTGTGTGACTGCTGGGGTGGCATATTTGAAATTGGTGACCTATTTGTCATTGACCTTAAAGGTAATTGATGGCTTATTTGCCATTGACTGCTTAAAGTGGATATCGACAGGGCAGCCTCTGTAATTTGCAGTATGGTTGCCTCCACAGTTACTGCATTTTTTAGCACTTGAATCAGTTTTTGGCTTCTTGCACTGTGATGTGCCGTGCAGTTCACCACACACAACGCAAACTGCGGGCAACTTGCAATAGGTCTTAGTATGACCGAATTCCTGGCAGTTTAGGCATTGAATGGGCCCTAAACGCTTGTGCGGCTCCTCAACGGTAACCCTGCGATGAAGAAGAAATTTGAGATTATAGATTGGGTGAGTTTCATTCTTTTTGAGAATAACATCCCCTGGTTCCAGTTCAACCCTAAACATAGGTTGAGGCATCTTTTCACGGTTCCGCATATTTACCACATTTTTTATTTTAAAGCCTTTATCTAGCAGTGCAGTCTTAACCTCATCCGTGTCTACATAAGGGTCAATACCTTTTATAACAACCTGAAGGCCTTTAGCACTTTTAAGTTGATAAGTATAAAAAGATCTTTTTTCTTTTTCCAGAGCGGCAGAGAGTTTTCGGTAATCATTTTCGCAGTTGACTTGAATTTTTGTTTCACTTATTTGTCCGTGCTTCACTGATGTTACGTTAAAGGTGTCTTTACCAATTGCCGTAATAAGTGCTTTTACCAGCTCATTAGATGTAGGTTCTCTCAAGTATATTGGTGGCGGTTTAAATGTTTTTTTTGATGAAGTTGGCTCGTCAGTCTGAAGGATAGCAAACCTATTACTATCCGTAGCCGTAGTCCTATTATCATCTTTGGAAATTTTCGGATTTGATGATATTTGAGCGGATTTGGGGCTTCGCTTACGTTTAACCACGGTTACATACCTGTCCATGCCTACTTGTGTTTTCGGCTTATCTGCAATTACTGAACTGGTGGATGGTTGGTCTTCTGTTGTAACAGCAATGTTTGGCGAACACGACCGCGTGCGTTTTTTATCTCTTAGAGACAGGAGATTATCCAATGACTTTCTTAAAGATTCTTCCTCAGAAATCCAGAGGTTTTTTCTAGTGGAGCTAAGCTCCCTCTCAGAATTGCATCTACTAGGTGCACTCATGCAATTTTTTTTTTTTTTTGATTTATATTTTTTTTTTAATTTAAAAGTATATAAAAATAATTGTCATAAAGTTTTTCTTTTGTATAAATTCGCTCTTCCACTTATTGCGGTTTTGTAAGAAAACAAAAAATTTTAATGTATAGTTTTTTTCCCACTGGGTAGTTAATCTTCGCGCACAATAACAACAATAACAATGCACTGCCACCGCACTTGTTTTATTGAAATTGATTTTATTGTTTAGTTATTGAAATGTAAGGAATTTATTTTCCCGTTGTTTTTTAAAATAACTTGTTATTGTTTTTACAATTTAATTTTAAAGGCGTTTAAGCAATGATTTTATTTTATTTTTTTGTTCACTTTTTACGACCGTTCGGTTGGAGAGTCACAATGATAATCATTTCATTTCTTGACTGGAATGCCCTGTTATCATGTTGTGGATTTGTAGTTCCGTATCTACTATTGAATCTGCTTGTACTTGGTAGGTTCGAAGAATTATTATTATAACTTGAATAAATTCTGTTCTGATTAGAATCAATGCTAGAGTTATACCTATTAGTTTTGTTATTATTTTGACTTTTAAAATTAACATTTTGAGAGTTGTTTCTACCTTCGTTATCATTTTTTCTATTACTTCCATTTACTTCCATATAATTTCTATTAATAACTACTGAAGCTAAATTTACATCAATGTTATTTAAAAAAGTTTTTAAAATTATTTTTTCTGCATATATAGGACTGAACTCAACAAGTTTTTCCACATCATACTCATATTTTTTTATTTACTTTACATAAAATAATTCTTAAATGTTTATAATAATTTTCAATACCATGATTTTCTGCTGCAAATGCCTCCTGATATAATTGATGATAAGATTCTCTCACACCAAAGTTGTGAACCAATGCTTCCTTCGTCTCTTCCCAATTTGGATTCGGTCCAAGAGTTCTAATTACGTGAAGGGCTTCACCCTGTATTTTATTTAATATTATTCGTTGATAAATATACTGCTTGGCATCTGGATGTGATTCAACAAGAGAAAATACGGTTTCCACTTCTCGTAGAAATGTTGTTAGAGCATAAGAGTCATCTCCCCTATACTCGTGAATTCTCTGTGCATCATTTAACACCTCATTTATTGATAGAGTTAATGTCGGCAACATATTGATTTATTATTTTTTGTTGTTGTGTAGTGAGTAAAGTTCAATTTTTAATTTGAATTCGTATTTTTATTTAACTGTTTAATAATTTTCTCTTTTATTGTTTTTTTTTTTGTTGCTATCTCTTTTTATTCTTTCAGTTTGCTTACTCAGTAAACTTTACTGACTCTATTTTTGTGTTTAGTTTTTTTTTTGTTCGTTACAAACTACCATTTGAATTTGTTTTTGGTAACGGTCGTTTTCAATGCTTGTAGTTTTGCTGCTTTGTTTTATGGTGTTTATTTTTTATTTTCTGTATTTCATACGTTGTACATACTAAAAATTTTAAATTGTGTTGATAACGGTTATTCTTAATTTTTTTTTTTTTTTTACTTTATTTTTATGGATTCTTTAATAATAGTTCGATATCAGCTTTAAATGAAAATTCAAATGAATATCTTTTGATTTTGTTCAAAACTTTATTTTTTGATCCATAAATCCATCCAATATTGTAGGTTCGTTAAAATCGACTGCGCCACTTATAAATATATAATTAAAAATCAATACTTTAGTTGATGAATCAATACTTCTTTATTGGTGAATCGATAATACAAGACTGAGCAAGAAACTTAAATTAAATTGAGAATAATGTAAGGCTATAGGTATAATGAAGAAGAGAGTAAAATAATAAAATAAAGAGTTAGAATTAAGGAAAAGAAGACTAAATAATAAGAAGAATAAAATAAATAAGTTACAATAAATTATCGTAACTCGCGTAACAAAATGCAGGACAGTTCATCCGATAGTGAAGGCCTAAATGACACAATGATTGATACGGGTGGCGTGAACAATTGTAGTGAGGGCAATCTGAACACGTCAGTTTCACCTAATACTACCACACAATCACCACAACAGTTCACTATGTCGGAAGTTCTGTCAACAATGAATTCCTTAAAGGCTGCCATAGACGAACTAAGAGAAGAAGCATGCCGTAATACTAATGCCATTAAAGGGCTTAGTACGAGAATGGTAGAAGGAGCGCCACACACTATAAGAGATGAAAACTCAACATATATTGCAACGTATGCTCGAGAAGAATTGCCACCTTTGACAAGAAGAAACATGCAACAAGTGCCGCCAATATCCAATAGGGTGCAAGTCAATCAAACTTTATGTTATTCACGACAGTCACAGCCATTGCCAAGCCGGGTTGAATTTGCACCAGAATAATCATTTAATGAATCCGACTCTGCTAGAGCAGTTGGTTTTAAAATTGCCATTGTCGAAACAGTATGAATGGGCAAGATTTTCTAATTCGGTGGCACCGTTTGCGACCGTTGAGGATTTTTCCAAATGGGTTGGCGAGGTGGCTCCTTATTGCAGTTTAATGCCACGATCAGTGGAAGTTCGTGGGACCACCATTGTTAGTAAAGTCTCGTAGAGTTCTTCATAGCAAAGAAGAATTTAATCGTAAGGAATGCTATCAGTGCAAAGGGAACCATGAGCTTACTGAGTGCGGAAAATGTAAGGAACTAAGCACAAATGATAGATGGGAGCTAGTAAAACGACAACGAGTGTGTTTTGCCTGCCTACGAAAAGGTCACAACTTAACGCAGTGCAGAAAAAGAAGTAAATGTAACATTCTAGGATGTACTCGTCTTCACCATCCTGTGTTACACCAGAACGTGGCGGAGTTGGCCTCCGCAGATAATTCACATGAATCGGCGCATGTTTTGCAATGTCACCAAAATGAGAATGTAACGCAGT
Source organism: Thecocarcelia acutangulata (assembly GCA_914767995.1). Classification (NCBI taxonomy): domain Eukaryota; kingdom Metazoa; phylum Arthropoda; class Insecta; order Diptera; family Tachinidae; genus Thecocarcelia; species Thecocarcelia acutangulata. Next base: position 68,792,583 of record OU612097.1, read on the forward strand.
TGTTCAAAGTTTTGCCAGTAACCTTATATGGACCAAGTTGAGCGATCACAGTTTGTGCGGTGCTGTGTGAGGGGTCTTCCGTATCGCCGCTTGAAGACAGTATTGCCAAACGTTTGGGGTTAAAGCGTCAGAAATCTTCTATTACATTGCAGTGGTATGATAACATGCGGAAAACCGAATCGTCGCTGAAAGTGAAGGTGGAAATATCACCTAAAGACCAAAGCAGCAAAAAGTTCATCATTAATAATTTACAGACAGTGGAAAACTCAATTTGCCTGTTCAAAGCGTTAATAAAGCAGACTTTGAATATTTGAAACATTTGCCCATACAGACGTGAATGAAAAACCTTTAATTCTTATTGGTTTGGACGACTGTTTGCTTACTTTAGCTGAGCAAGTAATTAAAGCGGGGCCTGATTTGCCTGTAGCGTCTGCAACAAAACTCGGCTGGGTTGCGTATGGGCCTATTCTGAATGGCCAGAAAAGTATTGCCCGAATTTGCTACATAAACGGAACCGATTCATGGAAACAAGTTCACCAATTAGTTCAAGATTATTTTTCGGTTGAGAATTTTGGCGTGAAGGCGACTAATAGCCTGTTCATATATACATATTTTATTGTTTCAATATTCGGTAAATTGCCAAAATATTATTTCTGTTCATACATGCGCAATTTAGCTCATTCAATTAAAAACTGACAGCTGTAGAAAAAAATTGTGTTTTTATTTTGTTTGTGAAATTGTGGTGCTAAATAAATAAAAATTGAAAAATTGATCTTTTTAAGCAAAAAACTGCTGAAAAAATTAGATAAAACTTGAGTTATTACTTCAGTAAGTACAAACCATTTCTCTAATATTTATTCCAATATATGTACTATTAATTTAAATTCAAATTAATTACTCTCATTTTATTATTAATTTTTAAAATTTTATTTTATTTATTATACCAAATCATTTTAATGTTTGATTTAAGTATATATGTATGTAGATGCATACATATTTACATACATATGTACATTTAAAACTATTTAAACAAAAAACACTATATATGTATTTAATTTTTTTTATTTAAAAACGATATTAAAGCACTATTTAATTACTTAGTTTCTTCTGCAATTACTTCAAGTGCTTTTGTCTTTCTTTCTTCTATTTCTAGAAGCTTTTTATCGTTTTCATCTGAGTTTTTTAAATGATTAGCTATTTCAGTTGAAACGCATTTATAAAATTTAAATGCGAAATATTTTTAAATACAAATTTCATTTACATACCGTCAATACTCTCTAGCGTTAATTCGGCAAATAGGTTTGCCTTGAATCCTCCAATGACTTGGTGTACAGTCCAATAGTGACACCACGTAGATGGCGATCCACCAGATACACCCATTGCCGCCTTTTCTTTTCTGCAAGAATCTAAACTTTAAACAAGAATTAACAGAATTGCAGACAATTTCTGTTTTGCTTTGAAGATTAGATCCAAATTGCACAAGATTTTTGAACACAACTTTGAGCAAACAAATTTGTTCCATAGCAGCAAAACAGCAACAGCCACACGAAATTTTTACTTACCTGTATCTTTGTGTAAAGTTTTGCAACTTTACCTGGACATCCCTAGCATTGCAAATATAGCCCTGCTGATTGAGCTCATCGGCCATTTCAGCATAGACCTGGGCATTTTTCCTATGCCCACGTAGCTCAGTAATTTTACTTGGCCACATGTCCAAAAGTGCTGCCTCACTGGCCTCATTCCAGCCCATCCTTTTATCGCATGGTTTTTTGGCTATATATATAAAATATATCAAATATTTCATTTATTTTTTCATAAAATATAATATTAAAAACTTACCTTCAGATTGAGTTTCCATTTTTTAATGTTTTGTTTTGTTTTCTCTTTGTTGACTTTCGTATAGTGTTGCAAACTATTTCTTTAATTTTGCTACAAAACGCGTTTTTTACAGAGTTGTACTTCAAGTTTATTGCAATATTTAGACAATTTTTGTACTTATTGCCAATTAACTTCATTCAATTTTTGTATGAAATATAAAGCTTAATATTGGTATTAATTGCGATAAATGTAAATTGCCCATATATATAAACAGGCTATAACATGGTGTTAGAATCTGATGATAACAAGCGTGCTAAATACATTTTACAGAGTTCTACAAAAATGGTCGGCGACAGGTATGAAACAGGCGTATTGTGGAGAAACGATGATACGGAGTTGCCAGATAGTTTGAGATGTCAAAGCATCGTTTTCTCAAAGTCGAGGATAGAATGAAGCGAGATCCTGCCTATGATGCCAACTATAGAAACGAAATTAATAAATATATTACCAAGGGGTATGCAAAAATGTTGTCTCAAGATGAGATGCAGTTACGATTTGATGATAAACGAGTTTTATAGTACGAAATCCCCATAAGCAGGAAAAGCTGAGAATAGTTTTCGACGCAGCTGCAACAGCGTCGAACGTATCTCTGAATTCTGCTCTATTAAAGTGACCTGAACATGCAAAACCAATTCAGACTATTTTGTGTCAGCTTCGTCAGGGAAAAATACCGGTGGCAGGTGTAGCATGATCACGACATAAATTCATTCTTTTAGCCATAACACGAATGCATCCTATTAAAGGCATGTACAAGAAATAACTAATAGAACATTATGTTACTTTTAAGTTCCTCGTCACTTGACACCTTTTCTGTCACTGGCCGTTGTCGCGACAGTGTGCCTTCTAAGTGTAATCATTTGAAGATACACTTTAAGTACGTATGTGTGTTGCACTGTTATAATTAAATCTAAACATTTGAATCGCGCCACACATACACATATGTATGCACATTCCAAAGAGACAATGTATGGCCTTCAATTATCTGTATGTGATGTCTGATCAGCTTACCCCTAAGCGTGGGAAGCAAATTAGTTTCCCAAGTCTTTAACTTTAATAATATAATAATTAACCTAAATGAGTCGTCTAGTAGTATATAAGTAGACGTAATTTTAGTTTTAAAAATAATCATAATTCCACAAGACTTGAGCAACGATTGGGTTTCTCGTCTTTAGATACAAATAAATTTAATCAAACAAAAATTATCATGTTATGTGTTTTTATGGCGATCCTGCCAGTCTGGAGTGGTTAAATAATTAGAGCACCCAGCTGAGCAGAAATCTGGAGTGCTCAAATAATTAAGCACCCAGACAACAAGAAGAAACTATCCAAGAAGGATAGTCCTGCCTAAACCGGAGGCAGTGGAAATCTTTTACTGAAGGATCCTGACAGGCAGCCAAGTTTCTGTCAGAAGAGTGTCTGGCCGATAGACACTGCGGCCACCTACAAAAAAAAAAAAAAACCAACTATTGGAATGCATCCAAACACACAACCCAATACAATAATTGCTAAACCTTCTCGTTGCCCTCAAATGTAACAAATCCAACAACCAACAAAATCAATTTAACAAAACCAAAACCAAATTTCTTTTGTAAAGGAAGTGCGCTAAACGCTGCGCACTCCTAAGGCCTGTAAGCGTTAACCGCTCGAGGCAAAATCAATATTATAAAACTTATAAATACTTTTAAATATGTCAACCCCAGGCCCTAAGCCGTTGATAATAGCTGAATATAGAAAATGAAAAAACAAACAAGTAAATAAAAAGTCAGGGAAAAAGCTGACCTATTGAGGGAACTGAACACCAAACCTTCACCAACTTGGGAGCTGTCAACAAAAATCTGTATGCATATAAATAATATCGAAACAGTAATGAATGTATATAAAAATAATTTAACTTAAGAACTGTTTGTATTTATTTTAACTTTCGGCTAAATATTTTAACAATTTGTAAATGGTTAACCGCCATTGACAAATTTTTTTTCTTCCTTTACAAAATAAATTATTAGTACGAATAATCCTATTATTTTCTTTTGAGGTATTTTAAGCTAACAAAACAAAAAATATTTATACTTCAATTAATTAAATTAAATAAATTTTAAAATAAATGAAAAAAAAAAAATATATATACATATACATTTATAAATATAAAAATGCAAATTTGTATGAGCTTTTGTAGTATAGGACTACCAGTAATTTAATAATTAACTATAAATAGGAACGCTGAAACTACAATGAACCAAACCGTTGTAGAATTTCTAAATACACTTTCAAAAGCTGATTATTGCCTTTGACGGTAAATCCAAGAACCGACATTCATTCATGGATTCTTTATACTTAGTGGAGTCAATCAATAATAGCCATGAAGTAACAGATATTTCGTTAATAAAAACAGAGAAAAGATAACTATGTGGCTGATGCCCTATCAAGAATTACAATAAAGGACTTAAAAGACATCAATAATAAAAATTGTTCTATATTAAGAGTCACGACTAGATCGATGACCAATAAACAGAAAAAGAATTGTAATAAATCAAATACTCAGCACAAAAATGTTAAAAATGATAATAAGCCCAGTATATATGTACCATTAAAAATACTGACGTCAGAAAATATCACAAACTAAATCAAACGAGGAAAATCTATAGTAACATATATACAAATTAATGATTTGTTTACTAACGGGAACTTTGACTTAGGACAATTTTTCCCTAGGCTCGAATATGTGGCCGGGAAAACATAGTATAAATAAATTACAAGTGGCACCTAGTGAGAAAATTTTCGAATTTGTCTCAATAAATGAATTTAACAATGTGGGCAATAAAATATTGAATACAATTAAAGTAGCGCTACTGAATAAGGTGACCCAAATTAATAATAAAAATGCCAAGACAATTCTTGAAATCATGCTGAGATACCATGATGATCCTATAGAAGGAGGACATTGCGGAATTTTTAGAACACTCGAAAAAATTAAAAAACATTACTATTGGAAAAATATGTCAAAAGACATAACTGAATATGTTAAAAGATGTCATAAATGCCAAACGGCCAAAACTACCAAACACCTCAAAACTCCAATGACCATTACGGAAGCACCTAACAAAGCATTTGATACAGTGTACGTAGATACAATAGGTCCATTTCCGAAATCAATTACTGGAAATGAATACGCAGTCACCATGATATGCGATTTAACTAAATATTTAGTAACAATACCAATACCTGACAAAAGTGCTAGAACAATTGCTAAGGCAATATTTGAAAATTTTGTACTCACCTATTGTCCAATGAAGACGTTCATTTCGGACATGGGAACAGAATACAAAAATTCAATTCTGACAGAGCTTTGCAAACTTCTAAAAATTAAAAAACTAACTTCAACAGCATACCATCATCAAACATTAGGTACAATAGAAAGAGGTCATAGAACTTTCAATGAATATGTACGTTCCTATATATCGGTAGATAAATCCGATTGGGATGAATGGCTAAAGTACTTTACTTATTGTTTCAATATAACGCCATCAACGGTACATAATTATTGTCCTTACGAGTTAGTCTTTGGAAAAACACCTAATAATTTCCACATTTTTAATGAAATAGACAGAATAGCACCATTATACAATATAGACGACTATGCCAAAGAGGCAAAATATAGGTTAGAAGTAGCATATAAAAGAGCTCAACAATTACTAGACAAGAATAAAATTAAACAAAAAGAAAATTATGATAATATATTATAGATTAAAATTTAAAAATAGGAGATTTAGTATTACTAAGGAATGAATCAGGTCATAAGGTAGAACCAAACTACAAGGGTCCATACCAAATTCAAAACATAGATATAAGAAATAATGTAACAATTATTGATAAGCAAACTAATAATAAATAAATAGTACATAAAAATAGACTTAAATTATACCATAGTAAATAAAACAAGTAAGAGTGTAGTATATTCGGCTGGGCCGAATCTAAAATACCCTTCACGATAGTCACGAATATGTATAGTATATTAAAAATGTGACCTGCATATGCTCGGTTATATATGAACCGATATCGGAATTTTCTATTTTCTGTATTTTAGTAACCTTCTTTTATAACAAGAATTGCTTTTCAGCAAAAAAAAAAAAAATTAAATTTTTAATGGAAAAATCGGTTCAGGCTATATCTCGGGTATATATGGACCGATATCGAAAATTTTAATTTTCCATGTTTATATAACCTTATTTCATTACCAGAACTGCTTTTAAGCACAACAAATTGTTTAAGTTCGCTTACGCGACATTTTCATGAAAAACCCGGTTTAGGCTATATCTCGGGAATATATGGACCGATATCGGAAATTTTTATCTTCCATGTTAATATAACTTTATTTCATTACCGAAACTGCTTTTGAGCACAAAAAAGTTGTTTAAATTCGCTTACGCGATATTTTCATGAAAAACCCGGTTTAAGCTATATCTCGGGTATATATGGACCGATATCGGAAATTTTCATTTTCCATATTTATATAACCTTATTTTATTACCAGAGCTACTTTTAAGCAAAAAAAAGTTGTTTAAGTTCGCTTACGCGACATTTTCATGAAAACCCCGGTTTAGGCTATATCTCGGGTATATATGGACCGATATCAGAAATTTTCATTTTATATATTTATATAACTTTATTTTATTACCAGAACTACTTTTAAGCAAAAAAAAAGTTGTTTAGCTTCGCATATGCGACATTTTCATTAAAAATCCGATTTGGGCTATATCTCGGGTATATATGGACCGATATCTGAAAAAACAATTTTTTGCCTTTAAGTCACCATGCTTAATAAGTGTGTGAAGTTTGAAGCAAAACAAACAACTTTTGTTTTCAAAAATTTTCATACAAAACTGCAAAAAAATTGCTTTTTTCGGAATTTTAAATATATCTCAGCTATACGTGGCCCGATATTACTGAATTTCAATAGCAAACCCATGAATCGATGGGGTAAAAGAATGGTAAATGAAAAAAGTTTCTAAGTCTAATGGTTTTCTCAGAAACGGTATTTCAACAGCGGACAGACGGACATCGCTTAATCGACTTTTCCATTAATTCTGATTCAGAATATATATACTTTATAAGGTCGCAAAAAAAACTGTAGAAATTACAAACGGAATCACAAACTTATATATACCCTTTACATTTTTGTGAAGGGAATATCATAAAATATAATAATATAAAGCATAATAATATATAAATTTTTGAGAGAAATTTATGTTATATCACAAATATATATAAGATAAAACGTAATCAGTAAACTTAATTTTTATTTTCACACATATAAATTTCAAGAGAATGTCCATAAAACAAAATGTTATATGAACATTCTTGTGAAAAAGAGGTGTAGCATGATCACGACATAAATTCATTCTTTTAGCCATAACACGAATGCATCCTATTAAAGGCATGTACAAGAAATAACTAATAGAACATTATGTTACTTTTAAGTTCCTCGTCACTTGACACCTTTTCTGTCACTGGCCGTTGTCGCGACAGTGTGCCTTCTAAGTGTAATCATTTGAAGATACACTTAAAGTACGTATGTGTGTTGCACTGTTATAATTAAATCTAAACATTTGAATCGCGCCACACATACACATATGTATGCACATTCCAAAGAGGCAAATGTATGGCCTTCAATTATCTGCATGTGATGTCTGATCAGCTTACCCCTAAGCGTGGGAAGCAAATTAGTTTCCCAAGTCTTTAACTTTAATAATATAATAATTAACCTAAATGAGTCGTCTAGAACTTCTCATAAGTAGTATATAATTAAACATAATTTTAGTTTTAAGAACAATCATAATTCCACAAGACTTGAGCAACAATTAAGTTGCTCGTCTTTAAATATAAATAAATGGCCTGCGTATGATCGTAGTAGAACTGCGGTGCTAAAGGGTTTTCCCCGTCAAAGGTTGCGTACCTTGGTGGCAGTTCTGGCAGGACATTGTCTCATAGGGACGCATGCTAGGAGGTTAAATCTTCCATTTAATGATTTCTGCAGAGGTTGCGGGGATGAGGACGAGGAGGAGAGTGTTGAGCATTTCCTCTGTCGATGCCCGGCTCTCAGTTTTATGAGAGCGCTGTATCTAGGCGGACCGATGCTGCACGGGTTGGCAGATATATCGCAATGCCGAGTGAACGGACTGGATTCCTTTATCCGGCTTTCAGGTTGGTTTGAATCATATAAATAAATTTAAAATCAAACAAAATTATCATGTTATTTGTTTTTACAGGCGATATTGAGGAAATGATTTCACAAGTATCCACCATAGCCGCTGATCAACATTCACAACGCTTTTTATGGCGTAATGGTGAGACAACACGTGAAATACAAGTGTTTTTAATGCAGTCAATGGTATTTGGTGCAGCATGCTCATCTTGTTGTGCACAGCATGATAAGAATTTTAACGCTAGTAAGTATGCGTCAGTCATGCTTCGAGGAGCCAAAGCCGTTATTGATAACACCTATGTTGATGACCTCGTCATAAGCTTTAATTGTGTTGAAGATGCACTTGAGATTGTTCAGGAAGCTATAAGTATAAATGCGGAGGCAGGATTTAAGTTGCGAGGGTTTTCATCCAACTTGCCGGAGGTCGAGGCCAAATTAAATGGGGAAAATGAAGGAGGGCCAACAAATTTGAACATGGACAAAGGTAATCAAACAAATAAAGTCCTCGGTTTGTACTGGAACAAAAACACAGATTGCTTTGAGTTTCACGTGAAGTTTCATAAAATTTGTCTTGATGTTTTGGAAGGCAGGCGTCCACCCACTGAAAGAGAAGTTTTGGGAATGGTTATGGCAGTTTTTGATCCGTTCGGGTTTCTGGCAAATTTCACGATATTTTCAAAGTTGCTTGTACAGAAGACGTGGAAATTGTGCTTATAATGGGACGAATCGCTTCCAAACCAATTACAGACAGAATGGAAAGCCTGGTGGAAAGAATTGGGAAAATTGAAGCAGTTTTCACTGGTCCGTTATTACTCACCCTTGCTCAAGGCTGCTAATGACATTCAACTACACATATTTGTGGATGCCAGCTCTATCTCCTATGCGGCAGTTGCGTATACAATGTGAGGCCGATGTACATGTGTCTTTTGTATTTCTAAATCTAGGTGCGCACCCCCAAGGGGCATGACTATTCCTCGACTTGAATTACAGTCCGCAGTACTTGGTTCCCGCCTAAAGACATTTATAGAAGAGAGTCATAGTTTTAAAGTCAACCGCACAATATTTTGGTCTGATTTAACAACGGTAAATTCGTGGGTTCGATCAACTGAGGGGGAATATAAGCAGTTTGTTGCATGCCGAATAGCAGAAATTTTAACAACAACAGACGCTATACAATGGAGATGGCTGCCAACCAGGTTGAATGTTGCCGATGAAGCCACTAGAGCCAAATTGCTAGTGTGTTTTGCTTCTGATTCAAGATGGTTGAGTGGTCCACAATTTTTGAGACATGTTAAATCATTTTGGCCAGTTGATACGTTCTGCTCAGAGGTCAGCCAAGAAGAATTTCTTGTTTGGACTCGGGAGGTCCATTGGTATTTGAGTGCAATGACAAAATTTTTTTAAAATTAATACTTTGTTCTACCAAAAACTTTTGAGCTATATAAAATATATGTCAAATTAAAGCTAAAATGGTCGTCTTTAACTTGCAAAAGGGTTGGTCCAGGAAGAATTTCTTGTTTGGACTCGAGAGGCCCATTAGTGTTTGAGTGCAATGACGAAATTTTTTTAAAATTGAAACTTTGTTTTACCAAAAACTTTTGGGCTATATAAAATATATGTCAAATTAAAGCTAAAATAGTCGTCTTTAACCTGCAAAAGGTTTGGTCTAAGAAGAATTTCTTGTTTGGACTCGAGAGGCCCATTAGTGTTTGAGTGCAATTACAAAATTTTTTTAAAATTGAAACTTTGTTGTACAAAAAACGTTTGGGCTATATAAATTATATATATATATTTTTTAAGCATTTTTTATTTATTGAATCTTCAAAATGAACTAACAATAAATATTCAAATCTTAATACTAAATTTAAAATAAAAAAATGTGATTTAAAATTAAAAAATGTGATTTTTTTTAAGTCCGGCCAATGCTAGACAAAAAATTTTATTATGCGGGAGCTATTTCGGTAAAATCACCTATTGAGCAATCTGATGGTGGCAGCAGTATCCCTTCTTTTAAGGCGAGTGTGGCCGCCAAAATTAAGTATATTGCGCGCAAGAGGGTTTGGATGAAGTTCCAGTTTACTGACAGACCTTGTCGCGTACTTAGAAAATTCCTGTTTTACCAGCGGAACACTCAGATCTTTATGAATTCGTGAATTTTTTACATACCATGGAGCTGCAGTAATCGTTCGAAGAATTTGGTTTGGTCGCCTTTGAATTCTTTCAATATTTGACGCTGAGGCGGTGCCCCATAATTGAATTCCGCAGCTCCATATGGGCTTTAGAATTGCATTGTATAACAGAAGTTTGCAATTCAACTTCAATGTCGAGTTTCTCCCCATAAACCAATTTAGTTGCGCAGGTTTTATTTTCAACTGACTGACTTTTGCTTCAATGTGAGACTTCCACGTAGCCTACGGTCCAGGTGTATACTGAGGTACTTGACTTCATTGTGCTGCGGAATAGGTGAGTTGTTTATTTGGATAGGCGCACATGTTTGCTTACACAGTGTGAATGTGACATGAGTACATTTCTGTTCATTAACTTGGATTTTCCAAAGTTTTAGCCATTTCTCTAATATTGGAATATATTCCTGTAAATTTCGTGAAGTTAATTGGTCATTTTCATAACACTCAAACACTCTGTGTCATCTGCAAAGGTAGAAGTGTGGATTCCGGATGTCGTTGGCATGTCAGAGGCGTAAATCAAATATAAAGTAGGCCCAGTATGCTGCCTTGGGGAACACCTGCCTCGATTGGCTGAGTTGGGCTTATAAAGTCGCCTTCTCTGATAACAAACTTCCGCCCATATAAGTAGCTTTCCAGAAGCTTGTGTGTATTTGCAGGCAAGTTTAACTTTATTTTGTGCATCAAGCCCTCGTACCACACTTTATCAAAAGCTTAAGAAATGTCAATGAATAGAGCTGAGCAATACATCTTCTCCTCAAAGGTTTGTCTTATGACATTGACTAGTCTGTGCGTCTGTTCTATGGTGCTTTGTTTAGCACGAAAACCAAATTGATGATCAGGGATGCATCCCACATTATTCAGTATTGGACTCAACTTCGCCATTAACAATTTTTCAAATAGTTTTGAAATTGTTGGTAAAAGACTTGTTGGTCTATATGATTCTACCTTAGTCAGATCATTCCCTGGCGTGGATATCATGGTAATCATTGAGACCTTCCACTCTGCAGGATAATAGTCAAGGCGTATAGTTACAGAAAACCATTACTCAAATTTTTTTATTTCTCTTGGATCCCGATTTATAGCTGCTGGTGACTATAATGCTAAACACACATTTTGGGGCTCAAGATTAATCTCCACGAAAGGTCGTGTGCTTTTTGATACTATATCAAAATCTATATGTTTCTCCCGGAACATTGGATCCCCATTGAACGACATAGGTGTATTCCAGTCTAGAGTGAATTGGCTAAAATATAAAAAATATTTAAGTACTCATTGTACGGAAAATATATCTTTGAGAACTCCACAGGATATTGATGAGTCAATTAATGATTTTTCCCAAAATATTATAAAAGCCGTGCAACATACTACCACTACAAATTTTAGAAATATGAATAGCAGACCTTGTTCTTCTGAAATCGAACACCTTGTCTCAGAAAAAAAGAAGAATCAGAAGAGAATGGCAACTTCGCAGGTCTCCCCAGCTTAAAGCTAGGCTTCGAGAATGCGTAAGTCATCTAAGAAATTTGCTTGAAGTCCAAAGAGTGGCTTCCCTCACAACATATTTGGAAAGCCTTGATGGTAGTCCTTAATCCGATTATTCTTTGTGGAAAGCAGCAAGAGGGTTAAAGAGACCCGTTAGATCTAAGCCACCCTTGCGTACTCCGACTGGGGTCTGGGCTAGAAGTGACCCCGAAAAGGGAATGCTGTACGCTAACCCCTTGAGAAGCGTGTTTGCCATTGACGGACTGAATGATGAAGCTGATATGCCGCCATATGCAGTTAGACCTCCCGTACCTTTTAGACTTCGTTTTCAAGATGTCGATAATTCTATTAGTAACTTAAACCCGAGAAAAGCTCCAGGTATTGATAAAATTACCAACAAAATGCTTGTGCAGTTAGCCCGAGTAGCTAGAAGACTCGTCCTTTTTATTTTTAATGCTATTTTACGTCTCGAGTATTTTCCTACTGAGTGGAAGGTGTCTGTCATTACTATGATACCCAAACCAGGAAAGGATCCTACAAAAGTTGAGTCATATAGGCCGATAAGTCTATTGCCAACAATTTCAAAACTGTTCGAGAAATTGCTAATGACGAAGTTGACCCCAATCTTGAATGAAGTAGGATGTATTCCTAACCATCAATTCGGTTTTAGGGCTAAGCATAGCACCATAGAACAGACACACAGGCTGGTGAATGTTATCAGAAATGCGTTCGAAATTAAAAAATATTGCTCAGCTTTATTTATTGACGTTTCCAAAGCTTTTCACAAAGTGTGACACAAAGGCTTAACCCATAAAATAAAATTAAACTTGCCTGCAAACACGCACAAGCTGTTAGAGAGCTACTTATATGACCGGAAATTCGTCGTTAAGGAAGGTGATTTCAAAAGCTCGGCTCAGCCAATCGAAGCTGGAGTTCCCCAGGGTAGCATATTGGGCCCAACTTTATATTTGATTTATGCTTCAGACATGCCAACGAGCTGCAAAATTCACACTTCAACTTTTGCAGATGATACAGCATTCATCAGTGTCCATGAAGACTACAAATTAGCATCACAAAATTTGCAACAACATATTCTTATATTGGAGAAATGGCTGAAATTTTGGAAAATAAAAGTAAATGAACAAAAATGTACCCATGTTACATTCACACTATGTAGAAAAACTTGTTCGGCTATTAAAACCAACAACTACATTGTTCCGCAGTACAGTGAAGTCAAATACCTTGGTATTCATCTCGATCCTAAAGCCAATATGGAGCTATGGAACTCAATTGTGGGGTACCGCTTCTGCATCTAACATTGGGAAATTTAAAAGCGCCAGAATAAAATTCTCCGTATAATTACTGCAGCTCTATGGTATGTTAAAAACTCTCGAATTCACAAAGATCTAGGTGTACTCTTAGTGAAAGATGAATTTTCAAAACACGCGATAAGGTAAATTAACAGACTGGAGTCTCACCCGAATCCTCTCGCACGGAGCATCCTTAACTTTGGTGGCCACACTCGACTGAGAAGGATGGACACCCTTGCAGCCATCAGAGCGTTGGAAAGGTGATTTACTAACAAAATACACGCAAGCATTTGTCACAGATTTTGAAAAATATGCTTTAACGAAAATTATACCCTTAAACATAGAAATTACATATGATCGTATATGTAAAAGTTTTTGTGAAATATATTAAATGATCATTTTTGGAATATATATATATATATATATATATATATATATATATATATATATATATATATATATATATATATATATATATATATATATATATATATATATATATATAAATATATACATATATATATATATATATATATATATATATATATATATATATATATATATATATATATATATAAATTAAAAATACATCACTTTGTTCTTTTTTTAGTCGTCTTTATTCAAGAACAAAACTTAGACTAACTCAACTCCCACCAACTTAAAACTACTTATTCTATTTCCCCAAGCAAAAATCATGACTTTCAGTTATGTCCAAATCGATTGCGCAAGAAATCCAAAAAACAAAATCAATAATAACAACAAAACATTGTTGCGGCTGCTTATACGCTCGTAAGACCCAATGTTGCTTATTAACACACAAGCAAACGATCGCAGATGCTGCTTCATCTGTACTCATGGATGGTATAAATATTGAGGAATCGGATGCTCTTGATGTTCTTGGAATGAAGATACAGTGTGACGTTCGCTGGACAGAACACATTTTTCATGTCTCTAAAGAAGCATTCAAGTGCCTCGGTTTTCTGAAACGGTGTAAGATGTACTTCACTCCATCCGACCTCCTTACTATTTATACCACCTACATCCGACCGAAAATGGAATACAACTCTCATGTTTGGGCCGGTGCCTCAAAGTCTATTTTGGGGTTACTCGACCGTGTGCAGGAGAGGGCGAAGAAGCTTATCGGTGACAGTAGGGTATCCAACTCTATTGACTCACTGGAGCATCGACGCAGTGTGGGGTGCGTTACTCTGTTCTATCGTTACTACAATGGATTTTGCTCTGACGAGATTAGGGATCTTGTTCCCGAAACTCGCACATTTTTACGTAGCACGCGCTTATCGTCTAGAGCTCATCCATTTGTGGTTGATTGCGCGGGGAATCGTACTACGCATTACAGAGAGAATTCGTTTTTCAGCCGTACGCTTCGTCTATGGAATAAGTTGTCTGCAGACGTGTTTCCTGTCTGTTATAACGTTGGAAAGTTCAAGTCAAATGTTCACAAACACTACTCCCTCTCTCCCCCTTCTCATAACCTATTTTCCTAGTTCTGGTACAATGCACTGCATATGTAGGGGTCATCCCCTGAGTACTGGTCCAAGCTAAAAAAAAAAAAAAAAAAAAAAAAAGAACGGATTTTTCATGAAAACTTAAAAAAACTTTTTTTCCCTCAAAAGCAGTTCCGGTAATAAAGTAAGGTTATATAAATATGGAAAATGAAAATTTCCGATATCGGTCCATATATTCTCCAGATATACTGTTTGGTCATAATAGCCAAATTAAATAATAATAATATTAACTGAATAAATAAATAAATGAATAACATAACAAAAATATAAAACATATAATAAATTAGACATAAGTGGTTTTTAATCAAAAGGGATGTTAGAATATTAAAAGTACCGTTCCTTATGTACTTAGATTTAAGTTAATTTTGTAAATAAAAAACCACTTGCAAAGTAATTGTGAAGCGAAGGAGTTGTGTTTTTATTATAACGAAAAGTGTTTTTTCCACCGTGCCCTACAATTTGTTTAAGTTATAACTTAAACTTGTTAACGAATTATAAAGTGCTTAATTCGGTTTCCTAAAAAACATTAGGAAAAAACATTTTGGCGCCCGAGCAGGGACAAGTGGAAAAGAAGAATTTATAAGCTAATTCAATTGCATATAAGTTTTAATAATTTAATTTGAAACTTTAAAAACAACTTAAAAACAATAAACAAAAAAGTGAAGTGTAACCTAATTTAATTGTGCACAATAAAACAACAAACAGTGTCTAAAACATTACAGCACAAAAGTTTAATAAAATAAACACTAACATTTTACAAAAACTTTGAGTGAATAAATTAAACAAAGGTGGTTCTAAATTCACTGAATTTACAACAACCACATCAACAGCAGCAATCCCATCTTAAAGCAGTTTAAGAAACGGACATCCAACAACATTTAAAAACTAAAATTTTTAATTTTGTAAAATTTGGAATTTCTGGGAAAGCTCAACCAAATGCCAAGCTGCAATTGTATTCTTTGCAAAGCTGATCGCAACAAGGGGAGTAAATCAAGTTCCCAGGTAACAAGTGTAAAAAATATTCGTGTTATTACCTTAAATTTGTAAATTATTCAAATTTAAGAGATTTTTGTAAATTATTCAAAAATTCTTTCCACTTTGCAAGTCGAGCACAATAAATATTTTTTACAACTTGAATATTGTGAAACAATTATATTATTTTATAAATTAAAACAATTAAGTTTTTTTATTCGCTATTTTTAGCTTCTACCATTTATACCAATAAAAAATTATAAATAGCTTGTTTTCTATGTTTCCCAGCTATCTATATGTCGACATTTCATAGGAACTACCCTAATCATCAGTAGACTTTGGAAATTTTTGAAAGATATTCTCAAACATTCAACTTTATATCCCAGCAATATAAATAAATTGTTGAGAATTTAAAAGAAAAATGCTCTAATAATACCTGTCAAAACACAAAAAACAAGCCTTTTCATTTATTCACCTCTCTAACATTTCTTTACACCTTTCAAACAAATGAACAACCGTTGGTTGCTACGATTTGCTTTTTGAAAGTATCGAAAAGCAGAGAACAAAAATTCAAACAATTAAGTTTTTTTATTCGCTATTTTTAGCTTCTACCACTTATTCTTTGTTTAAAAAATTTAATAAGATCAGTATTTCAATTCCGTGTGTTCCCATACCACTTTTGTTAGTTTATACATAAAAGCTTTTTACAGTGGAACCAATCACACTAGTATCGAAAGTTAATTTTCATACAAGAAATAAATTTGTTAATTTTGAAATTAACTTTTATCGATTATTCTTGGTAGAATTAATATTTAATTCAACAAAGGCTTAAAGAAAGTGGTATTAAATAAATTGTTTTTAATTTTCCGGAACAAACTGATAATAATCAAATAGAACGTAAAAGAATATTTTACAAGAAATTTCCGAATATTTATTGCCGGTGAGAGAATAATACCTCATTTTATAAAATTCATTAAAAATCACCAATTAAGTTCTGTATATATATATATTTACAAATATATTTCCACCAATAAGTTAATTTGGTTTTTAACTAATTGATAATATTAATAATATGACGGGTAAAAAACAACAAGATTCTTCAAGCGTGGAAGCGTTGGAGAAAATATTAAACAAGAAAGCAAAGGTTGTATATAGAAAGAATTCGTCAATCCATTCGGGAAAAGACAATTTCTTTCAACCCAATTGAATTAGAATGTCGGTTGGACATTCTAAAAACTTATATCGACCAAGCCATGAAGTACCAATCGGAAGTTGATAGTATAGATCCCGATAATGATGACAGGGCTGAGCTTGAGGACATTTGTGTTACAACAAAATCGATGTTTTTAAGTCTCTTGTCTAAACATTTACAGCCAAGCATGCCTGAAACGTCTTTCAGTATTCAAGGTCATCATTCGAGACTTCCAAATATGAAGCTACCTAAATTTACTGAGAAATATGCGGAGTATAAAAACTTCATGAGTTTATTTGAAAACTTGGTCCATAACGATCCGACGTTGACAGAAATTTAATCATCTGATCTCATGCTTGTCCGATTCAGCTTTAGGAACTGTTAAAGCGTTTCAGATTTCAGAGGAAAATTATCCCAAAGCGTTAGCCAGTTTGAAGAAGGTTTATGACAACGAATGTCTGATATTTTTTGATAATATTGCCAAACTTTTTGATTTGCCACAAATTTCGAAACCTTCAGCTACTGCTTTGAGAAGTATGATAGATACTGTTTCTGCCATATACGACTCCTTGTTATCAATTGGGGATGACAAGAAAATAACTAATGCCATTTTAATACATTTAGTGATGTCAAAAGTAGATCCAGTGACCAAAACAAAATGGGAAGAACAGCTTGATTTCGAAAAGCTGCCATTATGGTCAGACTGTGAAGCCGCTTTGAACAAACGATACCAGCACATTTCTGCTGATGAAGCGTCGGGTTCAAGAGCGAGGGTTAATACAAATAATAAAAATAAAACTGGCAATTCTGCATATAAAAGTTTCCGAACATCACTAAATTGCACAAAATCTAAACAATCTGCTGACAAATGCTTATTCTGCAAATCAAACCAGCATATAATAAACAATTGCCCTTCTTTTGCTGCTGAGGCTGTAAACAAACGATTCGATTTTATAAAACCAGTGCCAGCATGCATAAATTGTTTAAAAAAGGGACATACAGTAGCTAAATGCTCATCTGATAAATGTAGGATATGTGGTGGTTCACATAATTCGTTGCTACATAAATATACAACAAGTTCTAGCAATGCGTTAAGAGACTACTCTGACCAGCCGTCCACTTCTCACGCTTCGGTGAACTATTCATCATCAGATGAACGAATAATTCTCGCGACAGCTGTTGTCAGAGTAAGAAACAGTTCTGGCCAACTGATCCCGGCCAGAGCTCTTTTGGATTCCGGTTCTCAGCCAAATTTGATAACTGAGGAACTTGCTCAGCTACTGCGACTGAAAAGAGAAGGAGTCAGATTGAATTTAAATGGTATTAGCGAAACAAGTTCGGTGTCGAAATCTCGCGTTAGTTTAACTGTCACGTCGAGGGTTAACTCTACTCAATTCACATCGAAGTTTTGGGTATTGAGTTCTATAACAAATCTACAACCAGATTGTAAATTGAATACAACTCGCCTTAATATTCCTAAGAATATTGAAATGGCTGATCCTTGCTTTGACAAACCACAGAAAATTGACTTATTAATTGGTGCAGAAATTTTCTTTGAATTGTTGTGTGCTGGCCAAATTAAATCTGGCCCGACCCTTCCAATACTCCAAAAAACTTTGCTTGGTTGGATTGTTACGGGAAAATACAACCAACTAAAGGGCTCGCAAACCAGTAAAGTTTTTCATTTAAGTACTTCGGTTGAAAATGAGAGCAATATCGACTCAATTGTTAAGAAGTTTTGGGAATTAGAAGAAATTCCTAATGAATCAACAGTAATTTATTCTGAAGAACAGCAACAGTGCGAGGAAATCTTTAAGAATTCAGTACGACGTTTAACGTCAGGACGTTTTGAAGTGTCTTTGCCTTTCAAATCTGATGCAAAATTGTTGGGTTCATCTTTTGAAACTGCCAAAAGACGATTTCTTGCCTTAGAACGGAAACTTTCTAAGGACACTACTATGCGGCAAATGTATCATGATTTTATAAAAGAGTATTTCAATTTGGGTCATATGTCACTTCTGGACAAAATGCCAGATTTCCCTCATTATTTCATTCCACATCAATGTGTGTTGCATCCTCAGAGTACGACTACGAAACTTCGAGTAGTCTTCGATGCTTCGTGTAGAACTCCTTCTCATGTAAGTCTAAATGATTTGCTAATGGTTGGGCCTACAGTTCAAGAAGAATTGTATTCTACACTTATCCGTTTTCGATTCCATAAATATGCAATCACTGCAGATATTGAGAAAATGTATCGTCAAGTCTTAGTTGGCGATAACTATAGAAATTATCAATTGATCCTTTGGCGCGAGAGTCCATCTGATGAATTAAAAGGGTTTCGATTGAACACTGTTACTTATGGCACGGCTTCTGCTCCAGATGTTTGATTCATTTAAGCGATTTATACAAAGAGACTTTGCCTGTTGGTGCAAAAGTTGTTCGCAGTGATTTCTACGTTGATGATTTGCTTACCGGGGCTGATAGCTGCCAAGAACTTGATATCATTCGTAGTCAGGCCACTGAAATTTTATGTTCAGCTGGTTTTAATCTAACGAAATGGGTTTCAAATCATCCGAAATTTATGAGTACTGTAAAAAATGAGAAATTGTTACAAAGTTATTCCGACTCAGCTAAAGCACTTGGTATACGTTGGGTTCCGAAAAATGACACATTTATATTTCATTTGGACGACAATTTTCAGGATTTAAAAGCCACTAAGAGAAACATATTTTCAGTTTCTTCTCGTTTGTTTGATCCTCTCGGACTGTTGTGCCCAATTGTAACAAAATCCAAAATGTTACTTCAAAAACTTTGGATTCAAAAACTTGACTGGGATGAATCGATTCCCATGAGACTAAATACTTCATGGGGCAATTTGAAATCTAATTTGCTGGAAATTGATTCGATTTCAATCCCAAGATTCGTCCACACAACATCAGCGGCGAAGATTCAGATTCATGGGTTTGCTGATGCATCAATTCGAGCGTATGGGTGCTGTTTATACATAAGAAGCTCCGAATCAAGTGCAATTGTTTCGAGACTACTAACCGCTAAATCTAAAGTTGCTCCGCTCAAGACTAAATCTCTCCCGAGACTTGAGCTGTGTGCTGCACACCTTCTGGCTAAGTTGTGGAATCGAATTAAGTTAATGATTAGCTTTGATGTCGAGAGCGTTCATTTCTGGACTGATTCAGAAATAACCCTTCATTGGATTAAGACACATCCGTCCTCTCTCAATACGTTTGTCTCAAATCGGTTCGCTGAGATTCAGGAGTGGTCTGAACAAGTTTCATGGCGCCATGTACCTACAAAGCAGAATCCAGCAGACATCGTTTCAAGAGGATGCGATGTGCAGGAACTGAAAAGTTCAATTTGGTTTGAAGGACCGTCGTTTTTGTTAAGCGACTGTTCGAATTGGCCTGTTAACGAACACTTCGAGTTAATAGAGAACCAAAAATTATTGGAAACAAGAAAGACTCACGTATTTCTTACAGTAGAGGATCCGCAAAATTGTTTGTTGGATCTGGTCGGAAAGATTTCTTCGTTCAAAAAGTTACTGCGAGTAACTGCCTTTGTACTAAGATTTGTTGACGTTCTTAAAAAACGTAACATAAACAGAGAGATAGTACCTACTGCCACAGAACTAAAATGGTCATTCTATCGGCTCATAAAAGCGATCCAAAAAGCTAATTTTTCTGAGGAGATTCCTAAGTTACAGAAATCTCTAGTCTTGCCGTCAAATATGCAAAGATTGACTCCATTTATTCATGCGTTTGATGAAGAGAAACGCTCGTTTTCACTATTGAGGGTAGGTGGAAGACTGCTTAACGCATATGTGAAATATGACACAAAATTCCCACTTTTATTGCCGAAAAGAAATAGCTTTGTCACATTTTATTTGCGTAATCTGCATTTCGAAAATTGCCACGCTGGCACGAAAACGCTTGTTGCTCTTTCGCGTGAGCATATTTGACTCATTAATGCGAAAGAAGAGTGCAGCAGAATCGTTCGCAAGTGTGTACACTGCTTCCGCTATAAGCCTAAGCTTATGTCCCAAATAATGGGCAACTTACCCACTAGTCAAGTGAGGGCTGCTCGACCATTCCTAACGGTCGGAGTAGATTTTTGTGGTCCCGTTAACGTTTCATTGAGAATACGTGGTAGACCACCCATAAAAATGTATATAGCGGTTTTCGTGTGTTTCACTTCTAAGGCGGTACATTTAGAATTAGTGTCTGATCTGTCGCCTGATGCTTTTCTTTTATCTTTTAAAAGGTTTGCGGCCAGGAGAGGACTCCCAGCCAAAGTATGGTGCGACAACGGCACGAACTTCGTCGGAGCGAGTCGCGTTCTGAAGGAACATCGAGCGTCAACAACCAGAAGGCCGTCGAATTATTCAGAGCATCGTCCGGGGTGAAGTTCAGCTTCATACCACCTCGGGCTCCCCACTTCGGAGGGCTGTGGGAGGCAGCAGTTCTCCGCGCCGTGGGCAATGCATCGCTCACTCAATAAGAGATGGGCACAATGCTCGCAGAAGTAGAGGCGGTGCTCAGCAGTCGGCCAATAGCACCGCTGTCTCCAGACCCGAACGACGGAGAAGCACTAACCCCAGCGCATCTGCTAATAGGGGAGGGTCTGCGTTCGCAGCAGCAAGGATTCGCAGAAGACGTGACCACCAGAGGTCTGACATTATGCAAGCGATGGCGTCTGCTCTGCAATCTCAAACAGACATTCTACATCCTCGGCCTACAATCCAAGGCCAAGTGGTACGACCCAATGCCCAATCTAGAAGTCGGGCAGGTCGTGATAGTCCACGAAGACAATTGCCCGCCACACCATTGGGTGACCGGGAGAGTCGTTCGCGTCCAAGAAGGAGGAGACGGCAAGGTCAGGGTGGCGGAGGTCCGGACCAAAAGCGGCGTTCTTAAGCGCCCGATACAAAAATTGGCTCCACTGCCTGTAGATTGAAGACGTGCAGTCCTTCAATGGGGCCGGAATGTTTGGTCATAATAGCCAAATTAAATAAAAATAATATTAACTGAATAAATAAATAAATGAACAACATAACAAAAACATATAATAAATTAGACATAAGCGGTTTTTAATCAAAAGGGATGTTAGAATATTAAAAATACCGTTCCTTATGTACTTAAATTTAAGTTAATTTTGTAAATAAAAAACCACTTGCAAAGTAATTGTGAAGCGAAGGAGTTGTGTTTTTATTATAACGAAAAGTTTTTTTTCCACCGTGCCCTACAATTTGTTTAAGTTACAACTTAATTAACTTAAACTTGTTAACGAATTATAAAGTGCTTAATTCGGTTTCCTAAAAAACATTAGGAAAAAACATATACTCTAAACCGGGGTTTTTCATGAAAATGCCGCGTAAGCGAACTTTAACAACTTTTTTTTACTTAGAAGTAGTTCTGGTAATGAAATAAAGTTATATAAATATGGAAAACGGAAATTTCCGATATCGGTCCATATATACCCAAGATATAGCCTAAACCGGGATTTTCATGAAAATTCCGCGTAAGTGAACTTTAAGAACGTTTTGTCATTAAAAGCAGTTCTGGTAATAAAATACGGTGAGATAAATATGGAAAATAAAAATGCCCGATATCGCGCCATATATACCCGAGATGTAGCTAAACCGCGGTTTTATACGTGACTATTGTGAAAGGTATTTTAGATTCGGCCCAGCCGAATTTACTACACACTTACTTGTTTTTATATACTTTTAAATTAAAAAAATATAAATAAAAAAAAATTGCATGATGCAATTCTGAGAGGGAGCTTAGCTCCACTAGAAAAAACTTCTGGATTTCTGAGGAAGAATCTTTGAAAAAGTCATTGGATAATCTCCTGTCTCTAAGAGATAAAAAACGCACGCGTTCGTGTTCGCCAAACATTGTTGTGACAACAGAAGACCAACCATCTACCAGTTCAGTTATTGCAGATAAGCCGAAAACACAAGTAGGCATGGACAGGTATGTAACCATGGTTAAACGTAAGCGAAGCCCCAAATCCGCTCAAATATCATCAAATCCGAAAATTTCCAAAGATGATAATAGGACTACGGCAACGGATAGTAAAAGGTTTGCTATCCTTCAGACTGACAGCCAACTACATCAAAAAAAAAAACATTTAAACCGCCACCAATATACTTGAGAGAACCTTCTTCTAGTGAGCGGGTAAAAGCACTTATTTCGGCAATTGGTAAAGACACCTTCAACGTAACATCAGTGAAGCACGGACAAATAAGTGAAACAAAAATCCAAATCTATTCCATCCAAGTCCTCTTGCAGTTAATATTCTTAACTTTGGTGGTCATACCCGTCTGAGAAGGAGGGATACTTTGGCTACCATTAGAGCTCTAAACAGATGACTGAATTCTGAAATAATATTCGCGTTAAAATAAATTTTTGTCCAGCACTGGCAGGACTTTAATCACAATTTTTTTAAGTATTAAGATTTTAATACTTATTGTCATTACATTTTTTATAATAAATAAAAAAAAAAAATAAAAAAAACTGTAATTTTTTTTTTTTTTTTTTTTTTTTTTTATAATTTAATTATTTATTGTATCTTCTAAAAGAGCTAACAATAAGTATGCAAATCTTAAAACTAAAAATTCATTAATTAATATAGAAAAAAAATTAATTAATATTGAAAAATTTTTTATTTACTTAGGCCCAGCCAATGCTAGACGAAAAGTTGTTTCTTGCGTGTATTTTATTGGTAAATCACCTTTCCAACGCTCTGATGGTTGCAAGGGTGTCCATCCTTCTCAGTCGAGTGTGGCCACCAAAGTTAAGGATGCTCCGTGCGAGAGGATTCGGGTGAGACTCCAGTCTGTTAATGTACCTTATCGTGTATTTTGAAAATTCATCTTTCACTAAGGGTACACCTAGATCTTTGTGAATTCGAGAGTTTTTAACACACCATGGAGCTGCAGTAATTATACGGAGAATTTTATTCTGGCGCTTTTGAATTTTCTCAATGTTAGATGCAGAGGCGGTACCCCACAATTGAATTCCATAACTCCATATTGGCCTTAGGATTGCGTTATACAACAAAATTTTGCAATCTAACTTCAAGATAGAATTTCTGCCGATGAGCCAATTTAGTTGCACCGCTTTTAATTTCATCTGGGTGACTTTAGCGTCAATGTGAGACTTCCACGTGAGCCTACGGTCGAGGTGAATACCAAGGTATTTGACTTCACTCTGCTGCGGAACAATGTAGTTGTTGATTTTAACGGTGTAACTAGAATTCAAATTTTGTTGAATTGTAGTTTTACGTTTTCTTTTTTATTTCTTTGACTCATTAAACAAGGAAATTATAGTTTTTGTTTATTAATTATTAAATTGACCTAATTTGTATAAACAATTGCGACATAAACTTCCGCAACAATGTCTTATTCTTGATTTTTTCATTACTTTGTGTTTACCCGATTTTATTGCTGTATAAGCAGCCGCAACAATGTTTTGTTGTTATTATTGATTTTGTTTTTTGGATTTCTTGCGCAATCGATTTGGACATAACTGAAAGTCATGATTTTTGCTTGGGGAAATAGAATAAGTAGTTTTAAGTTGGTGGGAGTTGAGTTAGTCTAAGTTTTGTTCTTGAATAAAGACGACTAAAAAAAGAACAAAGTGATGTATTTTTAATTTATATATATATATATATATATATATATATATATATATATATATATATATATATATATATATATATATATATATATATATATATATATATATATATATATATATATATATATATGTATATATATATATATATATATATATATATATATATATATATATATATATATATATATATATATATATATATATATATATATATATATATATATATATATATATATATATATATATATATATATATATATATATATATATATATATATATATATATATATAAATTAAAAATACATCACTTTGTTCTTTTTTTAGTCGTCTTTATTCAAGAACAAAACTTAGACTAACTCAACTCCCACCAACTTAAAACTACTTATTCTATTTCCCCAAGCAAAAATCATGACTTTCAGTTATGTCCAAATCGATTGCGCAAGAAATCCAAAAAACAAAATCAATAATAACAACAAAACATTGTTGCGGCTGCTTATACAGCAATAAAATCGGGTAAACACAAAGTAATGAAAAAATCAAGAATAAGACATTGTTGCGGAAGTTTATGTCGCAATTGTTTATACAAATTAGGTCAATTTAATAATTAATAAACAAAAACTATAATTTCCTTGTTTAATGAGTCAAAGAAATAAAAAAGAAAACGTAAAACTACAATTCAACAAAATTTGAATTCTAGTTACACCGTTAAAATCAACAACTACATTGTTCCGCAGCAGAGTGAAGTCAAATACCTTGGTATTCACCTCGACCGTAGGCTCACGTGGAAGTCTCACATTGACGCTAAAGTCACCCAGATGAAATTAAAAGCGGTGCAACTAAATTGGCTCATCGGCAGAAATTCTATCTTGAAGTTAGATTGCAAAATTTTGTTGTATAACGCAATCCTAAGGCCAATATGGAGTTATGGAATTCAATTGTGGGGTACCGCCTCTGCATCTAACATTGAGAAAATTCAAAAGCGCCAGAATAAAATTCTCCGTATAATTACTGCAGCTCCATGGTGTGTTAAAAACTCTCGAATTCACAAAGATCTAGGTGTACCCTTAGTGAAAGATGAATTTTCAAAATACACGATAAGGTACATTAACAGACTGGAGTCTCACCCGAATCCTCTCGCACGGAGCATCCTTAACTTTGGTGGCCACACTCGACTGAGAAGGATGGACACCCTTGCAACCATCAGAGCGTTGGAAAGGTGATTTACCAATAAAATACACGCAAGAAACAACTTTTCGTCTAGCATTGGCTGGGCCTAAGTAAATAAAAAATTTTTCAATATTAATTAATTTTTTTTCTATATTAATTAATGAATTTTTAGTTTTAAGATTTGCATACTTATTGTTAGCTCTTTTAGAAGATACAATAAATAATTAAATTATAAAAAAAAAAAAAAAAAAAAAAATTACAGTTTTTTTTATTTTTTTTTTTTATTTATTATAAAAAATTTAATTACAATAATTATTAAAATCTTAATACTTAAAAAAATTGTGATTAAAGTCCTGCCAGTGCTGGACAAAAATTTATTTTAACGCGAATATTATTTCAGAATTCAGTCATCTGTTTAGAGCTCTAATGGTAGCCAAAGTATCCCTCCTTCTCAGACGGGTATGACCACCAAAGTTAAGAATATTAACTGCAAGAGGACTTGGATGGAATAGATTTGGATTTTTGTTTCACTTATTTGTCCGTGCTTCACTGATGTTACGTTGAAGGTGTCTTTACCAATTGCCGAAATAAGTGCTTTTACCCGCTCACTAGAAGAAGGTTCTCTCAAGTATATTGGTGGCGGTTTAAATGTTTTTTTTTGATGTAGTTGGCTGTCAGTCTGAAGGATAGCAAACCTTTTACTATCCGTTGCCGTAGTCCTATTATCATCTTTGGAAATTTTCGGATTTGATGATATTTGAGCGGATTTGGGGCTTCGCTTACGTTTAACCATGGTTACATACCTGTCCATGCCTACTTGTGTTTTCGGCTTATCTGCAATAACTGAACTGGTAGATGGTTGGTCTTCTGTTGTCACAACAATGTTTGGCGAACACGAACGCGTGCGTTTTTTATCTCTTAGAGACAGGAGATTATCCAATGACTTTTTCAAAGATTCTTCCTCAGAAATCCAGAAGTTTTTTCTAGTGGAGCTAAGCTCCCTCTCAGAATTGCATCATGCAATTTTTTTTTATTTATATTTTTTTAATTTAAAAGTATATAAAAACAAGTAAGTGTGTAGTAAATTCGGCTGGGCCGAATCTAAAATACCTTTCACAATAGTCACGTATAAAACCGCGGTTTAGCTACATCTCGGGTATATATGGCCCGATATCGGGCATTTTCATTTTCCATATTTATCTCACCGTATTTTATTACCAGAACTGCTTTTAATGACAAAACGTTCTTAAAGTTCACTTACGCGGAATTTTCATGAAAATCCCGGTTTAGGCTATATCTTGGGTATATATGGACCGATATCGGAAATTTCCGTTTTCCATATTTATATAACTTTATTTCATTACCAGAACTACTTCTAAGTAAAAAAAAGTTGTTAAAGTTCGCTTACGCGGCATTTTCATGAAAAAACCCGGTTTAGAGTATATGTTTTTTCCTAATGTTTTTTAGGAAACCGAATTAAGCACTTTATAATTCGTTAACAAGTTTAAGTTAATTAAGTTGTAACTTAAACAAATTGTAGGGCACGGTGGAAAAAAAACTTTTCGTTATAATAAAAACACAACTCCTTCGCTTCACAATTACTTTGCAAGTGGTTTTTTATTTACA